>OU898277.1:171195762-171795762 GCA_918026665.1 Diabrotica balteata | reverse complement strand
ACGGATCTGAATTTCTTCTGAAAACTTAACAATTAATTTGTGTAAAATATATGTGTAATGCTTTTGAGAAGAAGTAATTGTAAAAATAATAAGCATAACTCAAGAAAAACTAACACGTACCAACATTATATTTAATTTTCAAATAAAAAATATATTTTTTTAAATTTATTAATACAAGGTATTATTTATAACTATAATACATGTTAAACCCTTGAAATTTTTTAAACTATATATTTGTGATCTTGTCCTTATTTTCAAGCGAAACCCAAGTTTTTTTGTGCATTTTTCTTCCTCTTTAAATAAATATTGTATATATTTTATTTCAGTATTTCGTATCTTGTTTTACAAATATAAGTCCAATATTTTTATTTCCTGTAAATACTTTCTTGTGCTATCAATTCTGTTACTATGTAGCCATTTTGTACAATAATCATTGTAAATAAATCATACAATGTGTATATACATTTACCATTTCCGTATTTATTGTTATATAAACATGCAGTTAAATGGTGGTGGTTGCAGAATGCAGGTCGTCAAAACGTTTGTTGATTAAAATATATGTGTAAAGCAAACGGTCGCCAAAATGGCACATTCAGTTGACGATAATGCGAGACCTGCAATGGAAACCGGATCAATTAAGAATCGTATCACGTGACACTTGATATGTGTGTAATAGTTTCTAATGGCTAGAAGTGTAGATCGCATGTTAATGCTACCTACAGGACTTCAATAGTCCTGTCAGCGAGCTACAAATATTTTTTCCTAAAAAAAATTAAAAAAAAAATAGAGAATAAAAAACAGACTTCTGAATTCAGTATTTTAATTCATCATATTGCGCTACGAAGTTCTTTTTAAGTTAGAAAATCCTAATAAAGTATGTGTTACCATATTTTGATATTTTGCTTAAACTATTAAAATTATCTGATAGATAATTAAGTTACTTACGTAATAATTTACTTAAGTTATAATTTAATTCAGAATTTTCTTACACTTTTTTTAAACTAATTCATTCGAACAATAACAATATTGCAGTTAGATTACTGTGGCACCTAGAGGAAAATAAACTTCTTAGCTCAATTTAAAGAGGCTTTAGAAAATCTAAGTCTACTACTGATAACATAGTAGTCATAGAATCTGTAGTACATGAATCGTTTATCGGGAGATAAGAATACGACCGGGGCCAGAGGACCCTGCCTGTTGTAAGAGGCGACTATTGGGCAGATATGAGAGGTGGAGAGCCGTCGTTTGAGGTGTCGGGTTGGTAGAAACGCACAGAGATCCTTAGTCATCTCAGTCACCGGTCTACATTCCTAGTATCCGAGACGAGCGTCTCGTGGGACCACTCTACTCTCATTTTCCACAAGAGCCAGGTGAGGTGGAACGAGCCGGGTACGTAAATACCTCCCAAAGCCGACACCGCGGAGGGTGGTGTGGTTTGACTCGGCACGTACCCACCTTGGAATGATTTAACGAGTGGTAGAGAAGTGATTCCTCGGCGACGACCTGTCTTCGTGCGAGGTGGTATGGCACGTGACCCGCAACACAGGTACTACGGGGGAGGTGGAGCCTCACGATGTCTTGGCATCGTGCCACCCCAATTGGTGTTAAACTCGTAGGGGCAGTGGCATGCGCTGGGGGTCGTATGCCGTGAGGCCAGGAAGACCATGGTCCTGCCAGTTCTTTAATTGGAGGGCACAAAGCATTGCAATGTGAGCAGGACTGTTGAACTGTTTTATGTGATATAACTTACGCCTATGATACAATTTGGAGACAATATTTTTTTAAATACTGTGTCAAGCTGGTCAATTCAAGGAAACATCTTGCATTTCTTATTGCAATCAATAATATTGCCAACTCACTTTCACCTCTAGTCACCTCTGGCTATTTGTGGACGACCTGGACATCTACTCAAGAGGGATACATTTATCATCAATATCACATCATATTCAAGGAGCCATTAGAAAACTAGAAAACTAGTCTAGTACTACTAGTCTGCGATTTTCTTTCAATAAAACAAAATTAATGCTTTTCAGCAAACGTTTTAGAGCTAGTTTAATCCCACCAAACCTAGTGGATTCCGTTGGCATGGAATTAGATAATCGTTTAACTTAAAAAGAACATGTGCACTTTCTTTGACAATCTTCACCCAATGGCCTAATTTGTTAAGAAGTATAGCTCACAAGCAATGGGGTCTGGACTTTTAAACATTAATGACTTTATCTTCTTCTTCAGATGCAAATCCACTAATGGATGTTAGCGATCACATTTTCCATTAACTCTCTATTTCTTGCAATATGTATCAGAGATTGTATGTCGTTAATCCCTGTCCATTGCCTTATGTTTCGGAGCCAGGACATTTTCTTGCGTCCTATTCCTCTCTTGCCTTCAATTTTACCCTCGATGACTTTATACTGACTAATTATATTAGATTATAATGACTTTATACAGATCCCTAATTAGCTCAAAACATGGGGCAGTTGCAACTCGGCAAAAACTTCAATATAAAAACTTCTAGATCCAGTTCATAATTCCGCAATTAGCATAGCATTGGGGGCACATTACACAAGCCTTATTAAGAGCATGTAATGTGAATCTGGGGAGCCTTTGCTTCAGATTAAAAGGAAATATTTAAGTCTTTCCGTATATTCCTATTTAAAAAAAAAACGGTTTTTTTTCAGAAACACTTTTACTGACAGATTTTTCTCGACGTTTTATTCAAGAAGAAGATTAAATCCACCATTGTATCATCATATTAGCGCAATTCTAAATTACTTAGACATCACTGTACCTCCTATATATACTTACAAATTCTGATAATCCTCCACCATGGACAATATCTCTCCCAAAGTGCGATATCAATCTTATATCATTTAAAAAATCTGATACTTCTCCATACCTCCTTAAAACCCAAGCCAAAATCGAAGTTAAATAGTCATTACATCCACATTTATATTGATGAGTGAAAGTCATCCACATTTATATTGATGAGTGAAAGTCGGAAAATGGGGTGGGTGCTGCATTTGTAACAACCAGCGAAGAACGGTCATTTCAACTTTGCAACTAAGCAATTTACTATATTCTCTGCTGAACTATTTGCCATTCTTCAGGCAATAAAAATCATTGTTAATAGCCTAATAATTAGTGATTTATTAAGTTCATTATCTTCCTTTGTAACGAAAGATATTTTGCCTACCACATGGGATATTACTATGGGGGCTGAAAGTTGACATAAACTATTGAGATGGAGATAGGGCAAGCAAAATAATCGAGACATATGCGAACGGCACTCAGGGTTTGTTAAGAGAGCTGGGGTCGTGGATAAGTTGAATAACAAAGGGGTCAGATTGGGGTAACTACACAAAAATAAAACAAAGGGATACTTACATAAATCTCCTGGGCAAATAATACAACAAAAAATTTGACGGGATTTCAATTTAATACATATACGAGGAGATTTCAATATATTTCAAAGAATTTATATATCAAACGATTTGTAAATGCTACACCTTAAACAAAGTTTTTACTAAACACCCTATTTTAAGTTTAATTAAGTCGAAACTCATGATATGCCAAATAAATCATCGAACTGTTCAGTTTTTTTGGACCCCTTTACATTGTAAAATTAAAGAAAATGAAAGGACCGACAACATTGCAAAACAAGCATTACGAAACTAATTCCATTGCCAATGTCTACTTGTCACTACCTTGATGTCAAACAATATTTTAAAACGAAAATAATGAACAAATGGTAGGTAACATGGGATGTCTCAAATTCTAACCTTAGATCCATAAAACAAACTGTCCTACTATGGAGGCTACCTTTGAAAATAAGAGATCAAGTTATCATCTCCAGACTATGATTAGGACACACCAAGATTACACATAATTTCCTATTACAGAAGCAACCCAAACCTTTGTGTTATGCGTTTGATAGTGAACTTATTAGTGGAGGGTCCGTTGTACGCATTTGAAAGACAGCATGAACGGTTATCTACAACAATAATTGACAATGACATTCTAAGTGAACATAGTGACCACAATCGTACCATACTTTATTTGGTTTCCTCATTGCTTTTATCATTGCTAATAAACCTTGTGGTTGAAGCAGTTTCAAATAAAAAAAAAACATATTACAGTACTTGTTTACAACTTTTTCACAATGACAAATAATATAAACTTCAAAATCTTAATTACTATTATTATTTCAACTGCCAACTGTCTGTGTTTATATATTTTCTGTCGTTCCACATTTTACTAAGATATTTTTGAAATTTTCGATGACATTCCTAAAATTCTAGATTTTTATTATTTCTTCTTTTTCCTGAAGAGATGTTTCTGCTGCTGTTCTTGCAACATACTTTTAACGCTTCTATTTGCATATTTCCTATCAAATACATCTTACTCCATTTTTAAGCTATTCTCTTATGACCTTTAAGCCATTATCTTTCTTTGGACTCATTAAGGTTTGTTAGAAAATTCTTATCATTATCTTTTTTTCTGTTTAACTGTGGTTACCTAAAGATTTACTTCTTCGGTTACATTCCCATTTTTTCTTCAATTCTTATACAGTATTCGAACATAGTCGCTTAGAAATTAGAAAGAATATCGGCATTGTTATGGACTAATGCCGGATATTTTTATTATTTTTGTTTTATTTGGAATCCCATATCGTCGTCTAAGAGTGATAGGAGTAACAAGGAGTAACAAGGAGTAAGACAAGGTTGCATTTTGTCGCTAACATTGTTCAATGTTTACTCGGACCAGTTATATAAAAAGACACTTGATAGACAACCATATGTAATAAAAATCAACAGGGAACTACTTAATGTGATTAGATATGCAGACGATACAGTAATTCTATCAGATAATATTGAAGGTCTTCAAATTCTGCTTGATCGTATTTACGAGGTAGGAGAGGAAATGAGCAATAAAATAAACTCAAACAAAACCAAATTTGTAGTGTTTAGTCGTGATCCACATCCCGATGCAAAACTTCAATTAAACGGAGTTCAAGTTAAGAAAGTTTACAAAATGACATATTTGGGAACTGTGATAACGGACCAACTAGATCCAAACATAGAAATAAATATAAAAACGTAGAATAGCAATGACTAAAACTACTTTTATGAAAATGAAGTCATTTCTTTGCAACAACCATCTCAGTTTAGAACTAAGACAAAGAATGGTTAAATACTATATTTTTTTCGTACTTTTGTATAGTGAAGAAGTCTGGACGCTAAAAGTATCGACCATGAACAAAATTTATGCATTGGAAATATGGTATGATAGAAGAATGCTAAATATACCTTGGACAGCAAGGAAAACTAATGAAAAAGTACTAAGCGGCGTCAACAAAGATAAAAAACTGCTAAAGACTGTTAAACTTCGAAAAATGTCTTAGCTGGGACATATAGTAAGAAGAAGTCGATATAAAATATTAGAACTGATCCTTAAAGACAAAATACAGACTCGTGGAGGTGTAGGAAGAAAACAAGCTTCTTGGTTAAAAGACATTTATGAATAGATTCAGATATCAAATGCAGGAAAATTATTCCATATTGCAGAAGATGGAGAAGCCTTCGTGGTGATCGCCAACGTCAGATAATTCTGATATGGCACGCGAAGAAGAAGAACTACAGAGTCATAGAAATAATTGATTTCGATTGCTCCATATTGTTAAATTACAAAGCATTAATTATATATTTTTGGAAAAGTACTTTTCTGTTTACTTGATAACATTCGGTGTTTTCTACATTCAGATTTTGATTAATACTACCTTTCAGACCGGACTATCCAGTAGGCCGTGGCTAATAAGCTGCGTGACGTTGTGTCTTTAAATTAAGGATTGAGAATTAGTATATAAACCAGCGAATAATTTGACTTGACGTGTATCTGGAGATTATTAAATTAGGGTCACTTTAGTACCTACCGAGACGGTAATAAATGCCTAGGAAATTCTATATTTTACCAAGTTTCAACAATGAAAACGAAATAGGGTTGAAAGGGTTTGAATATTTCGGTGATCATTATCTGGGTTAAATACTTTCTTAAGTCTGTCCTTTACGGTATTAGGAAACATATTATTTCACTAAAAACTTACGTACGGTCTTTGTTCCTTCAAAATTTCTGCAATTTTATTAAGCTTAAACACACAATGAGCGAATTTAAACGGAGCTCATATCTTTTTATGATGTTTGACACTTTATTTGTTTTACAATTATAATGTAGTATTAAAATAGTATAAAGGACGTATCTTAAAAATATTGGGATAAATACAGTGATACAAAAATATTTTAAGTATCAAAAATATTCGATTGCAATAAATAATTGTTTTTGTAACAGAAAACTTGGGCACACTTATTGTATATCGTCCGTATCTTTAAAGCTACGCCTACCGCGTTAAAGTACTTTCGCTACACTTTAAGTTTAACCTTGTAGATTCAGCAGTTTTAGACATATTTGGCCTTAGAGAAATCGAGGGCATTTAATATTCGTAATGCATTCGTAGTCGGTATTCGTAATGTAAACACGTAATTAATTAAATAAGTAATGCCGTGTAGAAGTAATCCCGTTGGAAATAGTAGTAAATAAATAGGATAAATTACAAGTTAATACATATTTACCAGTCCTTATCCAAGTAGTCTAGTTGGCAATATATCTCGTCTTCAAGACCAGCAGGTTTTGTGCTGGTTTTAGCTCTACTCATTAAATTCGTTCAAGCTGGGTCTGCTGCACGGCAGACCCAGCACATTTTCTGTGGAATAAGTTTAGAAGGTAATTATCTATTCAATTACTGTCGTAGATTCCTGGAATTAAAGAATTGATTGTTGAAACCCTTACTTCGTGGAATGCACTCATTTCAGATAAAATAAAACGTTTTATTTTATCTAAAGAATTAAACTTTATTTGCAAATAGGTAGGTACTTATTAAACTTTTAATGGTTATATATAACTAATAAAATAAACATCTTACATTTCTTGCAAATTCATTAGTACCTGTTAACCTCCATCACTCCGACACTGGCAACCTTATTTAGGGATTAGTAACCCTCACAACTATTGTATTCTATTCTGCTTTAACCTTTATACCTGGTGGTCATACTCAATTTAAAATTGTTTTCCTATATACTTCTGTAAACTTGTTGACAAATATCTGTTTTTCATTGAGTCACCCGTATCAACAGTTTAGGGATTTTTTTCTTATTTCTATCCAACACTGATGTCATATATCTTTTTCTGCATCTCATCTTAGCAATGTAAGCAATTTGGCATTATTTTTTATGAGAGTATTATTAAAACCAAACTATT
Organism: Diabrotica balteata; assembly: GCA_918026665.1. Classification (NCBI taxonomy): domain Eukaryota; kingdom Metazoa; phylum Arthropoda; class Insecta; order Coleoptera; family Chrysomelidae; genus Diabrotica; species Diabrotica balteata. The sequence continues at coordinate 171,788,454 of OU898277.1, read as the reverse complement.
TCATTACTGAAAATTGAACACCATAAATAATTTAAAGCATGCGTTGCTTAAAAAACTTATATTTAAAAATAAACAGCTGCAATTAGACTAGATGATGATATTACTGGCAAAATATCGAAAGAACGAGGTACGAGTCAGGGATGTGTTCTGTTGCCGTTGCTATTTTAATATGTATTTTGAAAATATTTTTTAAGAGGAGCTGGGCATCAAGAATTTAAACTTAATAGTGGATAAAGTTCTTGAAGGTGAGATATAGACTCTCTTTTCAGTCCTGACTCCCCAGAGAAAGTGTAGTGGGAAGTATTAATCTTCAATCTTGGTGGGAAGTCTTTCGGAAGCTAAAAAGAGTTGAACGCTTTTGATGGTAAATTTTTCGTAACATACTGAAGCAGATTGTACGTGTAGAAAAGAAAGATGTAGTTCAATGGCTTTCAATATATTCGGTTCCCTTAATCTTGCTAAAAGATATCGACTGTTCGAGTTATTGGTTAGTCTAACTCTTAGTAGGGTCAAAGGATTTAGATTTATCAATGGTTTTAAAGTATTCTTTTTAATGAAATTAACATGAGAATGGAAAGCATTCTTAGATTTGTAAATTTCCATGCACTGTTTCAATGCCAATATTTTTAATAATACATATAAGATAAAATTTCATTTAAATAAATAATCAATTACCAATATCGACTACTGACATTCAAATTTAATCTACTTAATGAATCTTTGAGGCGGATAAGGTTCTTCTTCTTTTAGTACAATTAAGCTTTACTTTACTACCGCAAATGAGTATAATAATGAATGATTTTAATGACGGTTGGCGATTAAATAATTATATTATTTAAATAAATCGTGTGGCGTTTATATATATATATATATATATATATATATATATATATATATATATATATATATATATATATATATATATATATATAATATTAAGCAACAAGGTGAAACCGACGAAATAGGAGTAATCCCAGAAGCTCAGTTCAGATTTAGAGCAGAACTCTCCAGTAATTTACAAGTACTTAGACTAAAAGAATACATAACAGCTGGATTTAAGGACAAAGATGATACAGGAGCAACGTTCCTGAATGTAAGCAAAGCCTTCGGCAGTCTGGCATAAAGGCCTAATATACAAAATGAGAGGCTATGGCTCGTCATGGCCTCACTCATGGAGTGAGGCCATGACGAGATTAATCTCTTCGTACATGAGTAACCGAAGCTTCAGAATACGAATAGGACAAGTACTATCCAAACACTCAGCTCTAGAAACTGGAGTGCTACAGGGAATGTCCTGTCAGCCCTACTATTTAAAATATACACCGCAGAGGCTCAAAGATTACCAGGAACACTACTCAGACTTTATGCAGACGACTCAGTGATTACGGCATAACACAGAAACTTTGAAGTAGCAGTCTACAGACAACATTGGATAACATTAAAGACTGGTGTATCTAATGGAAAATAGCAATCAGTTTAGAGAAGACACAAAACAGCGCCTCACGCTAGCCTGCATTGATCAGGTTAGAATACCGTGTTGGGATTCTTGTACCCAGGATTTCTACACGAAAGTCATTCTAAGGGGTGTGCAAGTGTCTCAGACTGGGTTAATCAAATTGCTTGAACCATGACTGAGATACCGTGAACTTATCAAGTACTGGTGATATCAGAAAAGATAGTACTACAGTATGCCAATAACTGGAATTGTGTTAAGCATTGAAAGAGAAGAAAAGACACCACAAGAATGTGACAAAGTAAAAATCTAGTTGTTAAATTGTTATTCAATAAAAAAGAATGAAAGGAGCGTACTATCAGACTGGAATACATAAGACTATAATATAGTTATATATATATATATATATATATATATATATATATATATATATATATATATATATATTATACATAGTTATATATAGTTATTATAGTTGCAGTAGCATGTACAGATCCGTGAAGGACAGAAGAAGTATTAGATATTCACGAAAAGATAGGGAGATGACATCATTAACTAAAAAGGAATCAAAGAAAAAGAAACTATATTGCCTATTAAAAGGACTAGGTATACATCGCATATTTACAGAAAAAATAAATATCAAATCTATTAGTTTGGAATGCCAGTTCTAAATAATTTAGTAGACAGTATTAAATACTTAATTTATACTGTTTACATTTTTTCGGAAAAAAATTGTTTATGTCTTGATTGATATATTGGTAATTTGCATTAATTAAAGTACTCAAGGTCTCAAGACTTCTTTCTTATTTTAATATTTTCGTCTACATAACTAATATAAACAGTGTATTAATTACATAATTAGGATTTTATTACTACAAAAGCCGATAGAAAATATAACTTATTTAAATTTTAAATTAATATACCAACCAAAATTCCATTAAAGAATGTTGACATACGCGTTTGGCGCCTTTTTCTGGTCAAATTTATTGGTATTTCAGATATTATAATCAAACTTGTTGCCTAAACTAAACCATTGGATTAAGCAAATTAAAATATGATTTTTAGCATTTAATCTGATAATACAGTGTTTTTTGACTAAATACTAAACTATCGATTATTAAAAGGGGTACTTTAGTTTATAGAAACTTATGTTAATAAAACATAGAATAACCCTTTCAGTCATGCTAGGTATAATTGAAGCGTTTATTTGAAAAACAACACTTGTCCAAAAATTAAAATTTTGGCAAATCAAGAAAAACTGCCTAGCTTCAATTTATTTCAAATCTTACCTTTACTAAGATATTCATTGGAAGGAATGTTGCTATCAAAATAATTGTACAAGTTGATTTCATAATTTTATTGATATTTTAAACAAAAATCGGTAGAAACTTAGCAAAATATATTGAAAAATGAACATAATATATAATATCCTCGTAGAAATAACAAAAAATTCTATGATGTCTATTCGCTACCACTGCTATTATCATCACTAAATAGTTCTACGACTGGAGTATTGTCCTCGGTTTCCCCTGATTCTGGTTCTAGATTAAGATAAAATTCTGTATTAAGAGGGTTCTTGAGATATTTAGTTAACTCCATTAGATCGCGAAACTTTGGTTGATTTATTTTCTTTTTCGCGTTATTTGGTATCAGACTTATTTATTTTGGTGTTGTTTTTTCAGTAATGGTGTGGAACGTCCATGGGCCGTGATAAGTTTGACGTATTAAAACTTGTTCAGGATACTTCTCAGATATTCGGTACATTCTTGCTGGTTTCAATGAAATTTTTGGTTTTGGATTCTTTAAAAATAAATCCTTAAAAATTTCGTCCATAAGAAACCAGTCAGTTTCTTTCCCAGCATTAACCACTTTAAATGGAAAAGGTTTAGACCTTGACTGCCGAATAAGATCATCCCATTCTTCTGGAACATCAACAACTACTTTTTTTGCACAGGAAATGAGACTAAAGTCACTATCGCACGTTAGGTATGAATGTCCTCGTATTGGGTATACGTGTGTTATCTCTGATGCTAATTTCAATACGTGCACCAGGATATATGAAAATCGGATAAAGATATAGTTTTTGTTCTGACCCGGGCAACCATCAGAGAAAAACCATATTTCATCCATTTTAGCGAGTATATGATCTTTTAGATAATGAAATATCATGGAAGTTACTTCATTTTGACCACGTTTAGCCATTCCTTCGTGATAGGTATACATATGGACATCATTGCCTCCAATGTCGTGTACACCAAATACATAGTACCAAAGTTGTCTGCTATAGAAAACCTTATTTGTAGTCAAATTGGGTAGTGGAAGATTTTGCATAAAGTCAAAGGCTATTGCAGATACATTATTACGATGCTGACATTTATGTTTGATTTTTCGTTTTATATCATAAAATGCCTTTGCTTTAGCGTGATGAAGGTTTCTCACTTGAAGCAGTTCCTTTCTTCTTGATTCATCGATATTCGGTAGTTTGAGTTGGGTTTCAGTTTCATCACATAATATACAAGTGTCACATCTGGGGTAGGAAAAAGATATGTTAAATCGAGTTTGAAATATGTTATAATAAACAAAGTAAGAAACCTTAGACTGTGGGTGAAGTTCTTTAAATGCTCTGTACATATTTTTTACATTTAACTCTAATGGTAGATAAATTTTCTTTTTGTCCAGTCTCCGTGTATAATGACTGGCGGCCTTAGAATGAAGAAATGTGAGCTATTATGTTTTCTATATCAGCAGGGTGTGTCTTCTTAGGCCTATTTGTATGCTTGCCCCGGGCATCTTTTGGAGAACATCCACTCATTGCTAAGTTATTTCTAATTCGACGGATCTGCATTTCAGTAACACCGAAAATACTACGAAGAGCTTTGGCACAAATACTTACGTCTTTTCCTGGTAGTCGAATTTTATACATAAAAGAAGCTACATGTGGTGGACCCTGTTGATGTCGAACTTTGTTTGTGTCTTCATTTCTACTATCACTAGTAGTACTGTGGTTAGGTAAAGCGGCTTGTGGAATACGACTGCGTCGTCTCTGGACAGAAGTAACACTAATGAGGCTTGATAAATATGAATCCTGTTCATCTTTGGTGTTCATATTATTAAACATATTCAGTAAGTCAGAACGTTGTTCCTGTGTTATTACATAGAAGCATCGGTAACGTTTACACCTACAACCAAGATTGAAGTTATAAGCATTGAGAAAACAACTTGTTTTTATCAAAAAACTTACATACGGTCATTTCCTGTTGTTCGTGCTAAAACATCCTTATCATCTTTATGAGTTTTGTGAGCAACTCCATGTATTTTAGCTTGCTTTATGGTTTCCCTTCGATAAACATTTCTTTTCCGTTTTCGTGGTTGATCTTTAGTTCGAATTTCACAAATACAATCATCTATAATATTAGATATATTGTGTTGAAAAGTAGTTTCCGCCATGCTGCTAATAAGAAACAAACATCACCTGTTCAAAGAAAGCACACAACTGATAAATTATTTATAGACAAGATCATTCACGCTTAGCGATGACCGTTGAGAAAGAAGGGACAAGTGTTGCTTTTATAACAAACCGCATGGACATCTGTTGTTTTTCTAAAACAATCCGAATTTTCTATGTAGTTTACTCCGGACATCTGGGATTTTTACACAACTGAGTGTGTGAGATCGATAAAGAAACTAATATTCTATGCAAACAACATATAAAGTCAAATTTGCAAAAAATGGACATGTGTTGTTTTTCAAATAAACGCTTCAATTGTACCCATTAATTTGAATGCATATATAATTCTACAGGAATCTGCAACTTGGCAAGTTTATCGAAATCTATATTCTATAAGTACTATACTTCTGCATTTTGTACCTAGATGGTTGGCGCATGGATGGTTTTGTGCTATAAGAAAATTAATGTCAAAAGCAATATGTCGGCAAATTGCATTGTTCATAAGAGGTAAGTGTACTTGCTTCTTCAAATATTAGTTTGAATAAAGTCAATCGCCGTTTATATTTCAGTGCAATGTTGAAAGTAGTGTTACTTCTTACTAATTGTGAATATATTTTATTGAAATTAGATTTTTTTCAAATATAGAAGTATGCTTCAAATTCTATGGGCACAATTGTAGCCAAAATTACTCAGTGTTATTTTTTGTTTCAGAGTAAAATGCCTGCAAAAAAGTATTTAACTGAGAAGGAACTCCTGGAAGAGCTGGAAAAACTGTCCGACATAGAAGGATTTGTTAGTGATGACGACAGTGACTGCGAAGAAAAAATACAAGTAAGACAGAGAGTTGGACATATGATAGATGATGTCTCAGAAAATCAAAAGGAATTGGAGGATGAGGAAGAGGATAATGAGGTAGAAAAGGAGGATGATGATGAACAGGGCGAAAACGATGGTAACTATGATAACTTCATTACTCTGAAAAAAAATGTAAAATGGTTACAGAATGTTCAATATCTAACACGACAATTACCTAATAAAATAACACAGATTTCTAATGAAAACTGTTCTGAGGAATATCCAGTTACATATTTTATTTTCCCGAAAGTATATTCGAAAATTTCGTTCAATATACGAATATGTATTCTTTGCAAACTGGAAATGAAAAATTTGTACCGTGTAATCTACAAGAAATAAAATCATTTTTTGGCCTTAGTATTCTAACAGGCTGTCTAAAATTTCCAAGACTGCGAATGTATTGGGACAGATCTTTAAAAATTGATATTTTTTCGGACACAATGACATTAAATCGTTATTTCAAACTTCGCACGCACATACATTGTGTTGACAATCTGGAAACCAGACAGAGCGACGACAAACTGAGGAAAGTTCGACCAGTTTTTGAATCAGTCCTAAAGAGATGTAGAGAACTGCATATAGAAACAAATATTTGCATAGACGAACAAATCATGCCTTTCAAAGGGAGATTGTCTATAAAACAGTACATCAAAAATAAGCCTAATCCATGGGGAGTGAAATTGTATTCATTAGGTGGTGAAAGTGGACTAATTCACAATTTTCTAATCTATCAAGGTAGTACCACAGAAATAGAACCTTCCAATTTGAAATATGGACAAGGTGCAGCTATTGTATTGCAATTAACAAAAGGACTTGAACCTAATAAGCATGCATTGTACTGTGACAATTATTTTACGAGCTATAATCTTTTACAAATTCTCAACCAAAAATCAATACTTGTTGCTGGTACTGCGAGGATCAATAGATTTTCTAAACCACCTTTAACTGACGTAAAAGATTTTTCAAAAAGCCAGAGAGGATCAACGGAACAAATTATCTCTTCTGATGGAATTGTAGTAACCAGATGGTTAGATAACAAGTCAGTGATAATCGTATCCAACTTCGTTGGGGTTGGTACAGAAGATGTTGTACAACGTTGGAATAAACAAACAAAATGTTTCATTGACGTAAGTCGACCCGAAGTTATACAAAAGTATAATAAGTCCATGGGTGGCATAGATAAAACATATGCTCTTATTGCGTTTTGCAGAGTAAAAAACCGTTGCAGAAAGTGGACTGTTCGACTAATCTTCCATGCAGTTGACATGGCCCTAACAAATTCATGGTTAGAATATAAAAAAGATACTTTAGAAATTCCAAAAAAAGATATCATGGACCTTCTACACTTTAGGATGAAAGTTGGTGAAGCCCTCATAAAAGTCAACTCTTTCAATACCCGTAAACGGGGAAGACCTTCAAGCGGTAAATCTAGTCCAGTAGTAGCTGAAAAACGCCAAAACATTGAAATTGGACCTCTTACTGAGGTGCGATTAGATAACATTGGACATTTTCCAGAGCACCCTCAGCTACCTTTACTTTAAGATGTAAAAACCCTGGTTGTATAGGAAAATTAAGATGGAAATGTCAGAAGTGCAATGTCCATTTGTGCCTTCAAAAGAAAAGAAATTGCTTTTTTATGTTTCATATGCGCTAGTTTTTTAGATTTGTTAAGTACTTTTGGGTACAAATGAACCCATAATAAATTTTTTTATGTATACATGCTATATTTTTATTAGTGTCCAAAAAGTGTTATATGAACTGTTTTCAGTACATTTTAACCAAAAAATATTTTTTCTTTCGCTGAAAAAAAGAGGTACTGAAAGAGTTAAGATAACGTTGGTACCGTGAAGACCAACTTCGTTTTGATAGAACGAGTAATGTCGGATTTTAGTAATACCACTACCAAACGAATTTCTCTCTCACACTGGTTCCCTCTTTGCTTAACGTCTCTCTCTCTCTCTCTCTCTCTCTCTCTCTCTCTCTCTCTGTCTCTCTCTGTCTCTCTCTCTGTCTATGTCTCTCTCTATCTCTCAGTTAATTTTTTTAGGTTGTTGTTATTACTTTAGTTGTTATCCGGTTCCGTAATCTACTCCTAATTTATTTCCATTTGTTTTTTTATTGGCGCATTTTATTTTCCACCTCCTCCAACTGGATATTTACTACATTATCGGTTACTCTTTTCATGATTCGATCTATAATAATTAGCAAAACAGAGAAATAAGGCATCCTTGTTTAATGCCGCATTTTATAGATATTCCCTCGCATTTTTCCTTTGTGTTCTGGTCTGGCGATGCATCCCTCGTATAATAATTTAATCAGATAAATATACTTCGTCGGCAGGCTATAGTGCTTTGAAATCTTTCATATTTGTTCTTTCTGTGTCAAAAGTTTTTTCGAAGTCATTTAACATTAAAGCTATGTCGTTTTACTGTTCCCTTGCTTGTTCCACGATAATTCTTAGTATACAGATGTGGGCGATATTGGATAATTTTGCACAAAAGCTTGCTTGTTATTACTTAAGTTTTTTGACAAGTTTTGGCTTCAATCTGTTTAATAAGTTAGGAGCGATACTTCTGACCATATCCATATTTTCTTAAATAAAGTAGTTGTATGCTTCTTGTTTGGGTGCTTTGGGGGTGACTTTTGTCGCCTCTTCAGGACGTGTTTGTGCTTTATGGATAGCGGCACTAGTTTCTGGTTGTTGGTACTGGTGATGTTTGGTGACCTGGTGACCTACTGGTAGTGTTTTTTAGTGTCCTACAGAGCAGCGTACATTAAGAGGATGTTCAAGAGAGAAAGGGCTTGGTGACAGTTCTTTTTAGAATTATGTTATTGTTAGTGACTAAATTGAGTGTAATGAATTTTGACACTAGTGTTAGGCGGTGAGGGCAGCTGTGGCTATTACCTCCCTATGAACAGGTATAATTGTGCGATTAGATTGGAGAGCCACATAAAACCGATCCATCTCTGTCCGTGTGCAAATCTCAAGCCGAGCTAGTTATCTAGGAGTTCCGTAAAAAAGAGGTATTGCTTCCTAGGTTGCGACGTATTCCCAGGAAGTTCGTTACTGGCAGGCGTTAGCAGTTTTATCAGTAGAAAGGGGACTGTGATGAGACTATCGTATTAAGTTCTTTTGCTCTTATGATAAATGTGTAAAATCTTTGCAGACTATCTTCATCTCGGCTATCAATATTGCATCGTCTGCGTAACAAGAGTATTTTTATTTCTTTGGTTTCCATTCTGTAACTTCTTTTTTTGTTAACGTTTTTAATGATTTCATCCATGATTAAATTAAAGAACATAGGGCTCCATAAGTCCCCTTTTCTTATTCCGCTACCTATTTTTATGGTTTATATTGACCTCTAAAATGGATGCAGGTGATTAAAAAAATACTTTGGAAAAATCTAGAAAAACCCTAATAAGAAACTTAGAAAACTGTTAAAAAGAAAATTTAATACTTAATCAATGTGGATTTCTTCAAGTTTGACCGCTAAGTGAGAGCATTATGTTAGGAGAACTATCTTGAGAGATTTTATAAACATGGTTATACATATTTTAAATAATGTTTAGACTAAGTCCAAATACAATATTAAACTATTTACAGAAAGGGCTTAAAGTTTTTATTACCAAAGCCTTTTCTATTTGGCGTTACAAAAGCCGTCAAAGCAGGGTGTTGATATTTCTCAAGTTGAACTTGATGGTAGTAAATCACTTACTTTTGAATACTCACTAGCATTGCTGCTGAACAAAAAAATGTGTTCTTTGCTTGGCTTCTTGTACACTAGCAATGGCGTGTCTTACCGTATTATATGGATTCTGTTGGACAAATTTTTGGCACGCACTTTCCACAAAGTTTCTAAACACATTGATATGTGATAACTTTATTTTTTCCCCATATAATATTAACTATAGTCGTTTACCAAACAAAAGTATTATACTTGCAAAAATTGGCGTCCTAGTAAAGCAAATTTTAAATATAAAGTCTTCTGTAGTAGACTTATACGTAGGTCCATAGAAAGCAGCATAAAATGCTGAACTCTAGTTCTTGTTTGTTTTTTTAATAACTCTTTTTCCTATATACCCTTCTCACCAATTAAATTAATCTACATTGTTTTTTTATAAACCAGTTATGTAAACAAATATAATAAACAAGAGGACATCCTTGAGTCAAACTTAATCAATGTAAATTGATAGTATATCAACAAGACATTAACGATTTTTTGCGATGGAATATAAACAGTACAAAATTAATTTTTATTCCGACAACTCTAAATCATAACTATTATATTGTCTACAGGGATTGGCCAAGTTCTGTCGCAATTATTTTAGGGTTATTAGACCCTCAAAAAGCTATTTAAAAACTTATTAAGGGTAACAAACATAAAAATGTTGTCACTGATAATTCTAATCTCAAGGCAGATAGTTTTAATAACCACTTTTGCGCAACTGCTAAGAGAGTAATAAATGAACTTGAGGTTTCTCAGCTAACTCAGCTAATGACTATTTGAAGTGTATACCATAAGAAAATATCCGTGTTCCACTGAACTTTTCAGTCAGTGAACTTGAGTGAAGCTGACCAACCTATTCCAGAAATAAAAAAAGTAACAGCAAAGATGCTGTTGGATTTAAGATAAAAATTATTTAAAACAATTAAAAATATAATGGTTCAACCTCTATCAACTTATCCTTAAGTTTTCAAAACTGCAGAGGTCTGTTTAATAATCAAGGTTCTATTGACGATCATACAATTATCGACCCATTTCTTTGTTGCCCATCTGATCAAAAGTTTATGATCGAATTTTAAAAATCAAATTAGTCTTTTTCAAGTTCCGCTCCTATCGGAGATTGGAAAGCATTCTGACAATTATAATTTTGTTGGTTACGCGCCTGAATAGTTCAATTGAACTGCATCTAAACCATTCACGGAGATTGCGTAGCCTTGAAATTATACGTCTTCCTACACTTCTTCTGCCTTTGATTTTACCCTGCATTATATTCCTCAGTAGTTTGTATTTTTCACGTCTCATGGTGTATCCCAAGTATTGCAATTTCCTGATTTTTATGGAATTTAAAACTTCACATTATTTTCCTAATTGTTCGAGAACTTGTTCGTTTGTTTGCGATCAATCGAGAAAAACGAATTCCTATCAATGTTTACATATAAACTTCATATATGTATAACTCATTTTTTTTAAAAATGACAATGTCTGGTTTTGCTTTAATACGCTTCATTTGTTAAATACTCTCACTAATTGTAACTTTGTCACAGAAAGTAGTCTTGAATTATCCGCAAAAGCTAGGCATATTCTTATGGAATATATTTTTAAAAAGAATATCTGTAAGCAGTAATTGTAATGTGGTAAAGTAACAGAATTGTATCTGCAAATAAATGTGCCAATTACATCGTTTTCCGTTTTGAATAGTACTGAAACTACTTGTGGTAAGTCATACCCCAATGTTTCTAGCATTTGCACTCCCTTATTTACTACTTCAAGGACAATAACAAAATACTTAGTTTACTCATTTTTAAAAATACACACATTTGCAAGAAGTTATGTTAATTAATAAAGAATTATGTATTTACTTAATATTTTTAGATTGAAATCGGAAATCTCGTGAATTAATTAGCGGATGATAATGAGAATGTATGATACATTGTCCAGCATTCTCTTCATCTGGGACCATTCACAACAACCTTCACCTTTTCTTCTTTCATTACGTAATCACAATGAGATGTCAAAAATAAACCAGCATAATTTTGGGGCTCTTAAAATTATTGTCACTATTTTGGGCATTGATTTTATGTGATGACAAAATATAAATGTAAATTCGGCTTTTTTCTTCTGTATAAATACAGGTACTAAGGATTGTCTTGGCATAGAGTTAGCAAGTTCAGTGTGTAGTTGGTATCATGAAATTGGTAAGTTTGCAAATTTTATTTGAAAATAATAATTATTGTTTGTGATCGAATAGTATGTTTACTCTGTCCTTGTTTGAAGTATTGTCATTTATGATGTCATTGTTGTGATGTCATTCGCGGTTTGTTATATATTTATAATTACAATTGAGACTAAATGTTACTTGCAAAATTCTTTATTTAGCTTATCAGCCTACAGTCTAATAGTCCTCACAAGTACTTTTTCTCATAACTTATCTTAATTATATCACTTTTACAGTAATTCAGACATTCTTCTTCTAGTGCCGTCTCCCCTAATGACGCTTGGCCATCACTATTGCAAATTCGTCTCTATCTTCTGCTTTTCTTAAGTGCGTCTATGTTTTTAACCCGGTCCAGTCGCTAATGTTTTTCAGCCAGGATATTTGTCGTCTACCAGGACCACTTTTTCCTTAGATTTTACCCTTCATAATCAGCCCCAACAACTAGTATTAATACTAGGTATTTTGTCTCTTCCTATTCTGTGCCACACCATTTAGTTCGTAATATGATCGGTCCATGGTATCTGCAAAATTCTCCTAAAAAGCCACATTTCAAAAGTTTCGAGTTTTCTTATTAGGTCAACATTAACAGTCCAGACTTCGACACCATAAAAAAAGAATAGATATAACATTTTACCATTCAATATCGGATTTTGCAACATTGAGTCTTTGGTTATTCAGAAATTTCCTCATCTTGAAAAAGGCTACTCTTGATTGATCTATTCTTAAACGAATTTCTGATTTCGGATTCCGATCTTACGTAATCCAGACTTCTAAGTATTTCATTTTGTCCACTTGCGCAATATCTTCATTTTTTATCTGGATCCTTGTAATGACTTTGCCCCTCTTACTTATAACCATGGTTTTTGTTTTCTTTATGTTTATTGTTAAACCAAACTGTTCCCCATTATCATAAATTGTGTTTAGTAACGTTTGCAGATCTGTCTCACTTTCAGCTTTAATGACTGTATCGTCAGCATAACGCATCTTGTTTATATTTTCACCATTTATCTTGATCCCTTCTGTACAGTTTACAACTTCTTCTTCTTTTAGCATTATAATCCTGGATGGGTCTTTGCCTGTCTGGCTATGTCCTTCCATTCAGATCTCTCTTGTGCCCTTCTTCTCTATTGTCTTATGCTCATTGTTTTCAGGTCGTCTTCCACGTCATTCAACCATCTCGTTCTGGGCCTTCCTTTTTTTCGCCTTCCTATGGACATCCATTGTAACATTTTCTTTGTTGTTTTTGCATTGTTTTGTCTCTGCACATGTCCCAGCCATGACAGTCTTTGACTTTTCACAAATCTTACAATGTCATAACCTTCATTTAACTCATTAACCTCGTCGTTTCTCCTGATTCTCCATGTAAATAAAAGTTGTCCTCTTATACCGGCCATATACTTTCCTCAGTATTTTTCTCTCGAATGTCCTGAGTTGGGCTTCATCTTTTTTCGTCATTACCCAGGTTTCACATCCATAGGTTACTACGGTCTAATCAGTGTTCTGTAGATAGTCATTTTGGTTCTTTTGTCTAATAATTTCAATGTCATCAATCTTTATTGGCATAGTATGTACGATTCCCGCTGGAATACGTGCATTAATTTCGCTACTTACGGAGTTCTTCTGATTGATTTCTGTGCCGAGATATGTAAAAGCATCCACTCGTTCGATAGTATAGTTGTCTATTGTGATATTATTTTCATTGTCAGCTATTCTTTTGACTGTCATATACTTCGTTTTGCTTCGTTTATTTTAAGACCTCTTTTTCGTGCTGCAGGATCAATTTCCATTAGTCGGGGCTTATCGTGGTTATCAGAAAAACCAATAACAGTTTTCAACTTGTTGTGTAATAATTCTTCAGAATATATATTAAATAGTAATGGTGAAAGTACACAGCCCTGTCTCACTCTTCTACTTATCCATGTGTTAATTCCATGTATTTCATGTTAATTCCAATTCCATGTTAATGTCACTTTTGCCGACTCTTTTTCTTTTTAGACATTTTATGAGAATGTTGAGAATGTTATATTTCTTCTTCTTCTTAAGGTGCCGTGCATTTCTGCGTAGGCGTCCACCGTACATCGTCTTGTCAGGTGAGATGTTAAATATTCTGGATTAAATAATTCTATTTTTAGCAGCATTGCGAAGCATTTCATAGCTGTGGATTCCTGTCCATTGTCGAATATTGCGCAGCCATGACATTTTTTTACGTCCGAGACCTCTCCTACCCTCTATCTTCCCTTCGAGTATCAGTTGCTGAAAAGTGTATCGCTCTCCTCGTATAATGTGCCCCAAGTATGCAGTCTTCTTACTTTTTACATAATTAAAAAGTTCTCTATCCTGTAAGCCCGCTCTTCTGAGTACTTCCTCATTTCTGACCCTGTCCGTCCATGATATTCTGAGCATTCGACGCAGGCACCACATTTCAAACACTTCAAGTTTGTTAATGGAACTGGCCTTTAACGTCCATGCTTCCATTCCGTACAGGAGAACAGGCCACACGTAACATTTAAGCATCTTGTATCGGAGTTGAAGTCCAATTTGCGATCAGTCAGAAACTTACGAAGCCTCAAAAAAGCATTTCTGGCTTGTTCAACTCTGCTCTTTATTTCATTCTCGGGGTCCCAACCCTCATTCAGCAAACAATGTTATATTTAACTTTGTCGAAAGCTTTCTCATAGTCTATAAACGCAACGAAAAGATCTTTTTGTTGGTCTCGACATTTTTGGGCAAGAGGTGTGAAACTATACAGAGCTTTCACTGTTCCGAAGCTGTTACGAAAGCCAAACTGTCTATTACTCATATCCGCTTCGCATTTGCTGAATATTCTTGCATGTATAATCTTTAAAAAAGTTTTTAATAAGTATGATATTAAGCTGATTAATCTATAGTCATTACAGATAGCAACCATTCTGTAGGTATCTCACCAGATTTGTATATGTTGTTTAAGAGTATAGTTATTGCACTTATATTGTCTTCATCTGTTAGTTTTGTTCCTTATTAATTTATGTTTTTCTCCGTATTTATTTGGGTTTTTGTTTCTATATTTTCTTCTTTGTTCCAGGCTTTTTCTTTTCTTTTGTAAAGTTTCTTTCTGTGTTTTTATAACAGAATCTTTGATTTTGCTCAACATAATGTTCACATTCTCAGTGATTTTTATTTCTGAAATTAATTTCTTCTTTTCTTGATTGATACGAGTTGAAGCCTCAGCACGGATTTCATTTATCTTGAGTAACTAAGTATTCATCTTGGAACTTTTGAATTTTATTATATTCTTTACCCTCACTTTCATTTCTGAGATATGAAAGTTATAGTCTGAGGAGACATCTGCTCCAGAAAAAGTCTTAACGCCTACAATGGAATTTCTAAATCTTAGATTCGTTAGAAATAAAGTCGATCTAATTTCTAATGCAATTTTGTTCATTATCCTGTGGTGACTTCCAGGTATACAGTCTACGTAGTAGTAATCGAAAAGATGTGTTCTTTTCTATGATGGTGATTGCTATGTACACGATTTGTCTTTAATTTATTTGGTTTTAGCTCCTCCCATGCACATATATTTTGTTTTTGTTGAATTGACATTTAGACTGTCTGCGAAATGAAGCGTATATAAGGTTTTGTTCTGAAGCTATTTTCTTGTGGCATTGTAAATTAATTACTATTAAACTGGGAATAAGCCACAATTAAAGATAAAAATATGTTTATAGACGTTTCAATTTCCACTTCGGAAATCGTTCTCAAAATACAAACAGTAAAAATTTGTTTAATTTACTGTTTGTATTTTGAGAACGATTTCCGAAGTGGAAATTGAAACGTCAATAAACGTACATACTTTTATCTTTAATTGTGGCTTATTCCCAGTTTAATAGTAATTAGTATATAAGGTTGTTTCCTCATTTAATGTTATACTCATTCTTCTTCTTCTTCTTCTTCTTCTGGTAGCACTACAACCCGGGGTGGGTCTTGGCTGACTGCACAACCTGCTTCCATCTCGAACGGTCGTCCATGATGTTTAAGTCAGTGGGTAGCCCCATTGTTCTCAAATCTGACCATATATTATCTCTCCATCGCATTCGTGGACGTCCTAAGGGCCTTGTCCCTGTCGGGACTTCTTCCCAGATTAACTTGGTAAGGCGGTTATTAGGGAGCCTATGAACATGACCAGCCCATCTTAGACGTTGGATTTAATCTCTTGGACTACGTCGCTAGCACTATACATTTGTTTGACCTCGGCATTTGTTCTCATTCGGTATTGGTTAGTATTCGGATCGTGATAGGGACCGAAGATATTTTTGAGGATTTTTCTCTCAAAGCATCTGAGTTTACTTTCCATTGCTTTTGTCAGCGTCCACGTCTGACACCCATACATGAGCACCGGTCTAATTACTGTTTTATATATCCTGATTTTTGATGTTCGTGTTATGCTCTTGGATTTAATAGTGTTGTGGAGGCTATACATACATCTGTTTGCTGCCTGAATTCTCCCTTTTATCTCTTCCGTGATATCGTTATCTGTGGTGATAGTCGCTCCGAGATATTTAAAACTCTCCACTCTTTCAAAGTTATAGGGGTCTATTGTTACATTTTGTCCTATTCTATCTCGTCTCTTTTATTTGTTAATGCACGTATATTTGGTTTTCTCTTCATTGACCCTTAGACCGGTATTTTTTGCCTCTCTCTCTAATATATTGAAGGTTTCTTTTACATTGGTGACGGTATTTCCTACAATGTCAATGTTATACTCATTCCAGAACATAATCTCCTCAATTTCTTCAGTAGCTCACTGAGATAGATTCAGAACAGTGTTATAGCCTTATCTTAGTCCTTTATTGACCCTAAAATTATCCCCATTGACCCTAAAAAAACCTTATTTTTGAGGTGCTTGGCGACGACATCGCTGGTTAATTTGTTATTTCTTGGATATAAAAATGGAAGTATCTTGAAAGAAGATCACGGTTTTAAACTTTCTCAGTGTATTGTGTACAGTTGTGTAGCAACTTATATAAAAATGAAACCGAAAATATAATTCTACACTCTAAACTTACAATATCAAACCTGTTACAACAAATCATAATCATAACCATTTACGGGATATACTCCATCAACCTTAAATGCTAAATATTTTAAAAGTTTCCGTTGTACCTTTTCAATCTGTTGCATATAACATTTATAAATGGGATACCAAATTAAACTACAATATTCTAGTTTTGTTCGCATTAGCGATTAAGAAAAGTCCACACGAATTGTCTGAAGAGGATATCCACTTGGAACGTTAGGACGATGGCTCAATCAGGAAAAATCCAATGCGCAATTAAAGAAATGGAACGCATGAAAATAGAAATAATGGGCATAAGTGAAATGAGGTGGCCTGACTCAAGTTATTGTGATATAGAAGACTACAGAGTATACTATTCAGGATCAGAAAATGGTAAATATGAGAATGGGGTTGGAATTATCACGCATAAAAGTATAGCCAAACAAGTCAACAACTTCATACCAGTGAACGATAGAATCCTCCTGTTACAAATAAATACGTCACCGGTGAACACAAACATCATACAAGTCTATGCACCCACAGCAGACCATAGTGATGAAGAAATATCAGAATTCTACAAACAAATAAGCAACCTTAAGAGATATACCGAGACACGAACTCCTTATAATCATGGGAGATTTCAATGCAAAAATAGGTAACGGAAAAGAAGGGCAACATATTGGTCCACATGGATTAGGAGAGATAAATCAACGCGGAGAAACAATGAGTATCTTTGCAGCTGAGCATGACTTAATCGTGCTAAACACATTTTACAAACTACTGCCTAGACGCCTGTATACGTGGAAATCACCTAGAGACAACGGAGAAGACGTTATTATTAGAAATCAAATAGACTATATGCTTGTTAACAAAAGATATCGAAATAGTTTTAACAGTGTTAAAACCTACCCAGGCGCTGATATTCAATCTGACCACAATCCTTTAGTGGGCGTGTATAGAACTAGGTTAAAGAAAATACGCGGAAAAACTGTAAAAAAACATGACATGAGAAAACTGAAATGTAGCGAAGTAAAAGAAATAGTCAGCAAAACATTAAATAGAAAATTTAAAGAAATCGATAATACAACGGAAAGCACAGAAGATAAGATAGAATCCCTTAAGAAAACAATAGACGACATTAAAGACAATTTTATGAAGAACGAAGAAGGTAAGAATAATACATGGATGACGACAGAGATTCTGCAACTAATGGAAGAAAGAAGGAAAAACAAGAACGATAACTCCATGTATAAAACATTACAGCGAGAGATACAGAGAAAGATCAGAGAAGCCAAACAGAACGAACTGGAGAAAAAATGCCAAGAAATCGAAATTCTCCAAAGTAAATACGACGACTTCAACGTGCATAAGAAGGTAAGAGAAATTACAGGTAAATGTAAAAACAGAAGAGTAAGTAAACTTGTTAATGACAATGGAGAGATAATCGTGGACAAAGAGAGTATCAATGATACCTGGAAAAATTACATAAGAAATTTATTTTTTGATAAGAGAGAACCAGCCCCCAATACCTACGGAAACAGGACCACCTATACTAGTGGCAGAAATAAGAGCAGCCATAATATCACTAAAAGAAGGTAGAGCTCCAGGACCAGACGGAGTACAATCTGAATTTCTTAAACTTCTTGATGATGAATCTTTAAGAGTACTATGTAAAATCTTCAATAATATCTATGACACAGGCAATATCCCAAAAGATTGGCTACTTTCAGAATTTATTACCTTACCAAAGAAACAGGGAGCAAAAAAGTGCGGAGAATATAGGCTAATAAGTCTAATGAGCCATACATTAAAACTTTTTCTTAAAATTATACATCGTAGAATATACAAGCTATGCGAAGAGAGAATACAAGACACAAGTTTGGATTCATGAAAGGCGTAGGTACAAGAGATGCACTGTTTAGTCTACAAGTATTATTTAAAAGATGCAGAGATATGACTTGCGATATTTACACCTGCTTTGTGGACTACCAAAAAGCATTTGATACAGTTCAACACCAAAAAATGATGGATATTCTAACAAAAGCCCAAATGGATGATAAAGATCGGCGTATAATACAAAATTTATACTGGAACCAATCAGCCACAATAAGAACGAATTTTGGAGGTGAACCAACGGAAATAATCCAGATTCTACGAGGCGTTAGACAAGGTTGTATACTTTCACCTATATTATTTCTTAGTTTGAACAGTTTACAGCAACTAATAAACAAAGTAAATGAAGTAAGTGAAAGATTTGGACTTCAAGTAAATATAACAAAAACTAAATTTATGATCATCAGCAAAAATAAAGTTAGAGACGCTCAACTACTTATCAATAATACACCAGTGGACCGAGTAAAACAGTATAACTATCTTGGAACAACAGTAAATGAACAATGGGATCACTCACAGGAAATAAAATGTAGAATAGAGAAGGCTAGGAGTGCATTCAATATCATGGCCAAACTCTTTAAAAGCGACAATCTTAATCTGGAGATAAAAGTAAGGCTCCTACGATGTTATATCTTCTCAATATTGTATTACGGAGTTGAATCCTGGACACTAACTGAAGCAATGGAGAAAAAACTTGAAGCCTTCGAGATGTGGCTATACAGGCGAATTCTAAGGATATCATGGACAGACAAGATAACCAACGAGACCGTATTACGAGGAGTGGGCAAAGAAAGAGAGGTGATGTATACCATTAAAAGGAGAAAGTTGGAATATCTCGGACATATAATGAGAAACAGCACTAAATACAGATTACTGAAGGTAATCCTACAGGGTAAAGTATTCGGAAAGCGAGGAATTGGGAGAAGGAGAATATCATGGTTGAAGAACCTGAGGAAATGGTTCTCCAAAACAACAACGAATTTATTTAAAGCAGCAGTTAATAAAATAATTATAGCCAGAATGATTGCCAATATTCGGAACGAATAGGCACTGAAAGAAGAAGATATTGGCCACTAGGTGTATGAGTACTGATTAAATAGTCTCTGTGCTTCCTTGTCCAGAATCTAAGTATTTTTCTTTCTGTGGCCATGATGACGTTTATTTGGCGAGTGTTAAGCGATGCATAGGCGCATGCCTTAGGTCGAAAGCCACACTAATATTCCCATACTATTTTTTTGACGTAGCGGAATATTTTCCTGTATAGTACATTCGATGGTATTTTGTATGCCATTTTGGGAAGGCTAATACCTCTATAGTGGTCGCATACCAATTTGTCCCCCTTCTTGTGAAGAATCCCTAATTTCATTTAACTTTGCATGTCTTTAAACAATGTGTTGCCATATAGGGAAACTTTTTGTCTATTGGTCTCAGTTATTTGTTAATTTAATAATGACGTCTCTTATTTTTTGCTCGTGAAAAGAGACTCTCGAGCATTTTTAATAAAATTTTTTACAACATAGGGACCTCTACCGAATCTTCTTCATGGTTATTACATAACAGTTAATCAAAATATGTAACCTACCTATTGAATATCTGTTCTTTGTACCTCTACCTGTACACAGGTCTTTCTTCGTCATTAATCTCAACTCAATAAATGCCGTCACCAAAATGTATTCTATTTACAAGTTGGATTAAAGTCAAACGTCAATAAACTTACTTTAACCTTTAATTGTGGGTTATTCCTAATTTAAATAGTAATTTCTGGATTGTATTTCACACAATTAATTACTAAATATTGCCTAATCAACCTCAACAGTATATTTAAATATAAAACTTTGGTTTTTAGGTAATCGCTTCTGTGTTTCTGATAGCTGCAGCTTCAGCTGCTGTTGTTCCTCAATACCCCTCGCCTCAACCAAATGTTGGTCACCAACATCACCAAAATCCTCCTCAAGCTTACCACCCAGGCAAACCATAGAACAACCACAACCAGCACCAGTGTCTGGACAAAATCTTGATAAACCGGTTGAGCAACCTCAACCTTCCCATCCGCAAGATTTGGTCATGTTAATGGAGCACTAGAACATCAACAAGCTAGAGCATTTGGTCAAAATTTAAATCGACCAAATCAGCAACCCCATCAGCCTGCCAATTTTGGACAATATAACAAACCTGTAGAACAAAACTCACAACCATCATCATTAGTTGGTCTCCGATCTGCCGGTTTTGGTCAACATCTTGACCGACCAGTCGCCCATAAAACAGGCAATGAATACAATTACGATAAACAGTCTACCAACTACTACAATGGTAAGGAATCAAAAATTTTGAGATATGAATCAGAACAAGATCCCGAACAAGGTTACAAATTTGCGTAAGTCACTTTTTCAGTAAAATTGTTCAGTTTTATTAACATAAGTTTATTTTAGTTACCACACAAGTGACGGCAACGAAGAAGTTCAAAGGAGCGAAGAAGCAGAAATAAAGAGAATTGACGAAGAACATGCCATAGTGGCGGTGCAAGGTGTTGTTGAGTATGTTAACCGTGAAGGCAAACGTGTAAGATGGACCTACACTGCTGATGAAAATGGATATCATCCATCTGAAATTACAGTTACATAAATAATTTTATGATGTGAGATGGAAAAAGTACAAAAATATAAAAATAAAACTATTAATAAATTCTACATTCTTTTATTTTGAATAAAATAAATTATTAAAACAGGTATAATAAACAGAAATTCACAATTACCTATAAAAAAAAGAGGGCTCTAAACATAGCGATAAATTTGTTCAACATGCTTGCATATACAAATAACTCAAAATCAAGTTTTAAAACTGCACATAAACTGTGCATAAATTTAAATATTATGTTTATTTATTACAATTACTGGTTGTAATAAAACCGTTCTCAAAAAAGATTATTATGTATATTTGTACCGTAAAGGTAAAGGGTAGTAACTCCATTTTTTTCTAATTTGGACTTCAAACTGTGGCTAAGCTTAATATGTTCCAATCTTATTTAGAGCAAAAGATGGTATGTGAAGTATTACTGGTGACCTAGATATTCTTATAAGAAAAAGTAGTATATCCTTTAAAGAATGAGGTAAAGCATAGTGCTGTACTCCATGACTCCATACTGCTGTAAACAACAGTATCTCTACACTAGTGTTAGTCACATTAATTGACAGAGCGGTCCAAAACTGCCAAGATATCTAGGACTAGAATTAAGCCGTGAAAAAATGTACAAATTATATACCTTAAAGTGTGAAGAAGACCACATTCCAAAGAATGAAATTGTTAAATTATGGCAGTATGAAAAAATTTTAAATAATGATTTTAATTTAGCATTTAAATCGGTTTCCGTAGATACTTGTGATAGTTGCGATCAGTTTATGCTACAATTAAAAAACTGTTCCGAGCAAGAAACAATAACATTACGGCGAAATTATGGACAGCATCTTCAAGAAGCAAAAAGTCGATACAAAATAAAAGCAAACGATAACAAGGAAAGCAGACAATCAGCTGGAAAAACTAAAATTATAATGTGTGATTTGCAGAAATGCTTGCCTACGCCTTGTTTGACAAATAACCAAAGTTTTTACAAGCTGAAATTATGGACTATAAATTTCACGATATACGACGTCACCGAAAATAAACCCTATTGCCTTATCTGGATGAATCAGAAGCTGGAAGGGGTGGCCATGAAATTGCCTCGGCATTAACTAAATGAGCTATGACAGTTTTATCACAAACTGATGTGGAAGAATTGGTTATTTTGTTAGATAATTACTCTAGTCAAAACCGCAATGTTATGGTAATGATGAGCTACTTTTGGCTTTTGAACATCTGCCCTAACTTACAAGTAGTTAACCATAAATATTTACTGAGAGGACACACTCATTTAAAAGCTGATCAAGTGCACGCTATAATTGGAAGATCTGTAAAAAAACAGCCAACAATGCAGATGGTAACGCCTTGGGATTGGCAGCAATTAATCAGTTCCGTAGGTGCTCAGGTGATTAAAATGAACAAAGATGACTTCAAAAATTTTGAAATACTTTACGCTCAGTCTCAATTTCCATTCATCAGTAAAAAGAAAAATACCGACAATAACAATTTCTACATTTCAAACGTAGTTCAATTCCAAGTAAAAAAAGACAGACCGACCATAATTTTTTATAAATAGGGTTTGAAGAAATTAGACCCAAAGAATTGCACGTCGCTAGAAGAACAGCAATTGCGACCAATCTCAGTTACCACTACGATATCAAAAACCGAAAGGGATTACACAGAAGAAAAAGGATCACTTACTTATCCTTTTGCAATGAATCCCCAGTCAGTTTTAAGAGTTCTATAGAAATTTAGTTGTTACCAAAAAAAAATATGATGATAGCGATGATGAATAAATATTTTTTTATCATTTTTTGTGTTTTTGTTCGAGTTTATGTAGGCACTTCTTATTTTGTACACTGTTTTATCTGCTGGTACATGCCGAGGCAAAAGACCTTAAGTCCCAATATTATCCAATATATAAACAAATTTTTTATCATAGTAGGACAATATTGATTAACTAATATATATCGTTACAATTGTATAAATACATAATTTCATATGTCTTCAGATTAAGAATGATTGCAATAATTTTCTGGAACTCATTATCTCAAAACTTCACTAGGTGACATACTACTTAGAAGAACATTTTTAGAGACAATGGGTATTCAACTGCTTGAACCACATGCAAGATGTAGAGCAATTGCAACAAACCTGCCATGGGTGATAAGTATGCGACTCAGAGAAATGTTTGATATCACATTGAATGTACAAAATATTGAAAAATCCAATGGTCGTTGTTTTTACTGTGAAAGCAAGAAAAGTCGAAAAATAAAGTACAGTTGTTACTCATGCAATAAATTTATGTGCTTAGAACACATAAAGGGTATATGTGTAGAATGTTCAGAAAAAGATTGACTTTTTTTAAGTTTAAAGTTACTTCTTATTATTAGAGTTGCTTAAGTGTGGTTATTATAAGTGGATAATTTCATTTTTAGTTTTAAAAATAACTCAGCAAATTTTTTGTTTATATTACGATTTTAGAGTTTTTTTCTCACTATTTAGAATAGTTGCTTGTTTTTGTTAAGGAATTATTTTTGTCAAAATAAATGTTTATAAATATAATTTTAAATAAAACTGCATTTATTTTAAATAAAAAAGTATTCAATAAGACCCTTGAAATAATTAAATTTTAAAAAAATTTGTAAAATTTACAGTACTAGGGCATGTATAAACATACGGTCCCAGAGACGGACGTTAGCACTTGCGTCAAAATAATTCGCGTTAGCACTGAAAGGCTAATGTACTTTTTGGACAAACGTCTTTGTTTCATACTCTCTTAATTTTTTTTATTAATAGGTACCTTCAAGGAACTACATGCTTTTGGCATTTTTGAATAGTGTTCCTTACATGGGACTTCAGGAAGATCTAGTTACAATACTAAAAAAAAATTCCAATAAGAATATACACTGTTCCGTGGTTGTATGGATGTGTGTGTGTGTGTGTGATAAACTTATTTACCACCACGGAAACAAAAATAATAATTAAATTGAATCGAATAAAACGTAGAAACGAAGGGACGGTATTTTTCTACATATGTATCGCGGACCGTTGCAAATGGTGTCTTTAAGATTACTGAAAACTCAAACTAAATCAGAACACGCGTTCTTTGATTTTAAAAGCCAGACGATAAATTTTTTATTATCGGGCTGGTCGTAAATGCAACGTACTCAAAATGTATAATTGAAGTGTCGACCATATATGTTACTTAAACTCACATTTACTCCCAAATATGTTTAATATAATTATTAAAGAAAAATGAACAAATTATTAGTACATTTTTACTGATGGGTCAAAAGATGCAAATGGAACGGGCTGTGCAATGTTCCACGAAAATAAAAATTGCCATCATCAGTATAGCTTACCCAGTGAATGCTCAATATATACAGCAGAAATGATGGCGATATTGTTTGCTCTTCAGTATGTAGTACTAAATCCTACTAGCAACTATGTTATATCTACTGACAGTAAAAGCGTGGTAGACAGATTTAACAACATATTCTCCATTCGCTTAGCTAGGGCATATTTTGACAGACTCATTGTCGGAAACCTACAACACAACAATTCCTACTTCTCAGTATTAATAGCTCAAGTATACTACTATTGCAGACTTCTTTCTTTGAAAAAAAGAAGAATTATTCTAAATAGTGGAAGTGTATACTAAACCCATCAAATTTCCCTGTATATTTAAAATATACTATTTGAGTTACTACAATTTAATATTATATTGTAGTAAATATTGTTGTTAGTTCTATTTAGTTTATTTAGTTATAGTTCTATTTTGAATTTTATTATTAGGGATAGTCAAAGTTTTCCATTTGTTTTATCAGATAATGCGTTGGTAAATTTTCCTTAAATAAATATGATAAATGTTCTTTAAAAGTTAATATTTTTAGATGATTAAGGATGCTGTTAAATTACAAGGTAATCAACCTGCACAAAGATTTATTCAAAACACCAACCATTTTTTTAATTATTTGCTCATTCGGCGTAGGTTGATCACTAAAATATATTTATGAAGTTCTGTAAATATATTCTTAATAACAAAAACATTTCAGTTAACATCGATGTATATATAGCATGTATAAAGTTTCTATTATATATAAAATGTATATTATATACAAAAAATATATTTTATAAAAAAGTTACAGTAATTTAGTTTATACCGTTAAGTTGCTCCAAATGTAGGCAACCAACTTAAACTTTTTTGGCATTTAGCTGGAGTTTCTTGAGAATATTTTTAATAAACGTTTAATATTTTCCAGTTAATTTATTATTTTTTAAAAGTCATGATAATAATGCTGAATAAGCAATATCACTTTAAAAAATAATAATAAAATTAAATATATTCTCAAGAAACTTCAGCATAAATGCTAACAAAAAGTTTAAGTTGGTTGCCTATATTTGGCGTAACCTAACGATATAAACTAAATTACGGTAACTTTTTTATAAAATATATTTTTTACATATAATAGAAACTTACTATCTTTATACGTGCTATACGTTTCTAAGTCATATAAGTTTGCAAAAGAGGTCGACGAAATACTTTAATGAAATGCGCTATGAGCACGTGTGCTTGGTCGTGTAGTAATTTCCAGCCACTTCTAGTCTGTCAAAAAGTAACTAACTTCGTAAAAACATAATTACTAAAATCACTAGACAGTTCGGACTGGGATTAGCGAACCGGGTATACAAACAGTCAAACACATAAACCACATTGAACTGAAAATTCTTAAAATTCTTTATGAAACTATACAATTAGGATTAAATGTAATAATTACATGGATCAAGGGCCATTCGGGAATAAAAGGCAATGAGATTGTAGACAATTTGGCTAAATCGGCATATATGCTTGGAGTAAAAGTAAACAAAAATTTAATTCCAGCGACAGATATTGACACCGTTAGTAGACAAAAACTTAAAAATAATTGGCATTTACATTACACAGAATGTAAGACTGGGTTAAATTTTTATCATTGTAACACTAGGATACCCTCAAGAAGATGGTTCTACACAGAATCTAATCGACATTTTATAAAGACCATTAATCGGCTGCGAGCAAATCATGCTCTTACGCCATCTTACAATGCATGGAATCGGCTTATCAAATACTCCCAATTATACTTTTGGCAAAATAGGCGATCTGACACATATTATATTAGAATGTGATTTACAATATAATTTAATTTATAATATAAACGAACTTTATAAGGAATTAATAAATTCTAAGTGTTGTTTTCCAATAAACCTTAATCTTTTAATATTTTCAAATAATATGGAAATTCTTCATTGCATTTACAAACATGTTAATCTGTAAATACAAGATGTAAATAGTATATAGGCATAATCTGTTAATATGATTTGAAAAAAAAAAACGCAAAAAAAAATTATACCACAAATTAAGAAAAAAAAAGCAAAAGAATTAAGAAAATAGATATAGAACAAAAAACAAAAAAAATAAATATAAAAAAAAAACAAAAAACAAAAAAAAAGCAAAAAACAAAAAAAAAAAACAAAACAAAAAAAGAAAACAAAACAAAAAAAGAAGATAATAAAAGAATATAAAAATGAAACAAAAACAAATATATCAAAATATAATTTATGTATAAATAGGTATAATGTAATAATAGGTGTATAATGTATAATTAGGTATCTATGTAGTACTAACATTGATAACTTATAACAAAAACATTTTGACTATAAATCTGCAATCACTAATAATTAAAATTCAGTCGATTTTAATAAGTCTGGCTAATTGGCTCTGCCAAAGCCATATTACAGAAAAAAAAGTGTCGACCATATCTAATATCTGTAGTAATTAAATAAATATATTGAGGTACACATTTCAATTTTTATTTTATTTCTATTATGTGTATAACCAATTACGAAAATGTAAATTTTAATATGATATTGTTTTATTTTTTTTTTTAATACAAAAGTATAATTATTCGTAATTAGCTTGTCGCTACAACACTAATAAGTTAACGGCAGGTCCAAAGCACATATCTACTACTACCTAGAGTAAAGATAGAAAAATGCAGAATTCGATATCAATCTAACGGCAAATTCCTTCAAAAGTGTATACATCGCGAAGTCTATGAGACCGTGGCCAAGTAAGTGAACTGTCAAATTTGAATTTTCTAGCGTTAATTATAAACCTTTATAGCTTACAAATTTTAATAATTTTTATTTCAAAATGTTTTTAATACAATTAATAATTGTGTATCTCATTTTAAAAATATCACTGTTATCTTAATATGTTTATTGGTGTAGTTTTTTCATTCTGTGGAATAATAAAGCAGCTTTCCATCAAAACGCAATTTAAACCTAATAGTAAAAGTAATCTCCCCATAAACCAACAGTACCCAGATAAACATAAACCCGAAACACACACAAAGTAGCAATTCCGTGTACATACACACCATGTTTGTCATGACCTACACTAGATCGGTCGGTCCATCAAAATTCCAGCCAACATTCTGCCATAAAACGCCGCAATTCATAAAAGTGGGACATTTACGATTACCAACAGCTAAATATGAAAAATTCATGAAAAGCACGTTTGCCGATTCCTGGATACTAAATTCCCACGGTCCCTTTCCCTCCCAGCGGTCGATGGCGCGACTGCCTTTTCCTCATAGATTTAATTAATCATTTTTCGTATAAATGCTGCGCTTGCAAAAGCTTACTCAGCAAAGCCGGTGACTAATATTTAGTAGATAGCTTTAAGTTTTGCGCTTTTTACGACGCAATTTACTTGAAACATTTTCCAAGGAAAGTTCATTATTAGGCACCATTTCCTACATTATTGAATACATAAACTTCTTGATAAAATTAACGCATGAATAAAATTTTATTAAATGTGTTCGTTTATAGATAAGATACATTTGAATGTAAGTACATACCATCTGAAAATAAATTTTTTTTCAGGTAGATAATAGTTATGTGGTCGGCGAACGAAAGCAGATAAGTCAAGAGTTTTTTCGTTAAGTGAAAAAAACTATGTTCCTGAAATTAGTATTTCCACCACCAGAGAAAAAACTCAGTACCTTTTGCTCGATTACATATACAGGCAAAATTTCAACAAAAACAGCAAAACACATAAAAAAGAAAAGAGTAACACCTGCTTTCAGAACAAATAACAACTTAAGCAAATATATTAAAAACATCAAGAACCAAAATAAAAAACACCTAAACAGTGGTGTGTACAAACTTAAATGTAGCGATTGCCCAAAAACTTACATCGGTCAAACTGGTAGAAATTTTAATAAACGAATAGCAGAATATAAAAGGGCCTTCAATAGTCGAAAAACAAAATCTACATACGCACTTCACTTTTTAGATCATAATCATTCTTTTGGTCGGCTGAAACTTGAAAAGTTTCATTAATTAGATATGTGTCCCATGTAATAACTAAATAATGAGGTAATCTAGCTCTGTCTATCTTGTAGATTAGAGCTTTGTTCCAGACTGTGTCATATGCCTTCTTAATGTCTAGATGGCCATTCCTGTCTTCTGTTTCCTGTTGAATCTGATCTTCGTGTCGCTAATAACTCTTACCAGTTAAAGTTTGCAGTGTCTTTCTCTTCTGAATCCAAATTGGTCCTCCTGAATGATTCTTCTTTTTTCTGTATGTTTCATCAGTTTTCTATAGATGATCTTCTCCAGTTTTTCCTATTGTTTCCAGTGGTGATATTGATCTATAGCTTTCCGGTCTTCTTCCATCCTTCCTTGGTTTTAGCAGAGGGATGATCTTGGCATGTTTGCAGTTGTTCGAAAAATGCGCTTTTCCAGGCAGTATTTGAATATTTAGTAGAGTTTCATTACAATCTTCTTTGGTAGTTCCCTAAGAGCTACGTTGTGGATTCCCTCTACTCCTGGAGCTGTGCTTCCTTTTAATTTTCTGGTGATTTAAGCAACTTCTGTTGGATTGATGAAGCCTTCTCATTCCACTAAAAATTCGTTTCTGTGTTTATTCGCTTATATTCTGTGTTGACCTCCTCAATGGTTCTTGCATTCGACATATTTTGGTTTTGCCTGTGTTTTGCTGCCATTCTTCTTACAATTGCATCCACCTTGACTTAAGCTTTGAAGTGAGTTCCCTCGTTATCTATTATTTGCGGCATCTTCTGTTTCCTTTTTGCTTGGCCTTTACCATTTTCCACACGTGTCCATGATTTTCTTCTGCTTTCCGGATGTTGTTCTGCCACTTGTTTTCTGTGAGAGTCCCAAGTCTTATTCTTATTTCTTAGAATAGTTCGTCTCCGTAATCGTCGACCTCTTATCTTCTTCTTCTTTGGAAAGCTCTTCTGGCTCTTTTTTTGTCATTGATGATTTCCTTCAGCTTGTTCAGTATGATTAGTTCTCTATTTTTCGTCATTAATTTAGGGATATGTTGTCCTCCATAGCTTGCTGGATTTTTCTTGTTATTTCTTCTATTTTTCTTTACATTTTTTTCAGTTGATTGGAATTCTCTCTTCATTTCCATTTGGTTTTGTCTCCTGTAGTTTGGCCAGTTTGCTTTCTTCCATTTCCACCTTTCTACTGTTTCCACTGTTAAAAGGTCGATTTTTGACGTCATACTGATGCAAATCATATCCTGCATCTCTTTATAATAGGCCAAATGTATCGACCATGTGAAATTCTTAGTCATTTGGGTCATGTGGTCGATAAACCTGTAAATTTGAAAGAGATGCAGGCACTGCTTTGCATCAATTTTCTCTGTCGCACTGGAAGAACAAGACTGTATTGCAGCAGATAGTCTATTTGTATTATATGTCTTTGGTTATCCTACATACGTACATGACCTACATACAACAACTTGTTGGTTATTCATTTTTCCGTAATTTTTTAAAATATTTTTCATTTAAAAAAATTTTATCTGTTGTGGCTTAGACCCATATTAACATATTATTTAAATGTGAGATACATTCTTGTTAAACTTTTCAGATAATAAATATTATAATCATCATCATCATCACTGGCTCGACAACCCTTTTTGCCCTTTTTTTAATGTTGTTATATCATTTTCTATTTGTTCTACGTATCTCAGCTTCGGTCTTCCTCTTGTTCTTTTTCCTACTGGCACTTGTTTGAATATTTTGTTTGGTATTTCGCCTTCTTCCATTCTTTCCACATGTCCAATCCAACGTAGCCTTCCTATTTTAATGAATGTTATGATATCCGGATCCTGGTATATGTTATATAGTTCAAAGTTATACCTTCTCCGCCAAATCCCGTTTTCTTTTGTGCCCTTATATATGTGTCGCAAGATTTTTCTTTCAAAGGTGGCTAATAACGTTTCCTCCCTTTTAGAGAGTGTCCAGGTTTCTGAACCGTATGTGAGTACCGGTCTTATTAAGGTTTTGTATATTTGGCATTTTGTTTTTCTGGAGACGTTATCTCATCTTAGTTGCCTAATTAAGCCATGGTAACATTTATTGGCAATAAATATTCTCCTCTTCACTTCCTCTGCAACGTTGTTATCAGACGTAACTACGGATCCTAAGTATGTAAAGTTTTTTACCGCCTCAATGTTGTATTCTCCTATTGTTAAATTTGGCAGCTGCCTTATTTGTGCGTTTTTATTTGCAGGCATATATTTTGTTTTTGTCTGATTGATTTTAAGACCACTATTTTTTGCAGCTCGTTCTATTTGAGTGAATGCCTCTATCATTTCTCTTCTTGATCTTGCGATTATGTCAACATCATCTGCAAATGCTAGTACTTGCACGCTTTTAATAATTATTGTTCCTCGGGTATTAACTGTTGTGTCTCTTACTATTTTTTTAAGTATGATGTTGAATAATATGCATGATAGAGCGTCTCCCTGGCGTAGTCCCTTCTTCACATCTATTGTTTCCGTTAATTCGTTTTGTATCCGGATTTTACTTTCTACTTTTAGTGTTTCTTTTATCAATTCTATTAGCTGTGTTGGTATATTAAATTCTTTCATTGTTTTGTTAGGAATTCTCGGTTTATATTGTAATATGCGCTTTCGAAGTCTATGAAGAGATGATGTGTGTCGATGTTATATTCACTTGTTTTTTCAAGGATCTGTCGCAGAACAAATATCTGGTCTATTGTTGACTTCTGTCTACAGAAGCCACATTGGTATTTGCCAACTATTTTTTCAGCGTATAGTCTAAGTCTTTTATACATTACGTTGGACATTATTTTGTATGCCGCATTCAACAGCGTGATTCCGCGGTAGTTTTCACATTCTAAATGGTTTCCTTTTTTATGTAGTGGTACAATAATGCCTCTATTCCACTCCTTTGGTAGCTGTTTAGTGAACCGTATCTTTCTTATCAGCTCATGTATGGCTTTAAGTAATGCGTCTCCTCCTTCTTTCAGTAGCTCCGATGATATTTGATCCGATCCCGGTGATTTATTGTTCTTTAATTTGTCCACTGCTGTTCTAATCTCTGCTATTGTTGGTGGACTCTTTTCTCTGTTGTCTGCTTGGTCTAATGGTATATCAGGGTTCATCTCCGTCCTATTCACCCCAAGCTTTTCCTTAAAATGTTCTGTCCATCTTCTAAGTATCTCTTGCTGTTCTGTCAATATATTACCCTCCTTATCTTTACACATCGTTGTTCTCGGTTTGAACTCTTTTCTGCTTTTGTTGAGATTCTGGTAAAATTTTCTTGTCTCTGTTGGTTTAATTAGTTCTTGTAGTTCTTGAAGTTCTTTTTTTATATATTCTCTCTTCTTTCTTCGGTGAATTTTCTTTTCTTCTATACGTAGTTGTTTATATTCTTCCTCTGCTTGTCGGGTTCTGAGTCTCTGTTGCATCTGTAGATATGCTCTGTTTTTTCTTTCTGTTATAGTCTGACATTCTTCGTCAAACCAGTGATTCGTTCTTGTTCTTCTTTCTTTACCTTTCATGCCCAACACCTCTTTAGCTGTTTCTTTTATGATTTCTCTGCACTCTTCCCACTCCTCATTTAGGTTTTCATGTTTTGGTCTATTTTCTAGTTTGATGCTTATATTTTCTTTGTACTCTCTATTTTTGTTTGTTTCTTTGAGTCCTTCTATATTGTATCGTTCATGTTTAGAGCCTCTTTCCTTTTTGATGTTTGTAATTCTAGCCCTTATCCTACTTTCGACCAGTTAGTGATCAGAATCCGCATTTGCCCCTCTTCTGGTATGGACGTTTATTATATTCGATTGGTGTCTTGAGTCTACAATAACATGATCTATCATATTCACTGTAAGTCCGTCTGGTGATTTCCAGGTGCCTTTGTGTATAGCTTTTCGAACGAAGTATCTGCTGGCAATCACCATGTTAAGTGATTTTGCTAGGTTTACCAACCTATTGCCATTGTCATTTGATTGCTCATGGAGACTGTGCTTACCTATTGTGGGTTGGAATTGCTGCTCTCTTCCAACTTTTGCGTTTAAGTCTCCATAAATTATTTTTATATCACTTTTTGGGCATGACTAGTATGCGGACTCTAATTCATCATAAAACTCTTCTTTGACTTCCTCTTCTTTTTCTTCTGTGGGGGCATGCGCATTAATTAGGCTGTAGTTGAAGAAACGTCCTTTAATTCTTAAAATACACATTCTGGGACTGATGGCTCTGAAGTCTTTTATTATATGTCTTACTCTCTTGTTAACTATGAATCCAGTGCCCAAAATGTGATCTTTAGGAGCGCAGCTGTAGAAAATAGTATGGCTCTTTTTTTCCATAATATTGTTTCCAATCCACCTCATTTCTTGTATGGCAGTTATGTCAATTTTGTATCTACTTAGTTCGTTTAAGAGATTTTGGAGAGCCCCTAATCTGTACAATGTTCGAACATTCCATGTCGCAACTCTCAAATCGTGTTCCTTTTTCTCGCACAGTCGTCGTCGTTTAATCAGTCCGGCATTTCTTCCTTGAACATTCATAACTCATGGTTTTTCTAGGAGAAGGTAGATAACCTTCAGCTCAACCCCCTATTCGTCGGAGGACCAAGACTCCCTTCTTCGTCAGCGCTGACCCCACCTTTTATTGGGGGTTGGTTACCCAATTTCCAGTGGGGTTGCTCAGGTTACCGGTGTGTACCAGCTTGGAGGTGAAGATAGGAATTGAGTAGGAGAGGCTAAGTGACGCCAACAGGATACGGCATCATATGTTGCGCTTCACTACCCCTTCACACACCAAAAAAAAAAAATTATAATAGTTATATAAAAATATCGAGAAAACGTTTATGTTATCATTTTTTTTAACTCTTTTATATTCCTATGTTTTGTGGTCTATTTTTTATCCATCTACTGTTTAAACATATTTTAGTAATCCATATATGAAAATATAGATTATATTATAAAATGCTTTTAATTAATGCACTACGTCAATTTAATTTGGGAACGAATAATTTTTCATTTGATTAAATGAAGATCTTTGGCTCAATAATTTATAGAATTTAAATAAACAAATAATTTGAACAGAGCCTGAAGCAGCTATAAATCTTTTGTTAATAAAGTGCACCAGCCAGTTAAATTTTGCACCCGAACTCGAACTTCTTTCATACCAACATGCGATATGATAAATGCACAAAACGCGTGACGAAACAGAAACGATAAATATTATCCCTTCCGATATGCGATTATACATTTCTTAAATGAGTTTTCTTATTAGAATTTTTAGTCTAAATTTAATAAATAAAATGCATTTCTTAAAGTACAAGAAAGCATGAGCGTTCAGATATTATCGTTCTAGGCCAAGTTCCAAATCAAAGCGGAAAAATTAAATAGACCAATATAACCAATTTTCTGTATTGTCTTGGGAATCGAGGACAATATAATGTACTTTGGATGTATGACTAGACGTTCAAAAGGCATTCCATTAAAAACTTCACCTTGCTGGACTGCCTACTCCTTTCGTTAAACTAGTAAAGTACTATATCTCTAATCGGACGATCAGGATCAAAGTTGGGGACATTTTATCCACACCCATTCCACAAGCTAAAATACCCCAGGGCTCAATTATTGCTCCAATATACACAGTCACAAATAGTAACATCCCCGCCCTCGGTATAGATGGAAAACCCTTCTTTTGTATGTAGATGACACTGCTCTCCTCACGTCAGGGCCACATAGAGAGAGTGGACAAATATCTGTATTCAAAAGAGCACACAACTATCTAGATCGAGACATGAGACATATTATCTAAATCTTCCAACTGCTGTGATGTTCATGGCCGGATAACTTGGTTAGGAGAAGACTTTATTTTAAAAAAAAGGAGTACCTCTTTCTTCCCTGCCTATACAAGGTTAAAATATTGGATCGATCCAAAAGATACGCTATATTTGTGTCGAGGATTATAAAATCGTTAAACAAATAATCTTTGCAGAATTGCAGTAAGAGCTCGATATGCAGTAACCTTGCAGAGTTTTAAAGACTAGTAAATTCAATCCAAATTATTTTAGTATTGAAACACTAAAAAATCAACACAGATAGATTTTCTAAATTTGATAGATATGATAGATAGTTTATAAGGCCATATGGAAAAATATCATTTGGAGAAAATACCTTAAATATATTAGTGACACAATCAGAATTGCTTATGTCTATTATAGTGTATAAAAATTTCCGGTACGTCCGTGTTTTAGAGATTAATTCAGAAAAGTATAAGACAATCGTGGGCGTACTTACAAAAGGAAAATTGCTTCATATAAGAGTGAAGGTAAAATGACATTGTATTGATTTATGTTTATGTTCAAAAATTGCTAATAAATAAATTATTTTAATGGCTATTGATTGGGTAAGCGACTGTCGGCATCTGTATCGGTAGCTCGAAACGACTGGCTACTTAAAGGCATAATCGCATAATGGCTCTGATGTAAGGGTAATTGAATTTATTCATGAGGGAAAGTTGAACGACAAGTAAGTTTTTTACTACCTTGGGGTTAACATTTTTTGTAATCAAGTAATTACAGTTTAAATAACCTTACGTTGGCTATGAAATATGGAGTAATAATGAAAATATTTAATGAGTACTTCGACGAATCTATTATGGATATTGACCTGGTGCACTAGAGTGTATCACATTTATGTTACTCGGATCGAACTATGAAAGGGAATTGTCTCTATTATTAAACCTATAGTAAAGTATTAAAAATGATTGCCTGCTAGATTTATATATAAGTGATTTTATACAATTTTGACTATATTTTTAAAGAGGTCATTCGAAATACTGCCATTAGTACAACAGCTGATATGATTTAAACAGTTTTTGTTATATTATTATTCTAAAATATCGTTAGCGATATCTGTATGTTTAATAATTTTTAAATCTGAAAATAAATTATCTTTGATTTAAGGAATCTTAAGGCATGGATTTAACCTAATATTACAAAGTTCTCCCTCCGTGGGGGGTCGTCTGTCTCTGATCGGACGCGTCCCCAGGTGGTGGATAGGGGAACGCCCTAACCAGTCATAGGACCGGTGGGTAGTTGGGAAATTAAAATATCAACCGTGAACCAAAACAGACTAAGGTATGACAACCCTAACAAAAGAATCTCTGGCCGTCTAGATTGGTGGTTAAGAAAAAAGAAAAAAAAAGAAAGAAAAGTGGCAGACCCTGAAAGTGCATTCAAAGAGGATATGTGGGGCGACGCATATAAAATTACCATGAAGACGTTGAAGGTCATGGCCCCATTTAAAGTCGACGAGGACCAGCGGATGGAATCAGCTGAACTCCTCTTCCCCACCAAGGAAATCCAATATATTATAAAAATCTTTCCAACAATAGTAGAGGAGTTCACAGAAGAAGAAATACGAACAGCTACTCAGGAAATAAAGACGAGGCAAGCTCCAGGCCCCGACAGGCTGCCACCAGAGGTAAGATAGTAGCAACTGAGAAACCAGGTTTGATTAGAAGAAATATAATGACCTACTGCAGAAAGAGTTTCCCAGGGACTAAAAGGAGGCGAACCAAGTTCTACTATGAGAGATATAAGAGTGTTATCAAATCAACAATATGGGTTTGGTAAAGGTAGATCAACAATCGATGCCGCGACCTAGATAAGGGACGCGGCAAAAAAAGCAAGAGAAGTTGGGTGGTCCTTGTTCTATTTGACATAAAAAATACATTTAATTTAGCAAATTGGGGCCTTATAGTAGACAAAATGTTGGAATGAGCCCCAGAATATATGTCCAACATAATAAAGGTCTACTTATCTGACAGAACCGTATGCATATCGAAGAAAAAAAGAGAAGAAAAGGATGACGGCAGGAGTACCCCAGTGGTCAGTCCTGGGACCCTTACTATGGAATATATTATATAACGGGGTACTAGAAGTAAACAAGGAGAGTGGAGTGAGAGCGATTGCATACGTGGACGATCTAGCTTTACTAGTCGAAGACGACACGAATTTGGGAATAATAGAAAAAGTAAAAAGAGCAATACGAAAAACCTGGGCCTGGATAGAAAAAATGACCTAAAGCTAGGAGTAGAGAAGACGGAAGCCATAATCTTGAAGGGACCGAGAAAAAAAAAGATAATATATTTGAATACAAAGGCTCCACAATAAGACCCCAGAAGACAGTGAGATACTTAGGTATAATATTTGCCGACAGGACTACATACGGATAACACGTACAGGAAGCATGTCGACAGGCAGATAAAAGGACCTCCACACTAAATATGCTGATGCCAAATATAGGGGGTCCGGAATCCCAGAAAAGGACAGTGGTGCTGCAATCAATCCTGTTCCTAGTGTTATACGGGCCCCAGTCTGGCACGAGGTCCTTGGGATGACAAAGTACAAAAACATGATTCTTAGAGCTCAGAGAAAACCTCTGATCAGGGTGTGCAGCGCGTAGAGAACCGTATCAACCATTGCCTTACAGGTGATGGCTGGTTCTGTACCGATGCACATTCTGGCGGGAGAAAGAGTCCGAATGTACCGAAGGGGCAATGGGGCAATAGCTTCAGGACCACAGGAAAAGACGAGAAGTCTACAGACGTGGCAGAGGGAATGGACAGCCGAAGTCAGGAAGGATCTCTCGGGAAGGACGAGATCTCTGATTCCGGATGTGGTGAGTTCATCAACATAATCAACAAAAACCTCATCAAATTTTTCATTTAAGCCAAAGCTTCACGATTATTGCTTCACCCTGTCTAATTATTATTTATATAGTACATCCACTAATAATTTTCCAACATAAATATGCCTCACTCTGATTTCAAAGAGACCGCCTTTCAAATCAAGGTTGTCAGACATATTTCCTAAAATTCCTAAGGTTATATTTAAAAAATATTCTCTATTCTCTATTCGTTATTATTCAATTGCTAGTCAACGAACGACACTCTTAAAAAATAATATGAACATATTCTCAAAAAATATATCTATATAAATTAATTAACTAGGTACTAATATTTCCATGGACTCTTCACTAATGAATTAAAGCAACTGTGAACTTTGTATATATAACTTATACTCTAAGTAATTTTCGAATATCGGCAACATTGTAGTCTGGACAGAATTTCGAGGTGATTTCGATGTTCGGTCTATATCGACGTTGCCATGTTGGTGAATTTAGCGGTAATACTCTTATAGATATAATGATCGACTTTTAAGAAATCAGACAACTTTTAAGAATCCAAGTTCTGAAAAACGGTTTCAAGAATTGTATTATTTTTTTCCAAATTTTATTGATTTTATACCTTACCTGGAAACATGAAAAATTGCAGATATATTAATTATGGTATTAAAGTTACATTCAATAATTTTAAACTTGGCAACAGCGAAGCGCATCGCAATAAATCTTGATGGAACACCTGTTTGTCTGGCTATATGACACCCTAAATAGTTCATTTTGCAAGCAGCTATCAGAGGCGGATAATAAGGTAAGTAATATTATATTTTTCTAGGATGGCATTTTGGAGACCATTTGATACGAATGATCAAGATGCATCAACTTCTGTGTTATCAATAGATAATGACAATTATGTTAATGACAGCCCCGAATTAAAAAATAAAGATTTGCACGTACAATCCCAAAGAATAGTTTTAAATATGTATGAGTGTTTGAAAAAAGAAAATATTTTGATGGCTGATAATGCAATTGTTTCGAGAATTCATGTATTAACAAAAATCGGGTATAAGACGATATATACAATTATTAAATTAGGCATTGTTACAGATCATTCCTTAAAACGAAAGCGACCAAATAAAAAATTGGGTAGGATTGACACTGCTGCAAAAGACGTTATTCAGCGAACAGTTTACAATTTTTACAAAGAAAATAGAGTGCCTACTTTAGAACTGATTCGTGAAAAATTGAGAGATTTCCCTGAATATAATTATACATCTTTGGAAACACTGCGCGAGATTTTGATAAGTTGTGGATTTAAATATAAGAAATTAGATAATCGAATGGTAATAATGGAATCTCGGCGTATTGTTGAACTTCGACGAGAGTATTTGAGTAAAATAAAACAGTATCGTAATTCAAACAGAAACATAATCTATTTAGATGAAACCTGGTTCGATACGCATGATGTTGTCAAGTACGGCTGGGTTGACAACACAAACAAGTGTGCATTAAATACACCCTGTTCACGAGGAAAACGTGTTATTATTCTTCATGCCGGAAGCAAAGATGGTTTTGTATCTAATGCATTGCTATTGTCGGCCAAAAATATAACAAAGTCTTCTGCCGATTATCACGAAGATATGACAGCCGATTTATTTGAAAAGTGGTTTGTTGAACAACTCTTGCCCAATATTCCGCCGAATTCAGTGATTGTTATGGATAATGCGTCGTATCATTCCCGCATATTAAATAAAATACCTAATAATAACACGAAAAAGGACGAAATTTAAAATTTATGGAACTTAAAAATATCACTGTTCCTAAAAAGATTCCAGTAAAAAAAGAATTAATTAGAATGATCAAAAGTCGGAATTTCAAAAACGAATACGTTATTGACACCATTTGCAGCAGGCACGGCCATACTCTTTTGCGATTACCTCCATACTATTGCATTTTTAATCCAATTGAAATGGTTTGGGGTACCGTAAAAAAACGATTGCGAAAATATAATCAGTCACCAACATTAAGCGCAGTGGCCATTGAGAATATTCGAGAAGTAATTAGTGGCATTAATAGCGATGTGTGGAAAAGTTGCGAAGCTCATGTTGTAAAAATAGAAAATGAATATCCTGTTTTACCGGCAATAGCACCAATAGTTATACAACCTGGGAACGATTCGACTTCAGAAGACTCTGACGATTCTTTTTAGTCCTTCTAATTAATTTCTTTACAGCTATCGCGATGCATCTTGAACACTAGTATTCATTATTATACAGTGTGTCGCATTTAAGATGAAGACACCTCTATATATCAAAATACATACAGATTAGAAATTTTGCAGTCATACATGTTGATAGTGCACATATTTTTAAGATAGTTAGTTATCTGAAATTTAAATTTTAAACGCGGCTTACTGCGAATCCACAAACAGGGTAAATTTTCGATATTTTGCTTCGCGTTAGAGAAATCGGAAAAACTTATTTGGAAAAGTTATTCCACTTATTGTAACCGCACATTCCAAAATTCATGACAAAATTCGCAATTTTAGTTTTTCAGTATTATTTGTAATCTCGATCCTAAATCTACAATTGGCTGTCTAAAGATGCATCTCGGGACAGCCAACTGTCCGTTTTAGAATCCTGACTACAATTGAAGAGCTTATTTCCAAAGTGTCTTAAATCCATATAATGAAATCCATGAAATTACAGATTTTCATACAAATTTAACATACAAATTATACAATTTTACAATTTTCATATGCACTTTTAAATGGCAAATAAGAAGTTGTTTTGGTACATATAACTTTATTTTAGACTTGAAGAAATCTATAAAGTTTAAAAAAAGAAAATTAAAAAAATCGAAATTTTGGATTTAAGACACTGGAAATAAGCTCTTCAATTATTGAAAAAAGTAAAAGTGCGAATTTTGACATAAAACTTTGTTATGTGGGGTTATAATAATATTTGGAACATCTTTTCCAAATAACTTTTTCCGATATCTCTAACTCGAAGCAAAATATTGAAGATTCACCCTGTTTGTGCATTAACAGTAGGCCGTGTTTAAAAATTAAATTTCAGTTGATTATCTTAAAAAATGTGAATTGACAACCTGTATGACTGTGCAAAATTTCAAATTGGTATTTATTCTAATAGCCGAAATATAGGGGTATCTTCATCTTAAATGCGACACACTGTATAGAGTCAGAACAAAAAAAAACAAAAAACAAAAAAAAATATAAAAAAAAAAAAAAAAAAAATAATAAAAACAAAATGAAAAAAAAACTAACTTTATATTCTTACTAACATACCTAACCCTTTCCTTTCCTGGCAAGGAAGGCTCATACCTCCTCGTGGTCCTTGCTGGACAGACAATATTTTGAGATTTTCTGTCCTTGCTGGATAGACAATCTTTTAAAATTTTCTGACAGAATGAACCATTATTTACAGATAATTGTAAAAAAATATTATGGTTTATGTAAAAACTAAATAATAAGTCCAATATTCTTATAAATCACTAAAATTAACAAGCTTTAATTTGAAAGAATTAATTTGTTATTTATTAGATGTTGTGAGCCCGCTCACATTTGAAAAAAAAAACTGATTCTGTCCTTTGAAGATTCCTATTCAAAAATACCGCGTTTAAACAAATCGAAGGTTGAAGGGTGCCGGACATTTTTGCCGGAAACAATTCAAATTCAAAAGATCTCCTTTTTCTGCTACGGAAAATATTACCCAATTTCTCACCAAAATCAATGTCGAGACTTTAGTTTAAATACTCTTGAATCTCAAAAATACTCATTTACATATTTTTCAAGCCTCGAAAATGCATATTAGGTATCGCATTTTTCGGATTTTAAATCGCCTATATCTCCAAAACTATTAACTTTTGAGAAAAATGACATAGATCTTATTTAGAGTCACCCAAAAACCTAAAAAATATTTTTTGGAGCACAAAAGGTGATATTTTGAATTTGTTTAAAAAATTGTTCTGTAAAAAAAATTTTCCTGAATATAATTATGTAAAAATTAATAAAAATTATGATTTTTCTTGAAATATGCGTTTGATGAACTGATCCCTTTTCTTAATTTCCACGCCAATGGTCGGCATTTGCATCAAAGAAGCTCAAAAGCCGCCACTTGGAAAATTGACTTTGGAAAAAGTATACCAGTAGATAGCATTTTTTATAGTTTCTTCAATGATGTTTTCCAAGTAGGGGTTTGCAATTTAAATTTTTTGGTTGTTGCTGCTATGGCCTAGGGGGTTGATGGGGATGAGTCCTCTTTCGTATCATTTTAGTTCCCTCTTACTATCCTACAAACATTTTCAGGCATTTAGTCATAAGATATAGCCAATTGTAACTGTTTCAAAATTGACACACTATAAATTTCCAAAAATTTTTCAACTTCAGGCATTTTTAATAGAAGAAATAGGTATTCGTGGGAACAGAAAAATAATAGAAAAAGAAAAATTAAGCAAATAAAAAATTAATTGGGGAATCATATTTGGACACAGTCATTACAGTAGTGGATGACTTATTAAATCAAAATTATACACAAAATCAATTAAATAGTATGATATGGCAACAAGATGGAGCACCGCCACATAATGTCGTAGCCGTTCAAGAACATTTAAATAATCAATTTATGTGTGGATCGGTAATAAGGGTACCATTACATGGCCACCAAATAGTCCCGACTTAACACCATGTGATAGCTTTTTGTGGGGTTTTGAAAAGAAAAAGTGTATTTTGATTCAAATACAAATATAACATTATCACGGCAAAACTTCGCGCGAAAATTGAAAATTTAAATGGTCATAATAACATAATATCTGACGCATTAGAAAATTGGAGACGAAGATTTTACTTGTGCATTGATAACAATGGTGGGCACTGTGAGCATCTATTGTAATCTTAAATGTAGTATTGTATCTTAAATGTAGTATTGTAAGTCATTAATTTTGTTGACATTCTAAATATATTTTTTTCTCATCTTAGTATAGTATAGTAGTACCGTACGCCATTATAGAACAAAACTAATGCTACAGTATGTGTATGCAGGGCTACTCAAAACTATAAAAAAATACAGGGTGTCCCATTTGAAATATTGAAGATGCATTTTATTGACCACTCCCTGTATACAAAATTTGGTCTGTTGTTACACTGTTGGTCGGTACAGATAAAATAATACAACATTTATTTGAAACTTTTTTTTTGTATTTTCGAAATTAAGGAAAATAAGTGGGGGGTCAAAATATAATGAGAAACACTGTACATATTTGCTTTATTATCATATTAAATTTAATTTAAATTCAAATAATATTTTATCATTCCAGTTGTCCTTTCTTTATTATATTACTCTTCATTTAGCATTCTCTAAGGAAACTAAATACGCTTTCTATTATACATTAACTCCAAGCATTTTCTTGTACCGTCACTCTTAATCCAATATTAATACAAATTCCCCTCTACAAATGCACTATTTAAGACCGAAACTCCCCAAGAACCACCATAAAATCCCCGTTATTATTAAATTTGTCATTAATCATGAAACTCCATAATGTTTTGACACTCGTTCAATCCTCCATTTGCAGTTGCAATAAAAGAGCATCAATGGTGAATCAAGAAGAGATTTCTGCATCGTATTGTTAAGCATACTTGATCTCCGTAAGACCAGAGGTGACTCGTGACAATGGTTCTATTCTAACGACCCTCAAAATCGACGCGTTAAAATAATGGAAAATGGAGTTGACGGGTTTTTAAGCTTTTATATTTTTTTCTTTTAGTGTTTCTCCTTTCAGTTTTTCTGAGTTTAAATTACAAAATTTATTATGTATTGGAAATAAATACAAATCTGTGCAATCTCAAAAAGACTGTCCAGATATTATTTTATTATTTGGTAAATAGTAATACCTGTATATATTACAGGTGTTTATTTATGTTTAAACTGGATCTGGTTTCCATTTCAGCATTTCTTAAATAATAATGTGTCTAAATAATCTAGTTTTTAATAGTCGAGTTACTTTTGGTTCCGATATTAAAAATTTCTATTAGTAAAATCAGGTTCTCATTGGTAAATATTAATACCTGTATCTATTACAGATGTTTATTTATGTTTAAACTAGATTTTATCATTTTATCATTTGGCAAATAATATGTCTTTAATATTCTAGTTTTTAATAGTCGAGTTATTTTTGATTCCGGTATTCAAAATAAAATTTCTGTTAGTAAAATCAGGTTCTTATTTTATTATTTGGTAAATATTACTACATATATTGAGAGAAAACAGCTCATATGGTATGGGGCATAGCCGAATGGGGGACGCAAGATTGCCTAAAAAAAGCAATGATGTGGCAACCCCCAGAGAAGAAGAAACCAGGAAGACCACCACAGAGCTGGAATCTGGGAGTTAGGAAAGCGATTAGCGCTCAAAATCTAGACGAAGACCTAACTCAAGACAGAATACAGTGGCGTTTGGGAGTCGGACAATGGGAGTCCTTATTTATGTTTAAACTTGATCTGGTTCTTCTTGTATCATTTGTTAAATAACGTATTTCGATGGCTTAAAGCACACTTATTGCATGTCCGTGAATGTACTTTTTAAGTAAATCGATTTTGAATGTTTAGGCTCTTGTAGCACTGTGTGCTATGATGCACCAACTGAATTGGTGAAACTAATAGAGAACGATAACATAAAAGTAGTAGTAAGACTTTTTAATTCAATATATAACACCGGAGTGATTCCCGCAGA
This sequence comes from Diabrotica balteata, assembly GCA_918026665.1. Classification (NCBI taxonomy): domain Eukaryota; kingdom Metazoa; phylum Arthropoda; class Insecta; order Coleoptera; family Chrysomelidae; genus Diabrotica; species Diabrotica balteata. The sequence continues at coordinate 171,744,439 of OU898277.1, read as the reverse complement.
TTGGCTCAAATCCATCTTTATCGAAATAACTAAAAAACACAATGCGAGAAAATGCTCAGAATATTGATTAATTAGCCTAATGAGCCACACTCTTAAAATTTTTATTAAAATACTTCACAACAGAATTAGACGCAAATGCAAAGATCTTGAAGATACCCAATTTGGTATTAGAAATGCTGTGGGAACCAGGGAGGCACTTTTTGCGCTTAACATACTATTACAAAAATGCCGTGACCAAAGAAAAGATGTATTCGCATGTTTCGTGGACTTCTAAAAGGCATTCGATAAAGTACAGCATGTAAAATTAATGCAAGTACTGAAAAATGTCGGAACAGATGACAAGGATATTCGTGTCATTAAAAATTTGTACTGGAATCAAACAGCTACCGTAAAAATTGGAGATAACTACACCGATGAAATCCCCATACAACGAGGAACCAGACAAGGTTGCATTTTGTCGCCAACATTGTTCAATGTTTACTCGGACCAGTTATTTAAAAAGGCACTTGAGAGACAACCATATGGAATAAAAATCAACGGGGAAATACTTAATCTGATTAGATATGCAGACGATACAGTAATTCTATCAGATAATATTAAAGGTCTTCAAATTCTGCTTGATCGTATTCACGAGGTAGGAGAGGAAATGGGCATTAAAATAAACTCAAACAAACCAAATTTTTAGTGTTTAGTCGTGACCCACATTCCGATGGAAAGCTTCAATTGAACGGAGTCCAAGTTGAGAAAGTTCACAAAATGACATATTTGGGAACTGTGATAACGGACCAACTAGATCCAGACAGAAGTAAAATGTAGAATAGCAATGACTAAAACTACTTTTATGAAAATGAAGGTCATTTCTTTGCAATAACCATCTCAGTTTAGAACTAATAGTATAGTTTAAACAGGATCCTATTGTGTTATCCCGTGGGAACTTTATTGCTAAAATGTAAAAACCATTTTTTTTTGTTTTTAATATCTTTGTAAGGCAAAATCACTTGGTCGTCCAAAAATCGTAGTGGGAGGGGGGTGGTGGGGAGCCTTACAAAAAAAAATGCAATTATTTTTTTTCATCGTTTTTCGGATGTACAATATCCGAACATTCATTCATCAAATTTGCATACCCATCTGGACATTAGAAATATTTTTATTTTATTTATAAAAATACGTCAAACCATTGTTGTATACGGAGCGCCTTCATACAAAATCACTTGTTCTGAAAACCCATATTTTTAAAATCTTTTACCTCGCTCTACCTCGAAAAATATTGGGTTTAGCAAAAAATTACTTTCTATAAACATTATAGACCAAAAATCAGAGAACACGTGGGTTTTTTAGAATTTCGATTGGATAATTAGTTTAAGAAAAAATCAAATAAATCGAACGGCATGTCACGACTGACAGTGCTGAACGCGGAGATGCGAGGACGGGCGAGATTCCTGTGCCGAAGTCAAAGCAAATCGACTCTAGTGATGGCGATGTTGTTAGGGTCGATTTTACATTGAAACGCTGTTGTGTTGTATATTCTATCGCGAAAGTGCATCATTGTGCATTATTTTTTACTAATAGCGCGAAATCCACTGAGCTGAGATTTTTAATATTAAAAGTTTTAAATTATTAAAAGTTATTAATTAGGTTATTGCTATAATAAAAATATTAAATATCTACTTAATATTAAAGTAAATATTTTTTTTATCTAGAAACGGATTTAACGAAAAGCAGCAGGTCTGACAGTGAACTTGAGTCAAAAATCAGATTAAGGCATGTTTTTTTTCCATAAAGTCCATTTCCTTTTCAGTTTGTTGAAGGACGCGGAAACTGGAGAATACATTTTTGTTCTAGTTTTCGAAAAATGCATCCTTACTTTTTTGCATTTGGCCATGTGAACTATTCTTTTTGGGGAACATTATATTTGTTGGATATGCACAAATTTGCTGATAAGTATCCAGAATTTCATGAAGACTTTATTAGAGGAAATTTTGTTGTGAAAAAGTTTGAACAGAAACTTTTACCAACTATTTGTAGATATAGCTTTAAACACATAAATACAAACTCAACAGATGCAGGAGGAATCGTGTGATTTACTAAAACCAGCACAAAACTAGACGAATGGTTTTTAAGCTACAATATGATTGGCATATTGTAGCTTAACTGCAGATACCTATAAAGTAATCCATAGAGAGTTCGTGAATACCTATAGATCTTTCGTTGTCCTTTGTTCCAACCCTCATCTAAACTTCTGGAGTTGAAAGGTCTTTAAAATGGGCAGATCGGTAACTTTACAGTCGACTATACATTTTGTATATCCCTCCATTTTTGCTGACAGAATGTGTAATATTATTCTGGTATCGGCCTCTTTATGTGATGAGACTAATATTTCAGAATTCAAACCAAAATTTGTTTTGTAATGTAAAACGTCGCAAAATCCTCTGCTGGATACGAAGTAACCGGTACAATTTGTTAAGGAATATTTAACTAGCTGATTGCTTACGAAGTGTGTAAGCTGGTTTTTATTAAAAACTCAATTAATAAATGAATTCCATTTTTGAGGTAATACTGTATCCGGACCTTCAATTAACCGTTGTATTGATTCAATTTTGGCGCCTCTCTTTTGTCTCGTGCAGTTTTTATGGAAGATTCCTTGTAGTGATCCAAAACAAAATCGATCCTTTTAACGCTGTAGGGGTTCTTGAACACTATTGATTTCAAAATTCTTGCATAGTCGTCAAATGTTTTGGCATTTGATGGTTTGCCAACGGCTTGAATCAATCCCATACCATCAAAAATGTGACACGTTTTGTGATTTTGTAACAACTGTAAACTGTTCTATTATAGAACCTAAGGCAGATTTATTTTATGGTATCGATAAAACTCCTGCTGGTACAAGTGACATTGGATATGCTGTCAATTCCTATTTGAAAATATCCTCATAATATTTATGTCTCTTTCAATTGCCTTGATTGCTAGTATTTTTTGTAAAAATTCTTGCTCAGCTTGAATAATTTTCTTCTTTTCAGAGACAGTTTTATAGGTATCTGCGCGACGAAGTTTTGGAAGATTATTCTCTTTTCTATGCTGATAAAAATTGGGAGTTCCAACAGTAACAATAAATTTTGCTAGACTCTCTTTTCATTTTTTTTTGTATATTAATAAGGATGTTTGAACATTTGGCGATGCAATCTCATTAGCTGAAATTACGAAAAGACAATCTACGCTTTTTAAAAATACATTAAATCGTAAAAACTGATCATGTAGTTTTTGTACAGAATATTCATCAATTTTCATCCGTTTTTTTCTACTTTCTACGTTTTGACTTGAGTGGTTGCTTAGGTCTCATGATGCACGAAATTCATCTACCATCATGCCAATCATATTGTAGCTTAAAAACCATTCGTCTAGTTTTGTGCTGGTTTTAGTAAATCACACGATTCCTCCTGCATCTTTTGAGTTTGTATTTATCTGTTTAAAGCGATATCTATACATAGTTGGTAAAAGTTTCTGTTCCAACTTTTCACAACAAAATTTCCTCTAATAAAGTCTTCATGAAATTCTGGATACTTAACAGCAAATTTGTACATGTGCAACAAATATAATGTACCCCAAAAAGAATAGTTCACATGGCCAAATGCAAAAAAGTAGGATGCATTTTTCGAAAACTAGAACAAAAATGTATTCTCCAGTTTCCGCGTCCTTCAACAAACTGAAAAGGAAATGGACTTTATGGAAAAAAAACATGCCTTAATCTGATTTTTCACTCAAGTTTACTGTCAGACCTAATGCTTTTCGTTAAATCCGTTTCTAGATAAAAAAAAAATATTTACTTTAATATTAAGTAGATATTTAATATTTTTATTATAGCAATAAGCTAATTAATAACTTTTGATAATTTAAAACTTTTAATATTAAAAATCTCAGCTCAGTGGATTTCGCGCTATTAGTAAAAAATAATGCACAGTGATGCACTTTCGCAATAGAATATACAACACAACAGCGTTTCAATGTAAAATCGACCCTAACAACATCGCCATCACTAGAGTCGATTTGCTTTGACTTCGGCACAGGAATCTCGCCCTTCCTCGCATCTCCGCGTTCAGCACTGTCAGTCGTGACATGCCGTTCGATTTATTTAATTTTTTCTTAAACTAATTATCCAATCGAAATTCTAAAAAAACCCACGTGTTCTCTGATTTTTGGTCTATAATGTTTATAGAAAGTAATTTTTTGCTAAACCCAATATTTTTCGAGGTAGAGCGAGGTAAAAGATTTTAAAAATATGGGTTTTCAGAACAAGTGATTTGTATGAAGGCGCTCCGTATACAACAATGGTTTGACGTATTTTTATAAATAAAATAAAAATATTTCTAATGTCCAGATCAACATGAAAATTTGAGGAATGGATTTTCGATTATCGTAGATCCGAAAAATGACGAAAAAAAAATTAGCACTTTTTTTTGTAAGGCTCCCCACCACTCCCCTCCCGCTACGATTTTTGGACGACCAAGTGATTTTGCATTAGAAAGATATTAGAAACGAAAAAAAATAGGTTTTACATTTTAGCAACAAAGTGCCCACCAAAATCTATTCTAGAAGTCTTTTGCCAGTCTATTTACTCTACTATAAGGCAAAGAATGGTTAAGTGCTATGTTTGGTCTGTACTTTTGTATAGTGCAGAAGTGTGGACGCTAAAAGTTTCGATAATGAACAAAATTAAAGCATTGGAAATGTGGATTCATAGACGAATGTCAAAGATACCTTGGACGGCAAGAAAAACTAATGAAGAAGTACTAAGAAGCGTCCACGAATACAGAGAACTGCTAAAGACTGTTAAACATCGAAAAATGTCTTATCTGGGACACATAGTAAGGGGAAGTCGATATAAAATTTTACAACTGATCCTTAAAGGCAAAATAGAAGGCCATGGAGGTGTAGGAAGAAAACAAGTTTCTTGGTTAAAACCATTCGAATGGACTCAGATACCAAATGCACGACAATTATTTCATATTACAGAAGATCGAGATGCCTTCGCAATGGTGATCGCCAACGTCGGATTATTCTAATATGGCACGCGAAGAAGAAAAAGAAGCACTGTGTTATATTCAACATTAAACTTTGTATAATATTTTTTATGATACGTCATTAAAAGATCATTAAAATGGGTAATAAAAATAAATACCTTACCTCAAAAAAATTAAAGAATACTTTTAAAAAAGCCTATATATAGGAGGATATACAAAAGTTGGAAATAAAAGTATGGATATACAATAAGTGTAGATCATGATTTTGATATAATAATTGGACGTTTTAGGTAAATAAAAATAAAGAAATAAGAGAATATAAGTGTACTTATTTATGTTAACACAATAAAGAACGTCACAGTCGATTTCACTTTCAGAATCACTTTCTATTGGAACTCTGTCTTGCAAATTGACTTTGGTGGGTAGGGAATCTATCGCGCCTTTGTAACTTTGGGTATAACTCCAACATAGCACAAGCATAATAGATCTTTTTTCTTGGCGTTGGATATTGGCAGTTGCTTAGAGTATTTTTTTTTCAATGAGACTTCTTCCTATTTAGGTAATTTTCTTGTACTCCTGCGTGTGACTGACACATCCAAATAGTAGACGAAGCCACTTAAGTTTAAGCCACAACAGTTTTGTTATTCACTTTCAACTTTGTGTTTATAATCATGAGAGTGGTCAGAGCTTACAAGTCAAACATGTCCTTATAGTCTAGAACATTGGTTTTGTATGGTCTGGTTTGATTCTCGCCAATTCGATAAGGAGAGCCCATTCTCGTGTAGAATAAACTGATTGGTATTCCCACTCGATAGTGGCATGAATTGAATCTGCTTCTAAATATCAGTGGTCACTTTCCATGAATTTTAAATTAATCGTATCTAGATGTTGTATTATATTTACCGCATATAACATGGCTGCTGCCATATTTTTGTTGCGATTCTGGAAGCCGCAAGACTCGAAAAATGTGCTTACATGTTTGACAGTACTATTAAGTTTTGAAATGTACTTCAACAAACAGGATGCAATTTCATACGATCCTTTTCCGCCATTTGGTTCATTCCAAATGTAACAATGTTCGTCTCTATTACAAATAGCAAATATAATCAAATATTGTAAAGTTGTAGGCAGAAAGTTTGCGATTGTAGTAGATTTGGGAATCACCAGTATAGGGCACAAATAAAACTGCCTGCAAGTCAAATGAAATAGTTTGAAATGTTGCACCTTTTGTTATCTATTGACCTTTTTTATCTTATTCTTAGCCTTATGCTTAAGAGAATCAGTTTTTCTCTTTTCATGAGCTTGATAGTCATTTTCTAAGGCGAATTTGTCTGAAGTATTTTTATAACTATCGCAGAGAGAACACTGATATTTTTTGGCTTATAAAAACTCAATGGAGGTTCGTATCTATTGAAAAGAGATCTGTATACATTTACAGTACACTTGAGTATATTATTCTCCTAACAAAATTTTTCACAGTCGGTACAAAATGGAAACGTTTTTTTTTTTATTTTACAAAATAGTGTCCTCTGAGGTTATTAGTGACATATATACATATATATAAGATAATCTATTTACAAATGTTAGATTTTGTAAAATACATTAATATCTTTAAGGAATTTTACCAAATGTTCAATTTTACAATTTTCTCCTAAGATTTCACTTGTTGATCCGATGATGTGGTTGTTCTGTCACTGCAACTGGTATCTTGGGTACTCTACAACTACATGCTTAACACTTAGTGGAATATTACAGTTTTTACATAAAGTGGGATTAGTGTGACCAATTATGTGTCCGTGTGTAAGTCGGGTATGTCCTAGACGAAGACGAGTAACAATGACTGGGTGAATTCTATTGGAAATTTGAGATTTCCACGGTTTTACAAACGTTTTCAGTTCGCGAAGTTTTAAAGTTAAACTGTCCCACTGATTTTGCCACAGATTTTTGACTTTCACCTTAATAAATGATTTTAAATCGTTAAGAACTACATCTCTCACTTCACTCGCGGTTTCACAGTTCCTGAGGAATTGTACAGTATAGTTATTGTTTTGAATGGTAGCTAGTTCTTTTTTTATTAGGAGAGCAATTGGATGCTTCGTGTACAGTTGGTTAATGCTATTGATGGAACTGAGGTAATCGGTAATTATAAGAGCATTGGATATATTACTGGAGTTAATATGAACGAGAACTTGACAGATGACGTATAGTTCGCCAGTATTTATATAGCCTAAAGATGGTAGTTTATGCTTAAGTGTAATATTTGGAGTAATGACAGCTGCCCCAACTTCAGTAGATGTTTTAAAAGCGTCTGTGTTTATATGATAGGATTTAGAAAATTCTGTTAGTTTGTTGATGAAAGTATTTTTTATTAAGGAGTGTGGAGTATCGTTCTTTCTGAAGATATTTAAGGATGTATCGGATTGTGGAATGCTTAATGTCCAAGGAGAAGGAATTTCTATGGAGTTGGTTTAAGTATTTGGTATCGGAATTTGTAAAGTTCTAAGGGTTTGCCTAACTCTTTCGTAGAATGGCGGTTTCATGTTCCTATTTTCAGTATATAGGTTTTTAAAACAATCAGTAAATATGTTACTCTTAGTTGATGTTTGAATTAAAATTAGCAGCAAACGCGTATGTGAGAGATAAGTACATCCTTCTTTATTTAAGTGATGGCTCTCCAGTTTCTGCTCGTAAACTTTCTATTGGGCTGATTAGAAATGCTCCTGTAGCTATTCTTAATGCCGTATTTTGAATTACGTCAAGGTGGTGTAATAGGTATTCTTTAGCAGATGCATATACTATGGAACCATAATCTATTTTGGATCTAATTAGGGTTTTATAAACATCGATTAAGCAGTTATAGTCAGCTCCATAGTTTTTATTAGATAGAGTTTTCATAAAATTAGTTCCATTTTGGCATGTTTTTTTATTTGTAGAATGTGTTTTTTACATGCGAGTGTCGTATCAAAGATCATCCCTAAGGACCTAATATCATCGGCATAATTCAGGATTTGGTTACATAATTTTAGTTGCGGTTTAATCGGATCACGTTTCTTTGATAATAACAAACACTTTGATTTTCTGAGTGAAAACTGCAATCCTGTTTTCTTCGACCAGTTTTCGAGTTCATAAAGTGAGGTTTGTAAGTGACGCTGTACTTATGAGATGTTTTTTCCTGAAAATACTAATACCAGATGATCCGCATATAATCTGCACGAACTAAGCTGGAGTTTGATGGTATAATATTATTCATGGCAATTAAAAATAACGTTGCGCTTATTATAGACCCCTGAGGAAATATGGAAACGTTTAAATCGCCCGATAAGTAAAGCTTCTTTGAGTCTTTTGTACATTAGTGACTTTCCATACGAGGAAAGAAATCGATGTGTTCCTTAGCTTTAACGATTATATTTGTATCTGTAGTATTAGGAGCCTTACGGCCTTTTCTTTTACCTGTACCGTTAGTGCCAACCAATCATCCAGCCAGTGCCAGATCTATAACTTGAAAACGTATGCTCAAAGTCTTACAGAAAAATTTAAGACATACTCTTTGATTTTGGTTGATTTCGTCCAGTAAGTAATAATACTTTAAATACTGTTTACGTCCTTTAGTGTTTTCTTGACGTGATTATGCCCGTAAGAGAAACCTATCTGAAAATAAAGTGTAACGCAAAAACGTCGAGGTCCTTTTTCCCAACGAAAAATTTGGCATAAATCAAGATTCATTCTTTGATAAACTAGAAATGAATCTAATAGTATACTGTCGCAAATATTATTCAAAATGTAGCATATTATTACATATTTCTAGTTTATATCTATCTACGTATTATTCTACACAATTTGATAATTATTGACAAATCAACACCCTGACAAGCTGTCACTGCGTTCGACGCGACTCTCCATTGTCTCCATGGATTAAATCTCGGGGGTGACAGATGTTTATGTATAAAAAATGAACACCCCCGAGGGTCGGATATGTCTCTGGATTTGTCCTTTGATGTGGCGGCGGTTTATTCCTAGATTAGTTTTGCAAATTGGGAACAGCTCGTGAAATCCGAAACTATGGATGTAATGGGAAGGCAATTAATTAGACTAATGCTGGTTTAGCGTTAATTCGCATTTTTTAAACAGTTCAAACGGAATAATAAGTCGAATTGTTAAACAAAATAGTAGAGTCGAATGGTGTTTGATAAAAAATCTTTTTCTCAATAATCTGTTATCAACTACTGATCGTTTTAAAGGTTGACACTAAAAAATTTGCAAAAACAATAGGGTTAAATCATATTTATGAGAAAAATTTGATTTTTTTTAATGTACAGTAAGGTCTCGTTTTATACGGTGTATACATTCCACAGAAAAGCGTTTATAAAAAAAATTGCATAAAAATAGTCATTACTGGCCTTGAAAAGTAGGAATACGTCCCGTAGCCTTCTTATTTTATTTTTACGCACACATAATCCTAATATTTAACTAATTACAATTATTTTAAACAAAACTTTAACTTAAAGATGTATATACAACATTCTTATCTACTTTGAAGCACCTGGTAGACAATATTTCTCCATTCGCTTCTATTTTGTTCTTTTCTTTTCAAGTCGTTCACCTTCACGTGTTGGAGGTCTTCCTCCACTTTATTAATCCACCTCGTTCTGGGTGTACCTCTTCTTTTGGGGCCGATTAGTTTTCTGGTTAATACTAGTTTGGGTTTTCTGTTTGCTGCCATTCTTTCCACATGTCCCAACCATCTCATTCTTTGTGACATCACGAACTTGATAATGGTAGGTTCGATATATAAAGCCATTACTTTATTGTTGGTTCTTATATATATATATATATATATATATATATATATATATATATATATATATATGTATGTATAATGGGTATACACCCCAGTGTGGGGTTAAACCGCAAATGCTTTCTAGATCCTATTTCTTAAGTGGATCATTCTTTTTTGTTTATCTTATATTCTTGACAATATCTCTCCATTTTTTCTGTATCTAGTTCTTCCTCTCCATTCTCTGACTCCTGCCCTTTGTAGGTCTTCTTCAACTTCTTGCAGCCACTTTGATCTCGGTCTTCCCCTTCTCTTTCTTCATCCTGGATTCCATTCTATCATTGCGTATGTCACTGCCTCATCGCCTGCTCGCCAAATGTGACCTAACCATCTAACTCTGCATTGCTTTATTTTAGTTACGATGTCTTCCTTAAGTTCTTCCTTAATTTCTGCATTTGTTCTGCTTCTATATTCATTTTGCTCTGTTCTGATTGGTCCTAGTATGGTTCTCATAATCTTTCTCTCTGCTATTCTCAAGTCTTCTTCCTCTTTTTTAAGCATCAGCTGCATATAATAATATTGGTCTAATTATGGTGTTATAAATGCTCATCTTACTTTTTTAGTCAGTGTTTTGCTTTTAAGTAATCTTTTGTTTGCAAAATAAGCTTTATTCGCTGCTAATATTTTTTCTTTTATTTCGGATTTCCTTTCTCCGGATTTACTTATTGTAACTCTACTTCTTCTTCTGTATTCTACTTCTTCAAACTCAGAACTTCCTATTTTAATTTTTTCTTTCATTGGTTTTTTCCCTAATTTTAATATTTTTGTCTTTTCTTGATTTATTCTTAGCCCCATTACGTCCCCTTTCTTTCTTATTTCTTCAAGCATTTCTTTCTTGATTCAAGCATTTCTTTCGCAATACATATTCTAATGCTAGATTAAATGGCGTTGTTGATAAGGAATCTCCTTGTTTCATCCCTTTATTTATACTGAATTCCTCTGTCTCTCGTCTTTGTGTCTTTATGCTTATTTTTGTAGTTCTTCTTGTCATTGTTATTAATTTTCTGAGTTTATGTGGAATCTTTAATTTTTTAAGTACTCTCATGAATACGTTCCTTTTAATTGAATCAGATGCCTGTTTGAAGTCTATGAATAACATTTCCATATCGTCCGAATATACATCTCAATATTTTCCTTTCACATCTTTCCAGAGTATCCTCTTCCTTCTTATTTAATATCCATGTCTCACCGGCATATGTTACTATGAGTCGAATTACCGTTTTATATATTCTGAGTTTACCTTGTCTAGAAACGTATTTTGAGTTCAGTAGGGCTCTTAAGCTACATAATTTTTTATTCCCTTTTGCTATTCTGGCTTAGAGCTCTCTTTTCTCTTTTCCATTTTCATTGAAAACTACACCCAAGTATTCAAATTTGTCCACCCTTTTAAAACTATAGCTTGTACCACTTACAGACCTCACACTAAAGTCTTCTTTTTTCCCTTCTGTCCCTCCCATGATAATATATTTAGTTTTGTCTTCATTTAGTTCCAATCCGAATTTCTGTGCTTCTGCGATGGTTTTCTTCAATCTGAACCAGATTTTACTAAATTGCAACTTTAATTTTGTAAACAATGATAATTTGGATATTAATTTTAAATTTAAAATGCTAATTGGTGTGTTATTAAATTCCATAAATATCTCTTTTGCAGAAAAATCGAATTACTGAATAAAAATAATCCAGGTAAAAAAGTAAACTGGTTCAATGACACTTTGAGAAAAATGCGTGAGAAACTTCAAATTATTATAGTAATAAATATAAACGATCCCATTGCTGCACCTAGAAGTACCATTATCAAACCATCAATCTTGCAAAAATTAATGCAAATGATAAGTTTATAAAAAATTTTGTCAATGCTCAATAAGTTATGTGGAAACTTATTAATGGTAACAAACATAAAAATGTTTTTACTGATAATTCTAAACTCAAGGCAGATAGTTTTAAGAACCAATGTGCTCAACTGCTGAGAGAATAATAAATGAACTTGGGGTTTCTCAGCTAACTCTTGATGACTATTTTTATACCACAGGAAAACATTCCGTGTTTTAATTTTCAGCCAGTGAACTTTAGTGAAGTTGACTTAGCGATTACAGAAATAAAAAGCGGCAAAGATACTGATGGATTTAACACAAAAATTATTAAAATAATTAAAAATACAATTTTATTGTTCAACCTCTAACAACTTTAATAAATCAATCAATATCTTGTAATACTTATCCTCAAGTTTTTAAAACTGCAAAGGTACTACCTCTGTTTAAGAATAAAGACTCATAAAAAGAATAAACTTATTCAATTGGTTTTTAACTAACCGTCTCTCTTTGTACAACTCTAATTAATATATCGAAAAAGCTTTCACGACAACTTTTCCAGGGAAACTGTTTTAACAGCTTATCATTATAATTTTCATTCTCATCTGATATGTGCTGTTTTCTCCAAAGGTCACTCTTGCCATATTGATAAAGTATTGGCACAACAAAGAAAGGCCCAGTAAAGCTCTAGGAAAAAAAACAGTATCTCTGGACTCTATTATAAAGCAGACTGTAGAAACTCCTTCAGAGCTTTAAAAATTTTAACTTTACTTTGTGTATACATTATGCAAAGTTTGTTGCACATTAAACAAAATTTTAGCCAATACAGTGCGCATGTAGATTTTCACAATCATCCCACCAGATTTTACAATCATCTTATACCAGAATTTGGCCGACTTTAAAGTAAAAGTTCTTAATTTTCATCAGTTTAGGGCATCAGTGTTTAAAGTCTTCCTCCACTTTACTAGTCCACCTCGTTCTGGGTGTACCTCTTCTTTTAGGGCCGATTAATTTTCTGGTTATTTCTTGTTTGGGCATTTTGTTTCCTGCCATTCTTTCCACATTTCCCACCCATATAATTCTTTGTGACTTAACGAACTTGGTAATTTTCATCAGTTTGAGGCAAAAACTTAGAGTTATAGTGAAAGCCTTTTTTATATATGAGGAGTATTTTACTTCCAATTTTGATTTGTTGTAATTGTCAACAGTAGTTAAACCACTGTATCTATGTTTTATGTTTTACATTCATATTTATGTGTATAAACTATATTGACATATATATTTTTTTTTTTGACTTGTAAAAAAATGCTTTTGTATTAATTTATTACCAATAAACCTTCTATCTATTTATCTGTTGGTAGTTTTTTTAGTGGGTTTGTTTTATTTTATTAACTGACCAATTCTACAAAAACTGTGTTTTTAAAAAAAAAAGTATTTATTTACTTATTTTATTTATTTTATATGGTGTTAACTTCGTCTGAAAAATCGGTTTTTCTTTATATGAGTTTAGGACCGACAGTGACAGCTAATGAGCTGCTCAATCCGTCCACTAACAGCCCCAGATAGACTTGTAACCAGAATAAATAGAAAAATAGAAAAAAATATTAATGTATACAGGGTGGTGAATCGTCAAACGGGCCATAGGAAACTCAATGGGAATTTCTAAATTGTTGAATTCCTGCTTCCCTAATTATTTTACACCAAAAGTCATGGGAAACTATTTGTAGAGGACTCAAATATGTATCGAAAACAACTGTTAAAATTATTCTACAACTTAAACGTATTCCAAAATTTTGCTAAAATATAATACATTTTTCTGTGAAAAAAAGTGTATTACGTGTTGCGTTTTGTCATATTATTGTTTCTGATATTTGACAATATTTAAATCAATTATATTACATTTATATATGATTTAATGGCCAAAATTTTGTGATTTATTGTTAAAAAAATTAAGTTGATTAAAAAATGTACTCAGTTGAGAAGAAAAAAGCAATAATAAAAATGTTTTATTATAACATTTGTTATAGTTTTATGTTTAGAAATTATCATATATTATTATTAGGAATAAAGATCACAGTAAAAGTATATTGGAATTCATTGAATTGTTGTATAACTTACCTTAACATGGAATTAAATTTTAGTGAATTAGAATATCTTACGTTAAATAAAGATCCGGTAGTGGCAGGAAAAGGTTCGCGCTATTGCCTGAATACAACATTATGCGATTTTTCGTCAACTGAGTACATTTCATTATATTGATCGATTTGTAAACAATATAATTTATTGTTCACAAAGTAATAATGTTCATTAGTAGTAGTATTTAGTAAAATTCATTGTTTATAATTTAATCATAAAATAAAAAAATTGACAATTCAAATTGTCAACCATCTGACATAAATATGATAAAACACAAACGTCCTAATATCATCGAGCAAAAAGACAAAAGAGGGAATGTAAAGGTAGTGGTGGCAAAAATATTGTTAGACAGGAAGTGCGATCTTTAGAGGCCACATTAAACAAGGAAAGAGAGTCTCTCTCCTTGTTTGACATCAAATTTAGTTGGGTTATGTTATTGTTTGTCCCAAATGTCACATGAAATCTTATTTATAGTGAAGTTTTTTAACAATTGTGTCGCATTTTAGACTATTACCGTTAATAATTAATTAAAACTTTCTCGTCTAAGACACATTCTGACAAATATTATATAGCTACTGTTAATAAGTGTCGGAAAATTTAAATTTGGCGCATTTGCATTTCCGGATATGTCCGCCATCAGAGGCCACTTTTTTGGTCTTCTTTTCATAAGGATTACATTCCCTCTTTTGTCTTTTTGCTCGATGCCTAATATATATTCTTGCATTACGTGTGGCCTAACTTTTAGGGGTGGCCTGAAAAATGTATTATATTTTTGCAAAATTTTTAAGTACATTTGAGTCGTAGAACGGTTTTAACATTTGTTTTTAATTCAGATTTTGGTCCTCTACAAATAGTTTTTTATGACTTTTGATCTAAAATAATTAGGGAAGCAGCAATTCAACAATTTAAAATTTCTCATTGAGTTTCCTATGGTCCGTTTGACGATTCACCACCCGGTATATGAAAATATTCTATAGGATTTTTTTTTATATTTTTAACTATTTACATTACATCTTTTTAATTAAACATTATTAAACATTGCAATTATTAAACATATATTAAGTATATAAACGCTGTATTCTGTGAAATGTGTAATCCTTCAAATTCAATATAAGGAGGAGTGGGAGTCTGGTTAACTGTCTGTAACACTTGTGAAACACCTCAAATTCGTCTGGGTTCACGAAGATGATATATTAAGGTAACATATGTGTGATTTGTTGCGTTTTGCATGCGTTAATTAGGAATCACGTGTTTGTTACATAATTTATAGAATTTCCGACCACGAAATTCATGGTTCGACACAGAACCGAGGGATTTCAGTTAATTCTCTTAAAGGTGTAAGGTTAAACATGATAATATGTTAATAGTGAAATATTAATTTAGGAATTAAGTTACTAATTATAATATAAATTTAATAGACTACTTTTTTTTAAGTTAGGTTTTATGAATGTTAAGGGATAAAACCACTATAGAAATGAAATTCTCTCTTCCTAAATTTTAAATAAAAGTAAAAGCTTTATATTTCATTGAAATTTAAAACTATTTTGAGAAATTTTTCGAACTAAATGTATAGTCATCACTATGTATCAGTACTTAGTAAATTTGTTTACAATAAACTCATCTACACCGAGTGAAGTTTCTTCCTTAGCCACATCCTCTTTTTCTTCTTTTTATTTGGAACTGACTCTGCCTGTTTTTCAATGTGCATCCAGTAAGTTATCGTTCCACCGCTTTCGTGGTCTTCCTATTGGAGAACTGCCTTTTGCAGTCTCTACTACTCTATGTCATTCGGCTTGTATGCCCATTCCCTTCTACTCTTCTATTTCTTACCCACTCCTTAATGTTCTTCACCTTGCACCTACGTCGTATATAATGTACTTTCAGTTCTGTCTCATAGTGTCTTACCATCGATCGATTTGTCGGTATTTTTGTTTCTCCATATTGTTTCATTCGGGCAACCTGTGGCTCTGTTTGCTCTATTTAATTGATCTTCAACTTTTGTTTCGAGCTTTTTGTATGTGGATGTTGTTATGAATAGATATTTAAACTGCATCTCTTGTTCTATTACCTGACATTACACTCCAATTAACATCACAATTAACTGTTATGCCATGCATTTTACATTTTTTGGGGAAATTAACATGGTAAATTTTTTAGCGGTTATATTAAACTGGTGCAGCATACGAATTATTTTACCCATGATTAGGTTAAACAATAGAGGAATCCACAAGGAAAACAATTCCTGTAGCTGGCTGTATACCACGTATTACAAAAAAGAGGTTAGTCTTCGTAAATGGGTATATTTATTTAAAAACCCTTAAAAGGGCTACATCAAAAAAACAAACGTTTTCGGACTAAACAGTCCATCATCAGGTTTAAAATTGCTAGGTTAAAATGCCTTTTTTTAATAGAGGAATCTCTCTGTTATCTCCCATTGCCAGCTTCAATCATAATCTATCATAGATCTTTGTCCATTGGTGTTATTAAATATATATTAATATATAAGGACGCAATTAGAGCGTTGTTAATTATAACATCACCCCCTTGTTTTGGGATGTTCACCCCGAACAGTACCTAAGTGGACCAGGTCGGTGGATTCTGTATTCTGTCCTTCATAAGGACACAGTCTTTCTGAGTGGACGACCTTCGGCTTACTTCGTGGCGTCAGATACACCCTATATACAAGGTCGTTATTCTTTTTAGTAACCAGGTAAGGTCCCTTCCTGGGCTGTTGCAACTTGGGACTTAAACCTTTTTTTCTGGTTGGTTGGTAAAGCCAAACGGCATCACCTTCCTTGAAACTAACATAAGTGGATTTTTGATCGAACCTAACCTTCATCTGATCACTGGTGAGGTGTAGGTAATTCCTGATGAAATGGTGGACCTTAATCAGTCGATCCTTTAGGCCGCTAACCTACTCGGAGAGTGTCTATTGCTCCGTCTCTCCATCTGGTAGATTGTCATTTAGGAAATTAATGAAAAGCTTCATCTCTCGACCAGTCAATTTGCTGGAGATGGACCAGAAAGAGAGGCCTTAGTTGATGCCAGTCTTTCTGATTTTTATGTACAAACTGGGACAGGTAGTTGATGATAGTACGGTTATGTCTTTCTACCATGCTGTTGGATTGCGGATGAAGCGGTGTCGTTCTGGTGTTCTTAATTCTTAACAAATATATCATGGACTTCCAAACTTTCGATTCTAAGTTACGCTCCTGGTCAGAATAAAGTAAAAGTCAAACTCTTTCTCTCCATTTATTGTCCCAGAATGTCCAAATGGACAATAAAGGTCAACAGCAACTCATTTTTACGAAGTCCCGGTGATGTATTGTTGGTGTTTTTGAGTTTTGTTGGAGACATTGGAGTTAGTTTTGTTTTGGGTCCCTTCTCCGATGCACATAAGTCACATCAGTTGTACCATTTTTCCACATCTTGCCGACAATTAATCCAATAATACCTCTCACGGACTCTGACTAGAGTCCTATTGATCCCAAAATGCCCTCCAGAGCGGCTATCATTCTGCATGCACGTCTTTAACACATGACCTGGAGAGAACAACTTAGGACATTGTTCTTGTTCTACCTGGACTCTCCCACTTCTGAGTGATAACCTTATCTCGCTGACACAAGGAGTTCCAATGAAGAATGTAGCCTTTCACTGCTTGCCCATATTCGGCAATCTCTTGCCACCGTGGCCTAGCTTCGCTGTCCAGCCACTTAAAGACTATTTTTAGATCTGGATATTGTTTCTGCTTATGGTCTAGGTTAAGATCTGGATCTTTCGTCGGCTTGCTTAAGGACTAGCTTCGCATCAGGATCTTTCTTCTGCTTACAAACTAGCTTTAGATCTGGATCTTTCTTCTGCTCAGGTTTTCCATGGTTAAAGCTTCTTCGTTACTTCTGCCCTTTTGGTTTTCGACTATCGAATTTGGCACCCTGGTTCTTCTTGGCGCTCGCAGAATCGGCCGTTGAACTTCTTGTATGGTCTTCTCGAGAGGCTATCAGCACTCCTGAATTGATGCTCGGTGACTAATGAGAAGTACATCGGCATCTAAACTGTGGCTATTTCATTTAATTGTAGATATTTAGAACTTGAGATTGCGTTGCTGTGGTGTTAATGACCTGCATGTCGATTTTTTGTCCTCTGTTCTTAAGCTTTGTCTAAAATCACGTTGAAAGTTACCAATCCACAATTGTAAAGCTTTGGGTGCCAAAAATGTTTTTTTTTTAAAGAAACAAGATATTTCCCAATATTATTGGCCAATACCTGGGGCAACGTATTTAGATCGCCTTCTTTTACTTCGGAAACACCGAAGTCACGCCAAATCAACACTTGATGGACATTACGTTGATAGCGGAACACATTCTTCACGGCTTTATACTCCAATGCTGCGACAATACCGTCCTTCAATATTTGGTAGCATCTTTTGGCTAGTCGTAATATATGTATATCTTGTATGGAGTTAAGTCGGGGACTCTCACAGATGCTACCTGTAAGAAAATTAAGGCTTTCGAAATGTGCCTTTATCGTAGAATCTTTAATATATCCTATACCGATCACATTACTAACCAGGACGTTTTATTAAGAATGCAAAATGGGAAAGAGTTGTTAACCACAATAAAAAAGCCAAATTGAATGACTCGGTCACCTAATGAAGAACAGCGAAAGATATGGATTGCTGCAATTAATTCTTCAAGGAAAAGTAGAAGGAAAATGAGGATCAGGAAGGCGAAGAATTTCCTGGCTGAAAAATCTACGCACTTGGTTTAACACAACAACCACAAATCTTTTCAGAGCCGCAGTTTGCAAAATATAGATTGCCATGATGGTCTTTAACATACCAAACGGATAGGCATTACAAGAAGAAGAAGATCTACATCGCGCAGGTTATCAAGGAAATATTATATGGGGAATTGATATAGAATCTTTTCCGGAACTTTAAGCCAAGTGAGTTGCAGAGATTCTTGAACAGATTCGTTGGCCTTAGATACGCACTTTTAGTAGACTCGACTATACTTGCTTTAAATATTATCTTCTGTATCTTAGTTCTAGAGCCGATACAATAGTTCTTCTGTGAGTTATCCGGAATTGTTTGTAGAATTTCGACAGCCTTACGTCGAAGTGCTAATATGAGAGCAGTTACTTTTGGTTCATTTGTCCATCCACTATTTTGTGCAGCAGTTTCGAATTGTCTTCTGTACACTGGCCAGGAGGTCTCGATGTCAAATGTAGGAGGCTTAGTTATTCCACTGATAGGGGGACAAATATCTTCTGATTTACCTATAACTCTCAGTTTCTGGGCCTTTTCAATATCTAGGCGGATATACTCAAGAGTTTTTGTTACCTGATCGTGTCTTTTCTTTACTTGATCTCTTTAATCATGTCTTATTTTGTTTCTTTGATTTCTCTTTTTATATCTTCCTTTGTCTTTTCGTATCTTCCTTACTCACTTTTAAGATTTCTATATTTTAATTAGACTCACTAGCAACTCCCTGTATTCCTGACGGAGTTTTACTTCAGCGTCGTATGGAGTGGAGTGGAGTGGAGTGGAGAGTATATCCATCGATATAAGGAGGACAGACTATGTAGCAGAAGACTTTCCCAACCTCAACATTAAAAAGTCCAGTCAGTAGCCCAGCGATGAAAATGTTTAAGTACATCTTGAAAAAAAGAACAATAAAAAAGGTATTGATTGAAAAGAAAAAAATTTAGGTCTGGGTGTGTAAACATTTACCCATTTAAAACACCTGTTTATGTATAATCTACGACATATTTTATTATGAAACTTATGGTACTTCGATTACCTATTTAATTAGTGTACAAGTTTGCAGTTGTGTATTGGCCAGGAGATCGTTGGATAGTTTGGCCGCCTGTTCGTTCTAGCTCATTTAGTGTTAACCAGAGGGCACGTGCAGAATTCTTCTGCGGACGCGAGCTAGTTTACCCTCCAGCTCCTGATCCATTGTGGGAAATCTGCAAAAACCTGGTTGTCTAAATTCTATACGGATATACTCAAAACAGGTAACCTACCACACCCCTTTAAACAAACAAAAATCATAGCCATCCTGAAACCTGGAAAACCAACAGACAACCCAGCGAGTTACCGCCCCATCGCTTTACTCAGTTCAGCTTACAAGCTCCTCGAAAGTCTGGTCCTGAACAAAATCGGCCCAAAGCTACTTTAAAAAATACCAATTGAACAAGCAGGATTCAGGCCTCAACAAAGCACCACTGACCAAGTGCTCTCCATAACTACCTACATAGAGGCAGGTTACCAAAGCAAACTGAAGACGTCTGTGACATTCATCGATTTATCGGCTGCCTATAACACGGTTTGGAAAGATGGCTTCATCTATAAGCTCCTTAAAATAATCCCCTGCAAAGCAACCGCCCGACTCATAAATACTATGCTGAGCAGTAGAAACATCCGTGTAACCATGGGAACTACAGTGAGCAAACAGAGAACGCTTAATAATGGCCTCCCCCAGGGCTCCGTACTTGCACCGCTGCTATTTAGTATGTATATAGCTGATATGCCCCCTACCAGATCTAAAAAATTTGAATACTCCGAGGCAATCCTAACGAAAGATCTGGAACGCCTGGTTAAGTACTTTAAACAATGGAGACTTAAACCTAACCCCAAAAAAACGAGGTTAGCTGTTTTCACCTGAACAACAAAATGGACCACACAAAACTTAAAGTATACATTGATAACCAACTGCTCACGCACAACTATAATCCCAAGTACCTCGGCGTCACCCTGGACAGAACACTCTCCTTTAAGAAACATCTTGAGAACACCGCAGCAAAGCTGAGAACCCGTAACAACATCATACAGAAGCTTTGCGGGACTACATGGGGCTCATCAGCAGGTACACTTCGGTGTTCAGCCCTTTTACTCGTATACTCCGCAGCTGAATACTGCTCTCCTGTTTGGCTGAATAGCGTTCACACAAAAATTATAGATACCCAGCTCAATGTCACCATGCGTCTCATATCTGGAACGATCAAGTCTACACCTGTGGAGTGGCTTCCACTACTGAGCCATATACCTCAACCTAATCTTCGTCGTCAGCATGCTCTGCTTAGAGAATTCCAAAAGCTGCTTAACAACCCGCAATTACCTATACACACATATGTCGCCGACGCTAATTCACATCGATTGCGCTCCAGAAAACCTCCGACTAGAGATGCAATAAACTTGAGTTCCAACAATTTCCAAATGAACTCCCAGTGGAAGAACATGCAGAGCGACAGACCGAACCTAATAATGAGAAACACACCATGCATAACAGAAACTCCACCAGGTTTTGACCTCTCCCGAAAATCATGGTCAACTCTTAACAGGATAAGAACGGGTCATGGAGTCTGCGCATATTCCCTTTATAAATGGAGGATGAGAACCTCTGCTGAGTGCGACTGCGGCGCCGAGAAACCGACCATCCAGCATATGATTGCCGAATGCCCTCGGAGGAAGTATTATGGAGATCCTCTAGACTTCGCCTCTGCAACACCAGCGTCGATTGAATATATTAATACATTAGATGTTAGATTGTAACATATATGTGATAATGTTGTGTATCAAATTGCCATACGCTAAATAAATAATAAATTAGTGTAACTTGCGGAGCAAACATTTCAATATAGCAGTTATATTTTGTCGTGTCATTCTATGACCTCGTGTATATTATATGTAAAAAAGAAATTTGTTTTCAATAAAAATATAACTATTTATATCTGGAATTATCTTATCTGGAATAACCATTACAATAAAAACTCATTAGGAAAATTGAGCAAGTACGTAAAAAAACAAACAACCATTTGACCCTTTTATGTAAAAAATAATAAATATTATTCGTGCAGAGTTACACGTAACAATATTTTCTCAGCTAATTGTAATTTTTATGAAACTGCCGACAGGTGGATATCGCCGGAATCCATGATGATGGCCAGAAAGCACGCGACGTCCTATCACGGCCACCACATCACTTGCCCTTTTAACATATCATTTTTCGAATTAATATTTTACGTTTCAACATGCGAATGAAATTCTTGGCACATTCGTTTCGCTTTCTGCGTCTAAGTTAGAAAAGGTCAGTCAACTATTTTATATCATAATATATAAAATATCTGCAATATTATAATGATTTATGACGTACAACTTTTACCAAATATTACACGTTAAATACTTAATAAATAATAACAAATAGATTGACAGCTAAACTATATGCATACCAACCAGTGGAGCAAGCAGGCTTTCGTAAGGGTTTTAGCACTATCGATCACTTGCAAACAATTCGGACCATTATTGAAAAAACAATAGAGTACAACATACCACTACATCTGGCATTTGTCGATTATCACAAAGCATTCGACAGTATCGAGAAATGGGCTTTCTTAACAGCATTGGACGACGCCAGAGTAGATTCAAGATATGCTGCCCTCCTTAAGAATATATACGATGATGCTACTTTTCACGTAAAAATAGATGATGATCTGGAAACTATGAAAATAGACCTTGGCAAAGGTGTGAGACAGGGCAACACCATCTCACCCAAGTTATTTTCTTTGGCATTAGAAAATGTTTTCAAACAACTAAATTGGGCCGAAAATGGATTAAAAATAGATGGAGAATATCTGAACCATTTGCGTTTTGCAGACGACATAGTACTAATAAGCACAGATATCCATGAACTAAAATCAATGCTACAAGATTTAAATCACAAATCGAATCAAATAGGATTAAAAATGAATCTCGACAAAACAAAGATATTAAGCAACAGCCTAGAAAACATCACGATAGATAACATCAATATAGAAAAGGTAGAACAATATATATATATCTAGGAGATGCAATTAAAAACGAAAAGGAAAATCAAACCCTAGAAATTAAAAGAAGGACACAATTATCATGGGCTGCTTTTGGTAAGTTGAGCTTCATTTTAAAAGACAGAAAAATCCCAATTCACTTAAAACGAAAAACCTATGACACTTGTATACTACCAGTTGCAACTTATGGATTGGAAACTATGGCAATAACAAGAAAAATGGCAGAACAATTAAGAGTAACTCAACGGGCCATGGAGAGGGCCATGTTAAATATAAGCCTCAGAGACAAAATTCCTAACACCGAAATACGTCGAAGAACTAAAGTAACCGACATCATGGGAAAAATAGCGACATTAAGATGGCAATGGATAGCACATGTAGCAAGACAAGACACCAACAGATGGTCTCATTAAGTGACATTCTGAAGACCTCGAGAAACAAAAAGAAGCGTGGGAAGACCTAAAAAGAGATGGATAGGCGATATAACTGCTGTAGCTGGAAAGCAGTGGATGAGAATTGCAAAAGATAGGAAAGCGTGGAAGCAATTGGAGGAGGCCTATGTCCAACATTGGATAAATGAAGGCTGAAGAAGAAGAAGAAGAAATAGTTTTCATTTATAATTTAGTTCATAAATAAATTGTGATGCCACATTTCACGAATTTGCTACAATTTTGGATTAGGGATAGAAGTTTTAACTTACACAGTCCACTGTGCTAAGAAAGTTAATAGCAAAATCTCCTAAGCTGTAAAGCACTGTCGAAGACAAGACCAAATACAGTTTTAATTGATTAAAAAGTTAAAAACCCAAATATAAAGTTTTTCGGAAACTATAAGGAAAAATTTATTGCATTGAAGTTTGGCATTACTATACATTTGGTCTAGCTATCATCTCTCTTAATGAATATTATCTAGTTGTTACGGCGTGTGTTGTTCGAAGCTTAACAGGTGCATCCAGTTTTGAGAGATTTTTAAAGAATTTCTTAAGGAAAGCTATTCACGAGGTGAATTATCTTAGCTAATAGTATTATGTATCTGGATATATGTCGGTCAGATAGCTCAGCGGGCTGTGTGGCTGCCTCTCATTCGCTTCACTGTCGAATGGTTCAGTGGATGTGGGATCGAGCCCCAGCTCGGTGTACAGAAAACAAAAAGTCTAACGCAGCAGTTTAAAATTCTAGATGAATCTGCGGCTTAGACTAGGATATGCTGGGATCTGATCGGCCTATGGTGGAGCAGCACGGCAAGAGATAAGGGCTTGGTGATACTCCTCCATAGATCCCTACCGGACGGGCGTAACGCCTAAAAAACCGGATATATATCTGGATATATTATTGTTTTATGGCGATAGTGGGATACATCTGGGATACACATTATCAGTGGTTTTATTAGTAAGGTTATGAATTTTTGGCGGTAAATTTGAGTAGCCAAGCACTGTATCTTAAATATGTCCACATTATAATGATAAACCTGCCGGCCAATTGCTGTACTCTAAATTAGAATATTTATTATAATTTAGGCTTTTTTAGCCTAGTTTGGTCCAAGGTAGATTTCAAACATTTTTTCTTATTTTTTAGGCAATAACCAGTGGTTGGCCGACTGCCAATCGGCAATAACTGTACTGTATAATAAGAATATATTTTTTATCCGGATTCGTATTTATAAAATTTCAATTATTTTAGTTGTTATAAAATAAGTGCTAATGTGGCATATTGAATCAAATTTGAAACGTCTTTATTGTTGCTAACATTATTACTATTACATGATTATTTTTTGGAATAAAAAATGCCTTATATCTGGATAGATAAAACGTATCACAAACAATATACAGAACAAGATCTTTATTCTGCTTTTCAGCTATTTCAGCCATAATTTCAGCCAGATATTATATTACACTTAACACTGTAGATGGCAATGATAATGATAGCATATGCAAAGTACAATATATTGCTGTTATTACATAAGAAAATCTACTTTCGAATTTTCGAATTCAACATCCAGAAAACGGTGATATTACATATAATATAAACGATGCCAGGGAGATACATTGACTTAAGATATTCAATCGACGTCCAATAATCTGCCCTTAGTTAATCAAGACGATTCATTGTCTAAAGAAATTGACACCCCAATCGACAGATTCTTTTTTTGGTAAAAAAACTCAGAGAGAAAGGGCAAAAAGCAAACAGAAAGGTTGCATTTCGTGCTCACTTCTTCAGATCGTCAAAATGGAGAATGTCGTAAAATTGAAGAAAAATCCAGAACAAGAAAAAATAAAATAAGAACGAAAACGACAGCGAATTGACAAAAAAGCAAACAATAAAGGTCAAAAAACAAGGAAACCAAGATGAAAGTAATAAAAAAAATTGCCAGAACAGTCAATTCCAGAAGCAAAAAATGTCAAGGTATTGACTGTTGTACTGCAAATACATGTGATATTTCAGATGCAAATATTTTGAAAGTAGACACACTTATTGATCATACAATTAAAAGCACTACTTTGAAAAGTGGAGTTAGAATACATATACCAGAGGTGATTACCCTCAAAGAAAAACATGAATTGTCACGAACCCAAGTTAATGATTCTATACAGGAAAACAATAATCTGCCCACAATTGATAAAATATTTTTTATGACTGCCACAATATGAATTTATTAAATTTGAAGAATATATCCCAAATCAAGATCTCTCGGCTGATTATTCTGACCATGTCTCTCAATTTCTTTGCATATACTTTGATAGTACTGTATTTTGTCGGCCTTACATCTTCGTTTTATTTCTTTATTGAGGTTTCTTAAACTAGCTTTTTCCCTTTCACTATGTACACCACTTTTACAAAGATTTCTTCTATTCTCAATTATTTTAAGAGTTTCATCTGTTATCCAGTGTTTCCGTTTCACCGGATTATTTTTCTTTGAGCGATCCACTGGTGTTCTTACACAATGTTTAACAGTCACCCATATTTCTTGTGATGTTCCGTTACGAATATAGGGCATACTTTTCTGTACAAATAGAAAGGTACAAATAGAAAGAATAATACGCTACCTGACAAGAGACTTCAGAGCCAGAACTTGGGCCATTGAAGATAACACTGGAACCCTGAGAACAAACAGAGAAGACATAGCAGATACATGAAGATCGTATTGCAGGGACCTATATAAAGATGATCAACGCCAAGGGCTTGTTAGCCAAATCTCTGACAAGGTGGAAGAAGAACCTGATGTACTCGAAAATGAAGTAATACAGGCTATCAACAAGGTCAAATATAACAAAGCACCAGGTCCAGATATGATAACAGCAGAAATGCTTAAAGCCACAGAAGAAACCGGCGTAAAGTTACTTCTTCTACTCTGTAACCAAATATTGCTTTCCAAACAATGGCGTGAAGACTCTACAAAATCTACAATAACGACCATACATAAAAAAGGCAGCTTCCATAAATGCGACAATTATAGAACTATCTCTCTTATATCCCATGCCAGCAAGATAATGCTACATATAATCAATGAGAAACTGAAAACATTCCTTAAAAGAGAAATTCCACAAGAGCAAACTGGGTTTACCAAAGGTAGAGGCACTCGAGAACACCTGCTGAATATAAGACAGATAATCGAGAAATCTAGGGAATTCAACATCCCACTATACATCTGTTTTATAGATTACCGTAAAGCATTCGACAGGGTCAAGTGGAGACACTTATGGCGAATACTAAAAGAAGTAGGCGTACCACAACATCTAATTACGCTTATAACCGAACTATATGAATACACTACTGGATCAGTTAAAGTACTTGACACACTTTCGAACGAGTTTCATCCAGAACGGGGTGTCAGACAAGGATGTATACTATCTCCACAATTATTCAACATATATGGGAAGTATATTATGCGAAGAGCACTTGAAGGATGGGAAAAGGGCATCTCAATAAATGGTCATAAACTAAACAACCTACGTTTCGCAGATGACACGTTTCTTGCAAATAGTCAAGCAGAGCTGATAGAACTTATACGACTTATCGAAAACGAAAGTCAAATATTTGGTCTGCAATTAAACATATCAAAGGCAAAGATCATGATAGTGGATAGACTACACAACAATTATCCACACATAACCACAATTGACCGGTTCGAGGTTGTGAGCTCATACTTATCCTATCTGGGATCATTAATCACAAACACAGGGTCATTACAAGAAGAGATTAAACGTAGAAGTGATCTAGTAAAAGTTGCCACAGCAAAAATGACCAAAATATGGAAGGACTGTCAAATTTCAAGAGCGATAAAGATGAGGTTGATCAACTGCTTAATATTCCCAATACTGACCTACGGATGTGAATCTTGGACTCTGTGACAATCGGAGAGAAGAAAGATAGACGCCACTGAAATGTTCTGTTGGAGACGAATGTTACGAATTCCTTGGACCGACCGTAAAACAAATAATTCAATTTTAAGAGAGCTAAAAGTTAACCTCTCTAGTAAAGTCCATCTCCAACAATTAAAATATTTTGGGCATGTTATGAGATCAAACACAGAAAACATGGAAAGACTCATAATACAAGGAAAGGTAGAAGGCCGAAGATCACGAGGAAGATCCCCAACAAGATGGATAGATCAAATTACAGGAATATGCCAAAGACCTATGCATGAATTAAAAGAAATGACCAGAGACAGAGATCTCTAGAGACGGACAATACACGACATCACGTCGACCACTACACTCCCGCTGGGGGGTCAGGATTGAAGAGAGAGATCCCAAAACAAATGGACAAAGCAATGTAAAAGATTATTTATAGGTGGGATGGTGTCGTCTGATTGTTTCAGCGTTATATCTGAGAGAATTTCTATTTTTTGATGTCCCGGACATCCCTCAGTTTTAAAAGATAACACGTTTTTCTTTGTATTTTGTATTGTAATTGTGGCTTAATCCCATATTATAAATATAATATTTAAGTATCTTTGTAGTAAATTTTTTATTCGTTTTGCACTACTCTGCGATACATAAATGTATTTTTATAGCAGCGCACCCTTCTTAACATCATCTAAATTAAAGTGATAAAAGCATAGTTCGTCAGCATCACTCATCTACCAAAAATAACACAATTTTCGATAAGTAACGCGTAAACCGGCAGCAAACATCAACACATTAACTCTTAAAAAGCCAGCGTGTGAAGCAAGTAAAGTTAGAAGGATAATAATAGAGATGAGACGTAAATAGTTCCATTTGTAACCGTTCCATTTTACATCAAAAGTTTTTATTTATACACAGATCACCATCACATCAATATATTATCTACGCCTTTTGATGGGAATAAACCAAAATTTTAATTGAAAATACGATATATTTAACGTTTAATGAGCTTCAAAACTGAAGTTTCAGTTGTATTGTGTATTATTTTATATATTATAATTATTTGTTTCTACTATTTGTTCCATGAATATGTCTTGGTTCTCAAATTTTAATATCGCACACAACAATTGGCTACGGTTGTATAACAGACTATCATTACTGTTTCAACTAAAGCGTGATTCAATCGTGAATCTATAAATAGGAGTATTATATTGTGGAACTAAACAATAACATGAAGAAAAATACTATAAAAAATTGTCGATAACTTATCTACATTAATCAATTTTAAATAGCTTCCATTGTACACTCATTCTTTGGGAAATAAAGATTATTATAAAATCATTAGGTATCTATCCTTGCCCCATTGTCCAGCAAACATGTCTCTTTGTTGATTTGGGTACTGGCCGTTAGACCAAAAACTTGTTGGCAAAAACTATGAAAGCTCAGTTCTCTTTCATTTTCGCTACCGGATGAAAGTATCTATATCACGGAGCCGTTGCCAGTATCTGTCATGAGTTTCAAATAGAGTATGATTTTTAGTATGCAAGTAAAACGTGTGGTGTTAAATGTATTAAACTCTCATCTGAACTTAAAAAAATTTGTTTCAATTTCCACTGATATTGGCAATATCATTTTAAAGTCGTCTACTTTAAAATGCATAATGTATGTCTGATTTGTCAATATAAATGAGTCAGATAAAATTAAATTATTAGAAGAATTTTTCACTAAGTAACAAAAAAAAACAAAATTTGTTTAATTTACTGTTTGTATTTTGAGAACGAGTCCCGAAGTGGAAATTGAAACGTCAATAAACATACTTTAACTTTTAATTGTGGCTTATTCCCAGTTAAATAGTAATTACTTTAAAATGCCACAATAAAATAGCTTTAGAACAATGGTAATGGTAAATTAAATTATATTGTGGTTAATATAGATTAAAGAAAGTAAATAATCTTTAAATGCTACAAGAAAATGGCTACTGATTAACACTAATTATTTATTTTTTCGTAGTAGTAGATAATGTTATTATAGCAATTATTAAAGATGCTTAATTAAAATAATATTATTGCATACTATCTTCGTCTAGGAGATTATATCTCAAAGACAGTACAAAAACATTTAATGGGAATTAGCTTTAATGACATAAAACAAACCTAGCCAACAGTTAGTTATTGCCCACCTCTGTTGAAGATAAATCTCTTAATTACAGCTAAATGAATCATGGCAAAGATGATGCACTGCTTGAGTCCGAAATCTGTTCTCTGCACTTTCTGTTCTCGGATCTCTAAGAGCTTTCTCAACGGTAATTTACCACTCGGAATCCCGAACATGCAAAATTAGGAGCACTGGCTGGTAGTATAAAAAGAAACAACAAAGTGGTTCAAGTTATTAATTCAAGATGGTGTATCAGCTTTCTAAAGGAAATACAAACAAACAACAGTGGCGCCCAGATTTTTTGAAAATAAAAACCTAAAAACGCAATTCTAAAATATTAACTATATGTATAAAAATGTATGAAACTATAACAAGGTTAAAATAAGTTACTTCTTTAGTAGGTATCCATGATGTACTCCAAACGACAGAGGGGTGATTGCTCTTGATTTTTAATATTGGACTATTCTTATTATTCTAGATGCTTAACACTGGTTTATATATGGATAAATAAAGGAAACACACATGATGAAAAGCCCGTGATAATCATTAAATGTGTAATAAGCTAAACATCCATTAATTAAGTGTGTAATAAGGCGAAGAGAACAAATTTGAGACGATTGAAATAAATTCCCTTTTTAGCATTTTTAAACTCGTTTGCTTTATTTGAGCAAATGAGTCTTTGATAGAGGATAATAAAAGGACATGGTTTGATCCAGAGGTCACATTTCCACGTTTCAGAGTCAAGTAGAAACTCGCCTGAATACAAGAAGAAGGCTACTCTTGTTCGATACTTTTACTAAGAGTTTAGTGGTTCTAATTATATCTCATATATTCCGTAACAATGTTTCCAGTTTAAGATCATTCAGAATATAATTTCATACCCAAACTTATATAGAAAAAGAATATCAGAGAAGATCGCTGGGAACGAAATATTAGAAAACGATAACATCGATGAAAATTGGAAAAAAACTGAAAAATAGCATAATTAAAGCAGCAACAGAATCACTTAGAGGGAGAAAAGTAACGAACACTAACATATCAAAAAAGAAAGCACCATGGTTTAGAGGGAAAGTGAAGACAAAATGTGAAGAAAAGAAAAAAGCTTTTTTACAATATGGAACACAACAGTACAACAGACATATAACCACTAGAAACGAATCAGAAATGAAACGAATAATTTAGTTGGACAAATAAAAAGGGAAGTAAGTGTTTCACTACATCTTATGTAAAATACACAATTTCACCATTTTGTAACATATTGTAGCATTCGTCTGAAGATGTTAAAGAAATTTAACGAAATATAGCGAAGTCGTTGAAAAGAGCACACTTTGGCTTTCATTATTCAGCTGCTAACCCAATCAACCTTACCATTATACTATATATATATATATATATATATGTATATATATATATATATATATATATATATATATATATATATATATATATATATATATTTATATATATATATATATTATATATATATATTATATATATATATATATATATATATATATATATATATTGTTATGATATGTAAAATCGAGAAAAATATTGGTTTGTTTAAAATATTTCAAAGTTCAAAAAAGTAAAAATGAAAGTCTTTTATCTTTGGATTACCTATATTGAACAAAAGTTAAGATATGCATAAATTATTTTCTTTGTAAAATATATTTCAGTGACGTGAATAAGCTTAAGTGAAATCCTAGACAATGGAAGCGGGTTTTCCAAATAAATTTGTGCAGTAATTAGGACAATAGAATAGATTTTAGAAAGATATGTTTTTATTAGTTCATAAGAATTGGTAGAAAAAGATTAGTTTGTAAATAATGTTCGGAAATTTTATAATTGTAGGTAAAAATTTGTTTGTGTTATCGAAATGAAGAAACGGGAGATGTATGACGCGTTTTGATTGAATGAGATTGAAAAAGGTGGGATGGTTGGTTTGAGAATGAGACTTTAGTTAGTAAGGAAGAAAAAAAAGATAGGCAGTTGGTTTCCAAGGGTGCAAGGCGAACGGCCGTTGTTCTCGGGTAGTTTCCCAGAGGTAGGAAGCAGTAGCAGTGAAAGTTTGTGAGTTTTCGTGTAGTTAGTGTATCTGACAGAAGCTGATCCAGTAAAATATTGTAAGTCATATTTTTCTACTTATATTCCAAGAGTCACTGTTCAGGCCAACGAGAAATTCAGTTTATCGTAAAGAGAAGATATTCCAAGAGTCATTTTTCACTCATGCCAACGAGAGATTCAGTTTATCTAGAGGAGAAGAGGCTAGCATAATTTGAACAATTCGTGCATTTGAAGGAGATCATTAAGGACGATAAATTTGCAACAATTTGTTGTAAGATTGCTGATTACCTAGGGAGCTGCTAAGAATAGATAGTATAGGCTACAAGGAACAAGGATTTGGACAACTCATCATCAGAGAGAGATAGTTTTGTTTTTCTGCAGTTTTTATTTTATCGATAACACAATTTTTACAATTACTTTAGAAAAGATATAAATATTTTGATTAGGAGATTTAGAATAATAATTGGGATCTTCAGGTTTTAACTAATATTGTTTGTACCACTAATTTTGAAGGTTCACGTACGTAGAACAAAATTTTGAGAATCATTGTAGGAGATATTGTTTATTGAAAACATTTGAGTGTGAATTTTATTTCATTATTTTTATTTCAATATATACTGTTATATCATATATGTTTTTTATTATTCCGGTATTCTTTGGACCTTACCTTTCACATGTAAAGCATAGATATTGAAGCACGAATATAACCCTGAGATAAGAGAATTAAAAGTGTGATAGAATCCTAATCATATCATTTAAATAATTTTAATTAATTAATTAATTAATTAGCTAATTAATTGCTTGGCGCACTAAGATTTTGAATATCACAATAATATATATACATATTTTTGGTCAATGTTATTAAATAATTAATTAACAATTATTTAATAACATTGACCAAAATAATCAAAATTGTAAAACGTTATTAATAAATTATCTTTTTATCTCGAAGCCACTGCTTTTCTAAACAAATTACAAGCATAGCGATTCCGATGTCCGAATTTAGCTTGCTCTCGACTCAACTCAACTCCGCATTACATACTCACCATCCAACGAAATGTTTGCGTTTAATCAAGATCTACGGAACAAAATGCCGTTCGTTTGCTGTTTTTTCACTTCATTTTCGATTTTCGACTTTATCCTACAGGATTCTCTCCGTCGTCCCGTTTATGAGATAATTACTGAATCGGATACATGGAGGGATCTTTCGAATTTTATCGCAAAGGAAGCTTTTAACTCTCTAAAATTAAAAAGTATATTCTTTTTACTTTGTATTTTTAATTTTGTAAATTATCTTTTTTATTTTAATGCAAATAGTCAGATTTTTTAATATTTATTTTTTCAATTTATGCTGTATTTGTAAAAAGTATTCGAAATGTTAGTTGTTGCTCTTCTATAAGAAAATTACAGAAAACAGTGAGAATCAAACCGAAACATATCTAATGACATTATTTTACTGATTTTAGCTTTATTTGCTTCCGCAATTTTTGGTCTCTTTGTGTAAAATTGCTCGATAACTAATTAATGCCTGAAATTTCTTTATTAATTACATGAAAAATGTGAACTCTGGCATAACCAAAGCAATGGACAAAAAAAGAAAAACTGACCTCTATGTTGTCTAAACATAAACTTTAGATTTAGTCACCTCGAAAACTGAAAAATAATAATTTTTTTATTGATTTTTCAGCCTCGAAAGTGCGTGTTGAACTTTTGCAAAATCTTCCAGCACAACGTCTTCTTTTGTTGTTTGGACTTTTATCCACTAGGTGTTTCATCCTATCATATCTAATTTCATCGGCTGCTCTTTGCGCATTTGAAGATGAAGATAAAGTCCTGCCAGTGCCTTTGGGAGATGACGAATATTTCTTTAAATAAACTTGCATGATAGCTCTTCGAAAGTCTATTTGGGACATCTGAGAGTTGTTTAATTTTCAATACAAACACCACGCGTTATTGTACTGTACTATCCAACATTCTGATCCACCCAGTACCACCCATTTTTTTGTTAAACTCTGCAAGTACTGCTGGTCTGCTAACTTGTATGTTTTTTTTTTACTTTTGCGAATAACGTCTAACATTTGTTATTTGATTAATGCCATATCTATTTGAAGCAATGCAAAATACGGAATTATCGATCCACTTAGTTACTAGAGCAGCATCTATCTTACTCTATCTATCGTAATCTTTCTTAATAGTACTTTCATAGTATCACCTTTCCTCTTTCTAAATATCGTTTTTAGCTAATACAGAACAGCTCCTAGGTAAACGATTTTCTCTCATAGACCCTGTGCCTCCGATCCTTTCAGACGTAAATTATCACCCTTATCAATATTTGCATTAGAATTCAAGTAAATAACCCTCAAAATTTGCTCAAATCTGTTGC
Organism: Diabrotica balteata; assembly: GCA_918026665.1. Taxonomy (NCBI): domain Eukaryota; kingdom Metazoa; phylum Arthropoda; class Insecta; order Coleoptera; family Chrysomelidae; genus Diabrotica; species Diabrotica balteata. The sequence continues at coordinate 171,710,871 of OU898277.1, read as the reverse complement.
GTCTCATAGCATTATATACAAGTTTGTTTCTAGTCTCAAAACTTTGCTTGCTGGGAAGATTACTATAACCACTAAGAATAAATATAGCAATAAAACGTTTCAATACATGAGAAAACATACAATATTTCCCCTGGCGAGAGTCCTGGGTTAAACAGTAGCATATTGGTTTGTTTCCTGTGCCAGGAGTAAAATGATTTCATTATCTATGAACATTTCGAATATATCAACTAATTTGTTTTCAAATAGTGAATAATTTGACTCGAAAGGAAATTGTTTCTCGTTATATGTGAAATTTTCCGAAACCAAATCACGGGATTCAGAAACTTTTGGATATACCATATGAGCAGGTGTAATATCGATATCATTTCCCAAAGAAATGTTACCTTCTGTCGATTCTGACTGTTAAATAGGAATTTCTTCTCCTAGGATAATTCTATCAGCAGTTCCAAATTCTGCATCTGCAAAAAGCTGACGTTTGCTCAAATTGTCGAAATCTCCGCCCTTGTTCGTATCTCCGGAATCCTCATCCGTCAGGGTAGCCGGATCCGGTGGCGCTATATAATTTTCTTCTATACAGTCATCTATCTCGTCGTATTTTCCAAAGTCTATATCAATGCTTTTTGATAAGTCAGGCATTTTGAAGAACTGCAACAAGGCCTCCGAAATAAAAAACAACTTGGTACTGCATTTTTAAATTTCAAATTTTTAAATTTTAAAGTTCTATAAACACTCTGTATACTAATACTTTGAAAAATGGTAGTAAAAATACCATACAATGAAAACAAAACATATGATATATTGGTACTAAATATCTAGAGCATATGCTTACATTACATCCTAGCGTTACAAATATGTAACAGTCAATTTCCTAACCGAACAACTTTTTTCTTTGAAAAAATATCAAAGTTTTTTTACACAAAAAATATGTATTAATATTTTCTTATACTATCTGTTTTCTAATCTTAACTTTATTATTCAAAATAAAATTTATATTCTTACTCTTTATCAACGAAGCCCATTATTTGAAGCTTTATTTCTTTCGTTATATTGTATCCAGGCACAGACTCCAAACAAGTTCTTATAAAATCGCACATTTACAACGATGTAAACACTAGCACCTTCTGACAATAACTTACCTGTTTTCAACTGAAAATTTGGGACATAGGCCATAGAGGATCTATTTAGATGGCACCTCTTTGATGTTACATAATCGTAACGCTAGGAACCAATAGGTCAAAGATATAAAAACTTCTTTTAGGTTGTTGGATCCAATTATTTGTTATTACCAATTTTATACCTTGATAGAACTATACCTCTGCGCCTATTTCATTCTTCTAGCGCCGGGTTGGTGACTATGGCATCAACTTTTCATTTATTAAATTTATCATTTAACTCACCCATACCTAAGCTATGAAAAACTATATATATATATATATATATATATATATATATATATATATATATATATATATATATATAAGAGTAAGAAAAAAGAAGTACTTGTGACTCGTTTGGAAAAAATATAACACTGTTTTTGATGGGTTGGAGTCAATAAAAGGGGCTATTTGTTGACTATTTTTTACTCGAGCTTTCAATTGTGATTACAATTTTTATCAAGAGCTTCTAAAAATACAAAATATCTTACAAAGTTGAACTAGAAATAAATAATGTTGTTGTTAACTCACCAAATAAAATTAGTTATTTATATAAAACTGCTGCTAACATTATTACAAAAAATATTATTAAAAAAAATGTTCTATTCTAATAAATGTTTCTCTGACAAATTTAGATAAAGTTTCTTAACAAAAAACAATTGGATTTATAAACAAAAATTGAATAGCTACAATTCAGCCTAAATGACGTAAATAACAACTTAAAAATTTTTATTTTTGACATATTGTCAAAAATAAAATTTTTGTTTAAAAAATTCTTCTTTGTTTAGTAACAAAAAAGAAGAAGATTTATTCATCATTGATAGATGCCCGAAAAAATGTAACAAATACATGGAAAATTCAAAATGTGATATTTTACTGACTGCATAAATTAAATAGAAATTATATAATTATAAATTTTGCTTAAATTTTGAATTTCTGACCTTTGTTTAAATTATTATCACTTTTGCTAATACAAACCATTTCCAAAAAAGTTCTTTTAAATTTATTACTTTCATTACATAAAATTTTAATATTATCAAAATCCATAATATGGTCTTTGTCTATTACATGCTCTGCCAAAGCACAAGATGGTTTCTTAATTCTACAATCACTCTTGTGAGAAATAATGCGATTTGAGAGATTTCTTCCAGTCTCACCAATATACTCAGCTTCACACTGAGTACAAACAATGCTGTATACTACATTTGTTTGATCTAATTTGTCTATAGGATATTTAGTTTTGGAATATAAAGATGAAATAGTTTTGATGTTCTTTGTTGCTATTTTTATATTGTCAATAACCTTTAATGTTTGTATTAATTTAGGAGTTAAAGATGGTATAAAAGGTAGTGAATGATAATATATGTTTTGATTGTTGGATACAGTGTTTTGAGATTTAGCAATACAGACAATATGTTGAAAACTAGATGGTTCAGAAAACCCATATGTAGTAATAGATTTATAAGCTATTACTCTAATCATCCAAATAAAATGAAAATGAACCTTATAACAGGATTAAAGGAACGTGTTTTAAAACTTTCTCATCCAGACTATCTACAAGAAGATCTTCATTTGTTAAAAAATATTTTAATTGAAAACTCTTATCCTCCTGATATGCTACATAGGATGCTTTTTTCTAATTTATTAAATATAAATAACTTAACACCATTTTTTGCTAAATCTCAAAACACTGTATCCAACAATCAAAACATATATTATCATTCACTACCTTTTATACCATCTTTAACTCCTAAATTAATACAAACATTAAAGGTTATTGACAATATAAAAATAGCAACAAAGAACATCAAAACTATTTCATCTTTATATTCCAAAACTAAATATCCTATAGACAAATTAGATCAAACAAATGTAGTATACAGCATTGTTTGTACTCAGTGTGAAGCTGAGTATATTGGTGAGACTGGAAGAAATCTCTCAAATCGCATTATTTCTCACAAGAGTGATTGTAGAATTAAGAAACCATCTTGTGCTTTGGCAGAGCATGTAATAGACAAAGACCATATTATGGATTTTGATAATATTAAAATTTTATGTAATGAAAGTAATAAATTTAAAAGAACTTTTTTGGAAATGGTTTGTATTAGCAAAAGTGATAATAATTTAAACAAAAGGTCAGAAATTCAAAATTTAAGCAAAATTTATAATTATATAATTTCTATTTAATTTATGCAGTCAGTAAAATATCACATTTTGAATTTTCCATGTATTTGTTACATTTTTTCGGGCATCTATCAATGATGAATAAATCTTCTTCTTTTTTGTTACTAAACAAAGAAGAATTTTTTAAACAAAAATTTTATTTTTGACAATATGTCAAAAATAAAAATTTTTAAGTTGTTATTTACGTCATTTAGGCTGAATTGTAGCTATTCAATTTTTGTTTATAAATCCAATTGTTTTTTGTTAAGAAACTTTATCTAAATTTGTCAGAGAAACATTTATTAGAATAGAACATTTTTTTTAATAATATTTTTTGTAATAATGTTAGCAGCAGTTTTATATAAATAACTAATTTTATTTGGTGAGTTAACAACAACATTATTTATTTCTAGTTCAACTTTGTAAGATATTTTGTATTTTTAGAAGCTCTTGATAAAAATTGTAATCACAATTGAAAGCTCGAGTAAAAAATAGTCAACAAATAGCCCCTTTTATTGACTCCAACCCATCAAAAACAGTGTTATATATATATATATATATATATATATATATATATATATATATATATATATATATATATATACCAGGTATTTAGGCGGCACACGCCCTTCCGGTAGGGATCTATGGAGGAGTATCACCGAACCACAAGCCCTTATCTCTTGCCGTACTGCTCCACCATAGGCCGATCAGATACCAGCATATTCTAGTCTAGACTAAGCCGCAGATTCATTTAGAATTTTAAACTGCTGCGTTAGCCTTTTTGTTTTCTGTACACCGAGCTGGGGATTGAACTGACATCTCTCGCATTGAAGCGAAGGAGAAGTCAGCCGCCCAGGTCGCTTGGCTATCCGATCGACCGAAAAACTATTAAAAATTATAAATAGAAAGTAACTATTTAGAGAATAAAATATCATTTAAAGTGTTGTTAGTCTGCAAAATATCTCATTTATCAGCAAGATGAGAAAAACATTTGTTTGTTCCTCCCGTGTAAATTGTTACTAAATTAATTTTGCCAATTTTTTTACAAAATAATTTCAACATACACTTTTACTAGTAACGCAGTCTTATTTTAATTTCTAAAAGAACGTCACTGAAGCTACTAGTCCGTGAGATAATTACTGGACCATTTCGATGAGAGAAAAGAGAGAAAGATGCAGATAGATAGGAGAGAGATTCAATACTTGTCGAAACTAATTCGAATTCGATGTTTCAAAGTATTTGCAGAAGTATCCACCGTTCGCTAGTTAATTGTGTAGAGATATCTGGAATTTGAGTTTAGTTTAGGGGAACTGTAAACGTCGACGACTTTTTTATCGGGAACTAGAACGAGTGTTTCAAATTAACGTGTGAAATTAAACTATGTCAGTTTTTTTCTCTCACAGTATATTTTCTATACAACAACTAACAGTAAACCTTAATATACTGTTAAACGTAAAATATTAAAAAAATAAATCAACGTCATTACAATAAAGTCTAATGCAGAAGAGTCTTTATGTAAATTTTATACGCTAGAAAAAGTATTATAAAAAATAATGGACATAGAAATACCAGCCTTTGTAGTATTTACTTCATCAAGAAGGTTTACGACTCAATATCTGAAACTAACCTATGGGAAGAAGTAAAGGTTATCCGAGTCCTAAAAAAACCAACAAAACCAGAAAGAGAACATCCAGTCGTAGTCGCACAATATAAAGAAGACCTCAGTTTTATGATTAGAAAATTAAAGCAAGAAGATTGGAACAGAAAGAAATTTGATTAGAGACAAATGTTAACCAAACTTGAAACATACACAAAATCAACAACATAAGTCGACTCGAAATAGACCAAAGAATACAAACTAAGAGTAAGGGCATACCGAAGATACCTTTCTTTCATTGTTCTTTGCGGTTTCTTTGGTGACTGACATGACTGTGTTTCGGGAAAGTTAGCTTTTTTACATTATAATAGTATATTACTTTATGAGGCGGAGAAGCATGACTTTTCTTGACGCGCCGGATATTACGCGCCGAACGAAGTGAGGCGCATAATAGTGGGCAAGTCAAGAAAAGTCGCTTCTTTGCCGAATAAAGTATACTATTTTTTCTTCAAACGTAGCAATTTTCAACCATAAATAGTACAATTCATACGCTATTTTTACTCGAAATTAACTGTGACAACTATCAAGGTCGTCTAGATGTTAAAAATTAAAATAATTAAGTCGTCGGTGGGATTTGCGTCTTCCTGGTTACAGTTGTTTGACAGTTGTTTGCAATTATTAAAGACAGCTTATTGTTGTTGCAACCGCAAGCGCAAATTTAGTGCGAAAATGGAAAACCTAAACGAAATTGAGTCCGCGGCTAATGACACAGTAGCACGTTTGGGGTCCTCCAAATCCGGAATAAAGTATCGGTTAGCGTACAAGCACTTCCAAGAGTGGTGGGATACAAGAGGAGTACGTCAAGTTACCGAAGACGTTTTACTGGCATATTTTAATATAATGGAAAATGAAAATAAATGGAAATCTTCTACAATGTGGTCACGATACTCTATGATAAAATCCGAGTTAGTTGAAATGAGTTAGAAAAATTATGTACATGAGCAACAGTAGTGACGACAGTGAATGCATGTCTTTTCAAATGAAAAGTAGTGAATTGTTTGCAATTCTCTAAATTACCAGATTTGGCTCATACTATAAATAAAAAAGGCAGTATCTGGAAAAATATGATCACCTGTTTAAAGAGTTTAAGACACACCACTCAGACACACCCACAGATTTTATGCTTATATGAGAATAAGTTTGGATACCTTTCAGTATATTTATCATACCATCCGTATCTTTGGCAAAAGTTACGTGGTTGAAAACCACTAATAAACTTATAATTTATCGCGATGCAAAACAACCTACTTTGTTTTGGCATCGACATCGTCGTAAACCGCGATGATAGGTAGCGAGGGTGAACGGGTGAAACATCCTTTGTATGTTTGATCTTATAAATCAATTGAGGGTTGTTTTAACATCGATGTATCGACTGCAATTGCGACTTCCATCGATAATTCTATATATCTTCGGTATGTCCGTACCCTTAAGGAACAAGTTTAAGTCATAATCTCTCTAATATAGCTCTTTTGCACTTAGTGTTTTGGAGTGGAGGTTAAGCTGTAGGTCCCTTTGATCTGTGCACACTCGATATTTTACAACACTGATATATGCAGAAGAGATGAAGTTGTAGGGTTGAAAAAAAGGACAGAGTAAATAAGAAAAATAAATAGATCATGAAGTTTTTTACGATAAAAAATCGATTTAATGCCAATTAAAGCGATGTTATTATCATTACTATTAAATATTTTAAACTGAGTACAGCGGTTTATTCGCTATGTCCAGACAGTACTCGTACAGTGTTAAAAGATATCTTTTGGCTCTATATTGGAAATCAGAATGGTAAATAAGCAACATATTTATTTTGTACGTAACAAATAAAATCTGATTTTAAATTGCTAAAATAGATTAAAATAGTGTCATTCCTATGGCTCATGCATCGCGACTAATTCATATGTATCCAAATCAAATACCATCTGCATCTAAGATGCAATCTAAGTTTCTTGTAAGCCTGGCAGTGGTGTGTCCTTCTCAAATTTAGATGTACAATGAATATCCACAGTAATCTCAAATAATCACATCTAATGCTTTACTCCCATTTGTTTGCCGATCGCCTAATCCACATATACTAAACCAAATACCATTTTCTACCCCATTTCCGTCACTACCTTCACCTAACCCTAATAACGAATGGCATGCAGTTCCCAGTAGGAAACGCCCGAGACGTCCAGAAGAAAAAAAATAGAAAATCGACAAGATAAACCAAACTTAATGAATACTGGCTAAGCAATAGATTTTTTAGTACTCATTGTCATAATGATCTTAATAATTGGATCTTTAATGTAGTAGTTTTTCCTTGCCTTATGTATCCTTATACCATTGATCAATTACTTGATTCATCTGCCTTTGGAGCCAATTTTTCAACACCAGGACAAGAGAGTGCCCTACCCCTTACCAACTAGTCCGCCTGAGTCATTGGCCAGTAAAAGAGCTTTTTTGTCATTATATCCAAACATTTATATGATAAAGTTATTCAAATATTGTTCTGTTTTGGATACACATATAACATCAAAATACATGTAGCAAAGAAGGCACTGCTATGACTTCAGAAACTATTGTACTACATCTCTAAACATAAAATAAATGAAAGTCGATCAGTTATTATGGATAAGTGGTTCACAAAATGTGTGAGGCCCAAAAAAAATGTTAAACGTCAATAAATATGTAATTGGAACTATTTGGAAAAACCGAAAAGATCTACCCAAAGAAATTGTAAAATGTTAAAATGTGTCAAAATTTGTTCAATGGAAAATAAATACGGTATTATAATAATTATTAATTGAAAAGATACAGGAAACATTCTTATCCTCCTCCTCCTAAGTGCCTTCTCTGTTGAGGTTGGCGATCAATATGGCATATTTCTCTCTGTTCTGTGCTTAATACATTAATTCATTTTCTCTTGTGTGGGACAAGATTTTTTCTTTCGTCCTATGCCCCTTTTACCTTCAATCTTGCCTTCCATATTACTTGGAGCTGCTCAAATTTCCTATGGCGCAATATGTGTTCTAGATGTGACGTCTTTCTAATTTTGATAGTATTAACCAGATGAAGGCGTGTGTTTATTACTCTCAGTACTTCTTCATTCGTAGTTCTGCTGGTCCAGCTTATTCTTAACATTCGGCGGTACATCCACATGTTAAATGAATTTAATTTGTTGACGTTCTACTATTTTAATGTCCAGGTCTAACAGCCATATAGTAATAGAGACCACACGTAACACTTTAGTGTTCTCAATCTTATTGAGACTGATAGCTTGGGGTTAAACCAGATCTTGCTATTTCAATGCATCTAGTTGACTATTTAGCTCTCTGACCGGGTATATGAAGCTTTGGGAACTATAAAGGGTGATACAAATTATTTGTATGTTAGGTGTAACTTGTTCATGGGGGTTTTTGTGGAATACCAGAATTTTGGTTTTGGAAAAGTTAACCAGCCTGTGACTTTCTTTCTTTCAGCCCGTGATAATATGTTCATCAATATTTTTAGTCGGTCTTCCGTTTCTGCTAATACTACGGTTTCATCGGCAAATCTTATATTGTTAATGATGATTTCATTGACTCAGGCACCTTCGGGGCGATCTTCAAGAGAAAGTCTAATTATATGTTCGGCATATACATTAAATCGTACTATGTTGATGTACTTGGAGTTTCCGTTCTCTGTTCGAACGCATTCTGTGTGGTTCCAGTATGTATTACTTATGATAGCTATGTCGTGTCCATACAACTACTTCTTCTGTGTTTAATGCGGTCAAAGGCCTTTCTATAATCGACAAAGCACACATTAAACCTTAAGATACCTTTCTGCCATAAGTCCCATAATTGCTTCTCTAGTGCCTGTACCCTTTCTTATCCTTAAACATTCTTATGCTTTCTATAAAACATAGAAAGGCAATTATGGAAGTGGCGTGCTATCACCAAACTAAGCTGAAACCTTAAGTTCTAGCGGACTATAAAAAAGGTGCCTTACCGAAGATTTATCACATCAGTTTAAAGTCTATTTAAGTTCACTGAGGAAAAATATTTTATAGTTTGATAAAGGGGGATTTAAACTTTTCCTAACTGCATCTGTATACGATATCCACAACAAATTTCAAAAAAGATGTGGTCAAGCACCTAATAAGAGCCAAGGAAACTAAGGAATGTATCTACCACTCAGATACAAATATGTACAGCAAACCACGCTAGTAAAGTAAATAAAAAGGAAAATGTGCAGGAACTGCTACAAAAAAAATCTGCACGATCGAAAATATGCTATGAACAAAACCAGAAAAGTCGACACATCTTGTGAAAAATGTGAAAATAAGTTATATTTTTGCATTGTACCCTTAGACTGAATTTCACTTATTATTTTTTATGTACCTATACGTCTTAATAACACAGTTTATAAATATATTTTTACTAAAAATTTTATTTTTTTATTTTTATCACCACCTATAAAATAACTGAAACCACAAGTTCAAATTTTCAAATAATAAATGACGTATTCTTACAGTATATGCCTTATAGGCCAAGTTGGACCTTAAATGTTAGATATTGCATATAGATATAGACCAGCAACTTAACAAGCATTTAAAAAAGTGTGACAGGGAACGCGATAAGTGTAAACAAAATTTTAAGCTTAAGTCTTGGAATTTTTCGATCATCCCTCGTAGTTATAAAGGTTTTTCAAATATGTCGAACACAAACTAATCTCAACATTTAAAAACCATTATGTAGTAATAAACTTCTAACTCGTATAGGCAAAGGTAGTAAGTATCTAGAATCCAACAATACCTACTAAATAACTTAAATATTCAGCATACTTCTTTAAGATTAGTTTTAAACATATGTTTTAACACTTAAGTCGATTTTCGGAAGTACATAAATTCTAACAACCCTCTCACACATCACTCGATGCCACGATAAGAATTTCACCTGCTATTTCTGACAAATTCTATGCTCCAACCAAAAATAGCTATAAATTATTAAAGATCCATGGTCATAAAGTAACAAACCGACATCAGGCAGCCAACTAACTCTCCCAGATAACTTTTAGAAAGAGTTCCCGTTATATGCATATTCTTGTCAAGATTATAAAGGATTTAACAGATGGTAATAGAAAGAAAGTATTGTTTTTCTTTTATGAGTAGTCATTAATATTTAAGTCTTTAGTTTATCCCGTTTTTGTATTTAATCTACGGATAGTTGGGAAAAACGCTCATGAATTATATAGTATGTGAATTTATGTACGAGGAAGATAATAAACCTTTTAGTAATTAATACTAGAAGTAAAAAAAGAGGGTAAGAGAGGTCTAGGAGATAAAAATATATCATGGCTGCTTAACACTAGCTAATAGAGTAGAATTCATATTTATGAAATTTTTAGCAATGCTGCTAACAAGATAAAAAATAATCCTGACTGTGTGGCAGGATACTTAAATAAAAGAGAAGAATAATAAATTTCCTTATAATTATCTCCTAAATTGCCCACTCTTTGAGCCTTTTACCGTTATTTGTTTTTTATTTTAATATTATTTCTAGATGTATCTGGTGCATCCTGCTAGAGAACAACCGAGGTTCTGGCGTCTGAGTGATTGCCGCTATAAACAATCCCCCACTTTACTACCAACGGCTTCGGACGGATGATTTTGGTAAGTGGTAGGGCACTCTTTTGTCCTAGGTTTGAGAAACTGGCCCTAAAGGCAAATGAACCGAGAACTAAGTCAACGGCGTAAGGATGTAAAAAGCAAGGAGGAACCACTGCATTAAAGATCCATATGGATATATCTTGTACTTCTATTATGGCTACAGCTTTGAGAGTGAAGACTACTGATCATTTATATCGGAGTGCAACATGCGGTAGGGGAGGAATAACAACACAGAACCACGGGGCCTCCCAGGTACTTAACAAGCGAAACCCCCAAGTAAAAGGAAAGGATGCGCCTAGAAAAATTAAGCAGTTTATTAAAATATGCACCTGGAACGTCAATACCATGTACGAAGCAGGCAAAATTTATAATGCCATCCATGAAATGGAAAGACTGAATATCGATATAATGGGCATCAGTGAAATGCGATGTTACCAATGAAGAAGTACTACATAGAATGGGTAAAGAGCGCGATCTAGTAGTAACTATAAAACTTCGCAAACTGGAATACCTAAGCCATATAATGCGCAATGAACAACGATATGACCTATTTCGGACCATACTTCAAGGTAAAGTGCATGGGAAAAGAGGTCAAGGATGAAGAAGAATATCCTGGCTGCATAACCTGTGTAAATGGTTTAATTTAACCATTACCGGATGCCTTTTAGGACAGCAGTCAACAAAGTCAGAATAGCCATGTTAGTGTCAAACATCCGTAACGGATAGGCACCATAAGAAGTAGAAGTTTGCTAAGTTTATTTTAATTTGTCTTTATAATCTTTTCAAAACATTTGCATAAGCAACTCGATGCATTTATGGGTTACGCATCATCTCGCCTTAAAAAATTTCCAAATGGAAGGAAAACTGGACGAATTTACAAAAAAAGTGAATAAGACATAGGTTGTTAAATATCGATTTCCAATAAAAGGAACTTTTGTAATTGATATTATTTACAGGCCAACATGAAAAGAATACATTTTTTTTTATATAAAAGAAGCTATTTGCTTGATATAGAATTTGTTTTCCTAGTTATTCCAAAATCAATGCTATTCTGTTCGATAGGGTTAATTAAACCTTAAATGAGCTCTACATAATCTACAAATAGGACAGTATAGTAGCATTAGCGTATCTCTCGTTATCTTTCTCAACAATTATCCATCCATTCCTTGATATAGGTGTCTCCCAATTGTCTACATATATCTGTATTGCGCCAATATCATCCACTATTTGTTCACCACTGCTTTTATGTCGCCTACCCATATCTATTGAGGTATTCTGTGCTTCATTTCATATCTCTGATTCTCCACTTAAAAATGATCTGCGTCCACATCTTTTCATCCTATCAGGCTATACAGGTGACACATCATTATTTCATTTTAGTGTGTGTTTCTGCTATTATTTATTATTGATACTCCATAGTTGTAAAGCATATTTCGTTCCAATGTTCTATGTGGTTTTTAGTTTTTAACCCTTTTGGCCCTGGCGGTGGCAATTGCCACCATGCATTTTAGAAGGCAACTGTGACCTGTGGACTTCCTATGGCTAACTCTTCATCGTTTCCTTTTACTCCTATTTTTAGGTTAAAATGTTATTAATAAGCTATTAAAGTTATATAAGTTATTAAAAAGCTATTATCCTTAGTGATATTTATACAATATACCTAGATAAAAGTAGGTCAAAAATTATAACTGCAATAAACCTGTCAACGCAATTTCGTAGTTTAATTAAAAATTCGGTGATGTCCTTTCGGCAATTAGATTATCATTTATTTTTTTTCTCTAGTCATTTAAAATTTCTGGTTTAGCTCTAGTAGCTATTATCTTGTATTATTTCTCTTCTTTCTCACCAATTTCACTTATCTGTGTAATAGTGGAATTGTATAAAGAATCACTCCCACATCTCTCTGAACGTCGTAGCCTCAATGTTCATTTTGTGTGCCTCAAACACTTCATTTTGTAACCAATGTGTAATATTTTCATGTCTGCCGTTTCTATTATTCGTTATATTCTATTTTATTGTATTTACTACTTTATTACGATATATTTTGTGCGTTTATCAGTGCTGTTTATGTATTGTACACCGCAATAAGGTATATTGATGTCTCGTATAATTTAGTTTTCATGTCCAGAAGGCTGTTACTATATTTTTCGGGTTCTTTGAGCCATATCTTTCTATTTTCAGATAATTAAAATTTAATACTTCATCAACCTTCCATTTACATCGTCTGAGTCCTTTAGTAACTATTGCCGTATTCAGACTTTTCCCTTTTGTATTAAAACTATCTAAAGGCTTTCCATTTTTAGTTAGTAGGACAGCGTAGTGTACATAACATAGTATTTTCACATTCGTATTCCCCATTGTATATCCCTTAATTGCACTTCCATTATCCCCTTATTCAAAATTATATTAAATAGTAATAGTCTTAATGAATTAGCTTGTCTGGTACACTTTAATGGATTTTGTAAATTCACCGTTTACTTGAGCTCTAATTGTGTTTTCTCTATAAATATCTTTGATTGTTCTAATTAAGTTTGTCGGAATTCCTCTGTTGCACAGTAATTCGATAACATGCTCCAGTTGAATTCTATCAAAGGCTTTCCATTATTCTGGCAAACAGGAATATTGATCTGTTTTATGTGATAGATTTTTTTCATGTTTATTCTGTACATTATCTTCCAGTTTTAAATCCTTTTGATATTTGCTGATATAGTGAAAGTGTTTGTTCTGTTAGTTATAATTTTGTTAGCCAATTTTTGAATTGTGTTTAGAAGATTTACAAGAACCCTCAACGACAGGGGAGAACAAGCGTTTCCATGAAATTCAAAGGCTGACATAAAATAAAATACAGTCCAAATATATTTCATGTACCAAGTTGGTAAAGTAAACTCATATATTTGCTCGCTTCGTACGCTCTGCACGCAATATTCGACTGACTAGATAAAGAGTGTTTACTGACGTGGTGATACCCATTAAGTATTGCAGGTTTGGAGCTTTTAGTATTTTGTTTCTCTCAAATGGTTATATTTCTATTATCCATATTCATCTACAGTATTCAACATAGAAGCAGAAGGAACAGTAAGGGCTAGCAAACTTAAAGGAACTATAGCCCACTCCCCAACAGAAATAGTTGCATATGCAGATGATTTAGTTCTTATGGGAAGAGACAAGGAAAGATTAAAAGAAGCGGTAACAATCCTGGCAAAAGAAGCACGGAAAAGAGGTCTGGAAATTAACGAAGGAAAAACAAAAATAACAGAACAAGAGAAATCAAAATACAAAAAATACACTTTTGAAAGAGTCCAATAATTTCAATATATGGGGGTAATAGCGAATAGCCAAAACAAGAGAAGTGAAGAAGTAAAGGAATGAATACTAGCAGGCAACAAAACATATGGATGACAGAAGAAATACTATTACTAATGGAAGAACGACGAAGACACAAGAATAACCAAGATGGCAGCAATATGTATGAAAACATTAACAGGCAAATAAAAGCAAAAATAAGAATAGCAAAAAATGAATGGCTTAAGCAACAATGTATAGATCTAGAACATTTACAAAGACAACACGACGACCGTAATTTACATAAAAAGCTTAAGGAGACTGCTGGAATATACAGAAAACGAAGACCAACTACCATAGTTAATCAGGATAACCAGATAGTGCTGGGTGAAAAGAAGAAAATTGATATATGGGAAAATTATATCCAGGAGCTCTTCCATGACGAAAGACCCATGAGTGAAGTTTATACAGACGACCAGCTGACTGGCCCTTCAATCACCAAAGAGGAGATAGAAAAAGCAATATTAAATTCAAAAAACAATAAGGCACCTGGACCAGATGAGATCCCGTCAGAAATACTCAAATTACTAGATGAAAGGGGAATTTCAGCACTACACAAAATATTTAATTTAATTTATGAAACTGGCTGCTATCCTCAACAGTGGTTACGCTCTACCTTTATTCCCCTGCCCAAGAAAGTCAATGCAAAAAGATGTGAGGATCACAGACTCATTAGCCTGATGAGTCACACTTTAAAGATATTCTTAAAAATACTACATCAAAGATTATACAAAAAATGTGAATGGGACATCAGTGATTCACAGTTCGGGTTTAGGCAAGGTTTAGGAACACAAGAAGCAATAGTAGCAACACAGGTACTGGTCCAAAATTGTTACGATCAGAGAAAGGATGTGTTCCTATGCTTTTTAGATTACAAAAAAGCGTTTGATCGTGTCCAACACCACAAGTTAATGCAGATTCTCAAGAAAGTTGATATAGACCAAAAAGACATAAGATGCATTGAAAACTTGTACTGGCATCAAACGGCACAGCTAAAAATAGACAATTCTAAATCTAAGCCCATACATATAAGAAGAGGCGTTCGACAGGGATGTGTGCTTTCCCCTCTTTTATCCTCTTTTATGTGAGTCTTTGAAGGATGCAGAGATGGGAATCAAGGTGAATGGATTATTGATCAACAACATAAGATATGCTAATGATGGTGTCTTAATTTGTGACAACATAGTCGATCTTCAACAACTTGTCACTATAATCGGAGAATACAGTGAGCGAATGGGACTAGAGATTAATCCCAAAAAGACCAAATTCATGATCATCTCCAGAAACTTGGATGCATTTGAAAACTCCACCATAACACTGAATAGTAAATCCATAGAAAGAGTGAGTAAATTTAAATACCTGGTATCGTGGCTTTTTGAAGACTGGGCATCGGACAGGGAAGTAGAATGTCGCATTGAGCAAGCTCGACAAGCTTTCGTAAAATTCAAGAAGGTACTGACTTGTTCTAAGTTCGATCTTCAACTGAGACTAAGGTTTACTAAGTGCTACGTATGGTCAGTGCTGCTATATGGCGTAGAGGGCTGGACACTCAAAACGAGTGATATAAACAGATTGGAAGCTTTCGAAATGTGGCTTTATCGCCGTATCCTAAAAATACCATGGACAGCGAAAATCACAAATATAGATGTCCTTAAAAGAATAAACCAAGAACGCCAACTTTTCGAAACCATCAAGAAAAGAAAAACGGCGTATCTAGGTCACATCATGCGAAATGAAAAATACCAGTTCCTCCAACTTATAATCGAGGGTAAAATTGAAGGCAAGAGAGGAATGGGACGCAAGAAAATGTCCTGGCTCCAAAACATAAGGCAATGGACAGGGATTAACGACATACAATCTCTGATACATATTGCAAGAAATAGAGAGTTAATGGAAAATGTGATCGCTAACATCCATTAGTGGATTTGCATCTGAAGAAGAAGAAGAAGAAGAACAAAACATACTGGAGATATCATAGGCTTCTGAAGGACAAAAACTTATCGAGAAATACAAAACTGAAAGCATACAGAGTTGCAATCAGACCAGTAGTTACGTACGCAGCTGAGACAATGTGCGTTACGGAAAAAGATGAAAAAAAATTGAGAATTTTCTAAAGAAAAAGACGGATTATGGACCCGATAAGAATGGATAATGGAGAAATGAACCATGAGCTAAGAGACATAATGAAGGGAGAATATATAGTTAGATTTATTAAGGCACTGATGCTGAGATGGCTGGGACACAGAGAGAGAGAGAACGAAAAACGACCTACTGATTAAGAAGATTACCAGATAGAAACCAGCAACTGAAAGACCAAGAGGAAGATCCAGCGAGGATCCAGGGTCATAAGAGATATCCAAATTCTGGAATTGAGAAACTGGAGGGAACTATGCACATATCGAAATGAGTGGAAGAAAATTGAAACAAAAGACAAGTCATACAACAAACTCTGACAACATACAAGTGGAATGTGGAGTGATTCACCGTATTAAGAGAATCAGAGAGCTCTAAGTAAGAGCGGCAAATATTCCAAACGGAATGGAAAACCCTGATAATGATATTCATATATACTTTAAATGCACCGATAATGAGCAACGCGACCCTTGTATTATCCTTGTATTACGACCGACTTATTAAAACCTAAAGTCATTCTTTTTGGTCCTTTCAAAGTAGTTACAACATCGTTAATCGACATTGGCAGCTTCTTTACCTACAACTTCATAAACTTTGTTGGATGTAAGTTATATAACTGCAAAAAATCTTTTTTTGAGCACTCCTTCTTCTATTCTTATTTCTTTGATTATTTAGCATCAATAAATTTCAGATTTCCATTCTTTTTTAGTTACGGTTCGGTAATAATTCATTTTAATAATGAATGGTAACTAGAATTGCCCGTAACTTCCCTAACATAGAATTGATGGGTGGGAAATTTATCATTTGACTAAAAAAATCTTCAAAAATGTTAGAAGTCATTTCTTCATGGTAGTCTTAAACAAATGCTTTATATACAACAATATAAGTGATAATACAATGATGACCTTTACCAAATAGAAATTTTAATGATTAAAACGTTGTTTAATATTGTTTGTCTATGCTATCGTTTCTTTTGATTAGGTTCTCCAAAAAATCATCATGATATTTTGACTTTTCTGTATACTTCTGTATATTCTTGATGATATCCTGTAAATTATTATAGAAGTGATCTGTTTCCCCTTTCTAATTGACTTGCGTAAACTGATATAATGTGAGGTTTACTATTAATCACATTCAAGGTCGTATTCAGGATTCTATGGCTGATATTTTCGGTATATTCTATGCTATTTTCAAATTTCACTTGCAGCAGAGGAGCTGCTAAAACGAAATTCCTGATTCTGCATCAACATTATCATCATCATCTAGCCTTCATTTACCACGTCCTCTACGGGGCATAGGCCTCCCTTAAACTTCTCCATTATTTACGATTTTGTGCTCTTTGTTGCCAATTTTTGGTGACACGCATGATGTCGTCAGCCCAACGTGTAGGTGGTCTTGCTCTAATAAGTTTACTTTTGGCCTCCAATTTGTAGTTTTGTTCGTCCATCGTGAGTCGAGCATTCTCGCTAGATGGACTGCCCAGTTCCATTTCAGTTCCGCTGTGTTCCACAACATCAGAAATACTGTCCTTTTTCGCAGATCTTCGGTTCTTATTCGGTGCATTCACCTCTGTGCCACTCTCAATTTCGAAGCTACTCTTTGTTGTAGTCATAGTTTTCGCTTAATAGGTTATGACCAATAATATGGATTGGTCAAATATTTTTTTTTGAGACTAATTGGTATATTGGTCGTAAGTGTGTATTGTAGTTTTTCAAAGGCTGCCCACGCTAAAGTAATTCGTCTTTTAATTTTGTATGTTTGTTTATCCCTGCTGATTCTTATTTCATGACCCAAATACGTATATTTCTCCACCAGTTCTAACACCTTATCTTGAATAGTTAAATGGTTATTGAGGACCATATTTGTCATAAACTTAGTTTTGGTCAAGTTCATTCTGAGGCCTACCTTCGAACATGCAAAATCTAAATGCAAAAATGCCTTTAATATATCTGTGGCTTCTCCTAAATTATCTGTGATAAGGATAATGTCATCTGCGAAACGGAAATAGTTAAGCTTCTCGCCTATCTTAAAGGCATACTCTAATGCCATTATCAATAATTTTGGTGACAATGTGTCCTTGCCTTATTTCACGTTCTATTTTTATTGGTCGGGTTTTATAATGTATTTTAACAGTCATAGTGGCACTTTTGTAAATATTGTAAATAAGTTTACTATACCTATAGTCAATTCTGCTGTCATTCATTGCTTTTATATGTCTGTCTATTTGGATCGTATTGAACGCCTTATGAAAATCTATGAAAGTAGGGACAAGATATTTGTTGTATTTTATAGATTTTTCAATGAGTGTCTTTACTATATGGAAGTGATCATTGGTACCATAATTTGAACAGAATCCTTCCTGCCTGCTCTCTCGGTTAGTAGAAATATAATTTTTTTCTTCAATCTTGATGTCACTAACCTAGTAAAGAGCTTGTATATGTGGTTCAACAGGCTAATAGGTCTATAATATTCTAGGTCCGTTCTATGTCCTTTTTTATACAAAAGGATAGTTATAGCATTGCATAGTTTTATCGCTTTATCGCCGTATCCGAAAAATACCATGGACAGCGAAAATCACAAATATAGATGTCCTTAAAAGAATAAACCAAGAACGCCAACTTTTCGAAACCATCAAGAAAAGGAAAACGGCGTATCTAGGTCACATCATGCGAAATGAAAAATACCAGTTCCTCCAACTTATAATCGAGGGTAAAATTGAAGGCAAGAGAGGAATGGGACGCAAGAAAATATCCTGGCTCCGAAACATAAGGCAATGGACAGGGATTAACGACATACAATCTCTGATACATATTGCAAGAAATAGAGAATTAATGGAAAATGTGATCGCTAACATCCATTAGTAGATTTGCATCTGAAGAAGAAGAAGATAGTTTTGCACGTTGTGTTAAAAGGTCTAAGTGGAATGGAAAATAAATTTTAACTGAAATAACCAACGATGAAAAATTTTATGTTAATTAGAAGTTTTAATCCTCTCTAAGAAACTGACCTGCTTCTTAATTGTAATACTTTATATCTGAAGAGGTTATGTACATTATTGGTTTGCTAAAATTACTGTTACAACAAACTTTAAACGAAGGGTAATAAGAAATAAATGGATCCAATTAAAAAAAAATAGAAAAAAAAATTTTTCAATTTAATTTCTTCACATAAAACACCTTGCTACCTAAACAACCCAGAAATAAGTTCAGCCAATTTATTTCCACAGTATTTATGATCTCTTATCACCTTTTCTTGAAAAATTAACCATCTATATTGTCCGAGCAGTAAAGTCTTTTGTTAACAAATGAGCCTTGTTAGAGAGGCATTAGTAAAGGCAGCTGTTTGCCAAAACAAACCGTTTTGCGATGTGTATCTTTTCGTTAGTTCTAAAAACCGTTTCAAAATGAGATTAAAAACGAGATGAGGATGGGGCAGATTGGTTTTCAAACACCTGTCTAAGAGACTGCGGAACGGAATCTTAATGCCAGTGGGATTTGTGAGGATATGTGACACTTCACAGATTGTTTTCTTTCAGGAAATATAATGTTTACGGGAACACTCCGAAAATAATATTTTTGTTCATTTTATTATCGATAATAGCAGACTACTAGATAACGTGTATCACCATCACCTAAAATTTAATTTTAAAGTCAATATTGATCAACTTGAAGTTGTGCTGCAAACAGCAGATTAACTTACAAACTTAATTTATTTAGTTAGGTTGATATTGGATTTTATAAAATATTATAATATGGTTCTCAAACTATTTTCGTGTAGAATATTTTATGTTGAATATTTTCTAGTTTTTGGGTATTAGCCCAGGGAAATAAGCTTCTTTTCATGTCACTCGACCGGCCAGGCAACCGACAGTTGTTTTGAGTAGTATGGACCTCTATACTACTCAAAACGTATATAGATAGCAATGGCGTGAAAAGAATACGCAGAAAGCTTTTTTAATGACGAAAGACCAACACAACCAACGCGCAAACTTCCTTCCGAAAACTTATCAGTGCCATCAATAATGCGAAGTGAAATAGAATATGCAGTTAGAACCACAAAGATGCATAAAGCAACAGGTCCAGATGAAATTAATATATAAGCAATAAAACTACTGGACGAGGAGAATATCGAAATCTTGGTAAGGCTGTTCAATAGAATTTATGATACTGGTTACATTCCGCGAGAATGGCTGCAGTCATCCTTTGTGATGATCCCAAAAACAGCTAATGCCACAAAATGCAATGAACACCGCTTAATCAGTTTAATGAGTCACTTGTTGAAACCCTTCCTTAGGATATTACACTCAAGAATGTATAAGATACTAGAAGAACTTAGCGGGTCAACACAATTCGGTTTTAAGGGAGGACTAGGAACAAGAGAGGCAATTTTATGTTTGAACACCTTAATACAAAACTGCTTAGATCAACGAAAAGATGTCTACCTCACCTTCATCGACTACGAGAAGGCATTTGACAATGTTAAACATGATATCATGATGGAACTACTACATAGGGCCAACATTGACCAGAAGGAGATCAGAATTATTCAGAATCTATACGGGAACCAAATGGCAAAGGTGAGGATTGATCAAGACCAATATACGGATGAAATTGAAATCCGGAAAGGTGTCCGCCAAGGCTGCATACTCTCTCCGATGCTTTTTAATTTATATGTTGAAAATATATTTGCGGAAGCATTAGAAGATACGGAACTAGGCATTAAGGTGAACGGCATACCAATTAGCAACCTACGTTATGCGGACGACACAGTGATTATAACTGATAATTTGGAAGATCAGCAGTTATTACTTGATAGGGTGAATAGCATAGGTAAAAAATATGGCCTCAAAATCAACATTTTGAAAACGAAATATATGGTCATTAGCATAAACCCTCCAGAAAACCCGATATTATGCATAGGTGACAATCGTATAAATCGCGTGAAAACTTTTAAATACCTTGGCACCACAATCAATGACCAATCGGATCCACAACACGAGATAAAAACCCGAATACAAATGGCAAGACAAGCTTTTGTGAAATTAAGACCGCTCCTATTTAATCAACACCTAAACTTCGAAATACGCTACAGAATGGTCAAGTGCTACATATGGTCCATCTTGCTTTATGGCATGGAAACGTGGACTTTGAAAAAAACATCTATCAACAAACTTGAAGCATTTGAAATGTGGTCATTGAGAAGAATGATGCGCATACCTTGGGTGGATAGAGTTCGAAACGATGACGTCCTTAATAGAGCCGGCGTGGAAAGAGAACTTTTTGAATTAATTAAAAAACGCAAGATTGGTTACCTTGGGCACATATTGAGAGGAGCAAAATATGAAATACCACAGTTAATCCTACAAGGGAAGATCGAAGGTAGGAGAGGAGCCGGCCGCAAACAATTGTCCTGGTTAAGGAATATTAAAGAATGGACAGGAATACACAATACAGGTGAGCTGTGTCACGCCGCCAAGAACAGAATTCTAGTAATGAGATAGTCGCCTACGCACTTTGGTGGCATGTTAAGAAGAAGAAGGACCTCTATAACAAAAACCTATATGTATCCTGCATTGGATTTATTGGACTTTTAATTAACCTAATTATTAACAAATTAAGGTTAAAAAATGGTAAATTTAAGAAGAAAAGAAATTTATAAGTCATATAAAAAGCTACAAAACGGCGTTTTCTAAACGTTCCTATTCTAATTTGTTGCTTATAAAGTTGCAAAATAAGTAAAAAATTTCGGTTTTTTTATAAATGTTAATAACTTTTTTTAAAATAGGCTTACAACCTTTATATTTCACACAATGTTGGGTCTTGTGGTGCTTAAAATAAGATCAAAATTTCAAGTCGATCTGTCAAGAGTTTAAAAGATATTTAATTTGTTTATCCCAAATTAATTTTTTTGCAAAAATATAAGTCAAAAAGAGTCAAAAAAGCTCAATTTTACAAAATAAAAGTAATAAAAAAACAATAAAAAAACATTAAAACATATCCTGAAACACGAACAAAAAGCTATTCGAAGAAAACAAGTAGAGACCTGAGCGTTACACTCTATTTGATGAGTATAGTCAATGCATCTCTCAAACTATGCTACTTTCTAACACTATTTTGATCCTTTAAAAGGGCAAACCCAGAACCTCTCCTAAAAACCATGGCTAAATTCTTTGAGAGGATCCTTAAAGAAAGACTGGTAGACTTTACCACAAAAAACAACATTGTTCCCTTATTCCAATTTGGCTTTAGAGAAGGTCACTCAAAGAAAACAACGTTTACTAAAATCGTCACTCATGTCACTCAGTGATTAAACTTAAAAAACTTCTCTCTTGGTATTTTTTTCAATGTTCAAGAAGCCTTCAAGTAAGTCTGGTGTGCCGAAATAATGAAGACACTACTGAATATCAGCTTGTCCGTCTTTTGTAAGATTAATGCACAAGTATGTATTAAATCGTTAAATCGCGGTAAAGATAAATAGTCAACTTGCAACTCAAATGCAACTTGCAGAAAAAAGTGATGTCAATAGAATAGAGGAGGCTAAATAAGAGTAAATAGGGGCGAGATATGTACCAAAAAAGGAACTAAAAAGTGTAAAAAAGAGTAAATAAACAAAGGTATATGAGAAAATGATTAAAAATATATAAGGTAGTACCTATCAGCTAGTGGCTGAAAGAATTAAAATGCTACAAGAAAATAGCTTTCGAACAGTTGTACTGTTATTATTGTACCATAAATGCAATTATTGCAAACATCCCCAATACATTTTGTTTCAAATAACTTAATAAAATCACGATCACGTCTAAACAGGTGTGGTGCTCCACTTGGTGTTGCTGATATTATACCGTAAAACGGGGTTACTTAAGCCTACAGGGTAACAAAAGCCATTTTGCATGGTAAATTTCGAGCGCCCATGTTGACAACACTGTTTGCAGCAATTGTAGATGTTTATGTGTATGTGAGTTGACAATCGTATAAACCTTAAGCTGCTGGAATACAACATTTATTCACATTAAAAGATAAGCCTAGCAATTTATTATTATTTAGAGGTAATTTGTATTGAAATTTCATAGCTGTTTAAACTTTTTCCGTCCAGCCCAGTCCGTTTTCTTTCAAGCTTAATAACTATCTTAAAATATAACCTTAGTTATTATTGTAGACCATGCTTTAATTCATTCTCCATATTTAAGGTTAGTTGTTTTTTGTTTGTTGTTCTTTTACAGCTGTGTTGACTACGGGGTAACAAAAGCCAGTTGCTTTTGTTACCCCGTAATGAAAAACATACTACATGAAAGTAAAAAATCATAAAGTTACAGCAATTTTCTTTGTTTCAGACCACAATACCTATGCCACGAACTTATCACCGGCCCCTTGGGGCTCGAAAGTATAAGGACTATTCGGATGAAAAGCTCGTTTCAGCGGTAAAAGCAGTGAAGGATGATGGACTTTCTTTGAGGAAAGTTGCTGAACAGTATGGAATTTCACGATGTGCTCTTACAGCAGCAGTGAAAGGGAAACGCAATAAGGTAGGAAGACCTTGTATTTTAAGTCCTGTTGAAGAAAACCAGCTGGTAGAATGTGTAACATTGGCTGGAAAATGGGGATTCCCGCTAACAACCTTTGATATTCGACTGATTGTGAAAGGATTTCTAGATCGCTGTGGCCGAACAGAAAAAAGGCTTAAACACAATATGCCTGGTATTGACTTTGTGGATTCATTTATGAAAAGACATGACAAAGAACTTTCTAATAGGCTTTGTCAAAATGTAAAAAGAAGTAGAGCTGCTGTCAATGAGACAATTCTCAACAATTATTTTGACGAACTCACAACATCACTTGAAGGAGTTCAACCAAGTATGATAGTTAACTATGACGAGACGAATATAACTGATGATCCGGGTAGAAAGAAAGTTATAGTAAGAAGAGGTACACGTCATCCTGAGCGAATCGTTGATTCTTCCAAGGCAAGTACATCTGTCATGTTTTCAGGGAGTGCAGATGGAAAATTACTTCCACCATACATAACGTACAAGGCACTAAATCTTTACGACTCATGGACTGAGAATGGTCCTAAGGGAGCAGTTTATAATAGGTCAAAGAGTGGATGGTTCACGCTAGAAATTTTTGAAGACTGGTTCAGAAAAATAGTTATTCCATACTTCAAGAAGTTTGACAAAGATGCTGTTAAGGTAATAATAGGGGACAACCTAGCAAGCCACATCTCACTAGATATTATTAATGAATGCAAGATGAAGAACATCAAGTTTGTGCTTCTGCCAGCGAACAGTACCCATTTTACTCAGCCTCTTGATGTATCTTTTTTTAGGCCACTGAAAATAAAGTGGCGCCAAACATTAAGTGACTGGAAAGAGAAGAATCGTGGTACAATACCTAAGGATACATTCCCAAGACTATTGAAGAAGTGTATTGATGACATGGGTGAAGAGAACATAGCAAAAAACTTGATAAGTGGTTTTAAAGGTTCAGGAATTTCACCTCTTGACAGGGAGCAAGTACTTAAGAGGCTTCCTAGTAGATCTAAGGAGAACGAAAGAGAAACCCTTAATGATTATGGAAACACTTGGGCTGCAACTTTACAATCCTTCCTTGAAAAAAACAGAGTTGAAGATACTACACAATTAGCCAGAGAAAGAAAAAAAAAATTAAATGTACCACCTGGTGTAGGTGTACAGCCGGATGATATGAAGGACTCTACTGATAACCCTGCAGAGCAACAACCAAGTACTTCAAAGCAAGCTCAAGAGAAAACCCGTTTTTCAAAAAGATCCAGAAAGGACAGTTCTGATTCTAGTGACAATGATGAAGTATTCTCACTGCAAGATTCAGATGCTGAACTTGTTTTAAGTGACTTCACTGATGACAATTTTGAGGAACCTGAACCTAAGAACGTCTATAAGAAAGCCACGAGGACCACAGTGAAATGGGAGGAGATTACTGGCAAATCAGCTATATTTGTAATTGTTGAACTGCTATTTGATGAGGGAACCAAAAAAGAAGCTGTAAAGCAGTTTTATGCAAAAGTGTTAAATACATCACCAGAAACAAATGAAGTGTCAGTTAGTTTCTTAAGAAAAAGTACGAAAACTGCTGGGACTGTTTTTGTATTTCCTTACAATGCTGATGAAATGGATGTAAATATATCACAAATTGTTAAAGTTGTTCACCCTACAAATGTAAAGCGTGGTCACTACACTTTTTTGTATGAGTTAAATTGATTATTTAATCTTCAAAAACCTTAAAACATATAAAAATGTTAATAAATAAAGTTTTTTCTAATTAAATTCATTTTTTTAAACATAAGTATTGTTTATTTTAGCCCTGTGTACGGATTTAGTTACCCCAGGTGTGTTTAACTTACGCCATACATTTATCTATCATGCCTGGTTTTTCATACCCCGTTCTAAGGGGAAACTTAGGCCACCATGTTTTAAATTTTTTTGACAGGTAAAAAATTTTTTTAACTCTTTTTTTGGTATTAAACAATAAGTTTAGATGCAGACCCACCGTTTTACCAAGTTTTAAATCCCTGAAGTGATTGGTCTAGATTTGAAAGGTGTTTGAATTTCAAAAGTGGCCTAAGTAACCCCGTTTTACGGTATTTGATCTCTTTTTCAGTAAAATAGTCTTTCAAAACATTAAGTATTTATTAGCCTATGTGTCTGTTTCCAACTTCTCTTTGGATTTCTTGATCCATATCAAAACAAACATATAACTATTAAGAGTATTTCATTACCGTGTAACATTGTGTCACATCCATCGAGCAAAAAGACAATAGAGGGAATGTAAAGGTAGTGGGGGCAAACATATTGTTAGACAGGAAGTGCGATCTTTAGAGGCCACATTAAACAAGGAAAGAGAGTCTCTCTCTTTGTTTGACATCAAATTTAGTTGGGTTATGTTATTGTTTGTCCCAAATTTATATTGAAGTTTTTTAACAATTGTGTCGCATTTTAGACTCTTATCATTAATAATTAATTAAAACTTTCTCGTCTAAGACACATTTTGAAAAATATTATATAGCTACTGTTGATAAGTGTCGGAAAATTTAAATTTCGCGCATTCGCATTTCCGGATATGTCCGCCATCAGAGGCCACTTTTTTGGTCTCCTTTTCATAAGGATTAGATTCCCTCTTTTGTCTTATTGCTCGATGGCCACATACAACTGAATTGAGAAAGGGTTCATTTAAAGACACACACTAATTCTTTATATCATGACTCATTTCATTAATAAGTCTTTAAACTGTATTGTTCCCATAAGAATTCTTTCGAGTTATCAGGTGCAGTCTGGTGTAGAACAGTTTTTTACACCTACTTGCAACAAACAATCTGGCAAAGTGGTCTCCAACATTATTAGATTTTTCTGATTTTGCTGTATATAGTGAGAAGTTATAGGATGCCAGAAATATATCTTTGTCTTTTTTTGGAACCAAAGCAAATATTTTGTCCACAGTATTTCTTTTCTGAACTTTTTCTTTTTAGATTTTTAAAGTACAACAAATCTTAAATGACTCTGATAAAGTACGTATTTTATCGGGGTCACATATAAATCCAATAAGAGACAAGTTTTGGATAAGACAACATCTGGAAGGATAACACGCATCATTTATTATATTTTATTTTTATAAATTTTAAAACATTGATTTTATTAGGATATTTTAAAATTATGGCAAAATGTCGACCATATGACCCCCTTCGAAAAATTCATTCGTTTTGGTCCCCTCATCTATTCTTTTCCCCTCCCCGTTCCAACCAATGCACTCTAAAGTAAGAGTCTAGTCTTAACGTCCTCAACTTTCTTTTCATTTACTGCCACCCCTTTGTGAATCTCAACAACTTCCATCTGGGTTGCTCGTTTTCCACGTTTAAAAATTGGTTTTGCCTCTCTTATATCGATGTTATAGTTTTTCTCGCCTCATAATGAAACAAAATAACTTTTATTTTGCCTTATTTTACTTAAATATAATTATTGTAGCAGTTGAAAACTTGAGCAACTGAAAGCGGAAATAAAGCACCTTACGCTGGACTGCATTGTTTAAGGTAGGATTTCGTGCGGGAAACCTTAAACCCAGGACTACCAACAAAAGCACATTGCTGATAAGAGAGCCTCTATAGCACATAAGAACACCTTCGGGGGAACGAGATGAGTGGATGGTCTGAAGCGAAGTATTGAGACGAGGTACGGGGTGAAGTGATTCCTATTTTCAAGAGTTAATCCTTCATTGTTCACCCCAATATCATACTTAAGGGATTTGCAAGTCTATCAAACTGGGTTAAACTGTTGCTTGTTGTTGTTTCTTTTCGAGGTAGCCGCATTCTGGAAATCTAAGTGAGGTTGAATTCTCGAAGTAAGTGGTGATTTTTTCTATGTCGTAAAAATAATTACCATTTAATATTTAATGGTTTAGTATGTATACATAGTTTTTGTTTGGTAACTTAGCATGCTGTTAGATACGTTTTAATGTTGATCAAATATAAGATTAAAGTGTAGAAAACTATATCTATTAAAAAGAGTAAACCATATTAAGTGATTGATAGTAGGTCATAGCTATTTTAATATTGTATTCCCGTACTCTAATATTTCCTTATACACTTTCGAACGTAGCTGTTTTATTCTGATCCAATCAGTAAATTTTATCTATAAAAATCTTTAAAGATATTGTAAAAGACGTTAAAAAACAATTCTCCGCCTACAAAACGCCACACGAAATTAAAAACAAATGACTTTGAGATTCACAATCACGACGATTACATCCCACAATTGATTTTAATCGAAAGTCAACAAAAAGTCTCTCTGCCAACGTTCAACAGCGAAAAACAAAACATTCCTCAAACAGAAAACTTTTAATACAATTCAACACTTCTTCTTCGTGAACAATAAGTCAAAGTCGCCGACGAAATTATAAAAATTAATCAACGTAAACAAAAAAATGTGTCACCTCTCCACCACGCCGCGTTTTGAAGACGGTTCATTTATTTTAGAAAATATGTTAACTGTTTACAAATTGTTTTGTTCCTGGCGACAAACAGTGTTGATGCACGTTTTCCATGGGCGTACCTTTGCACTCTGACCCTATGCATTCAAATAATTATATAAAATATACACAAGGAAACAGATCTATTCTAGTATCGGTAGACATATTTTCGAAATACGGCAGTAAAACCTACAAAAAGGTGAGAGTTTATAGAGAAAGTCGAGACTCCAAGAAGTATACTGTTAGATAATGCTACCTGTCTTAGTAACAATAATTATTTCGTTGGAGAATTGATCGATCGGAGAACAGACCCTATTATTATGCAACACCTACATAATAACTCTTAGGAGCGCTATACAATGCAACAAACGATGGACATTCTTATTTCCCAAAAAAATCTTAACTCTAGAACACTAACTATTCGTAAAATTTGGGAACGCTGATTATGTTTTTTAAGGTTATGCAACCTTGCATAAATTGTAGAATCGTAGGTATTGGGGTAGCTTCAGTAATCAGTTGGTCGAGTATATTCAGAGTGTATTTCCTTTCTTTGTTCATTTGTTAACCGCATGATAGCAGTTGCTTCGTAGTTTTTACGAAAAATTAGTGTTAACGTAAGTTTTTTTATCTTGATATTATTATTTTCTTGTCTTATTCACAGGCAATTTAATTAAACAATGGCAAAAATAATTAACGATAAAAAACCCTTAACCCAATTAGAATTGAAATTGAAGGTCGGAACATTATTGATGGGTGAACTAGATGATGGTAGCCTAAAATCAAATGAAGAAACTTCTAGTAATTCAGATTGTGAAGACATAGTGCAAAATTGTTTCAGCCCGTCTGAACTAGAGTATGCGCCAGAATTTTCTGGTGATTAAAGCAACGATTTCAAGTATAGCAGTCCTAAAACGAAAAAAAGGAAAGCCAAATAACCACTGTTCTTCTGTTTTCATGTCTCGCACTTCATATATAGTTCAATATGAAATTTCTTCTATGAAAACCGACATTCTACAAGATCATTAATTTCAACAAATAATAACTCAGACGTATCAAAACAAAAAAAGGTAATAAAAACACGTGTTCTCAATAAACTAAGGAGCGAGAAACCGAAATCATGGTGACAGAATCTGAAACACATACTTCCAATTTGACTACGAGTCTTTGACTACAAGGAAAAAGGCAAAAATGGTCATTGCTGGTATACTGTATCTAATCTTCGGAAACGTACTACGAAAAAGAAAAATTTTGCATATTGTTCAAGGGCCATCTGGACAGGCAAAAGATGCTAATACAGCATTAGATATATTTCAGTGTTTAATGAACGATTCTAGGTTAGAAAAAATTATGTTGCATACCATTACTCAAATCAGCCTCAAGTCTAAAAATTTTAAAATTTTTAAACATACTAATTCTGTAACTAGTTCTGTAACTTCTGTACTAACAAGGGATGAATTAAATGCTCTTGTTGGACAATTAATATTTTCTGTAACACAAAAAGGTAACCATCTTCATAGTAGAGAGATGTTTGATACCATAATGTCTGGCTCCGTTTATAAAGCAACAATGAGCTAAAAAAGATTTGACTTTCTTTTACATAATCTTAAGTTCGATGATAAAATCACAAGAACTGAAAAAAAAAATATAGATATGCCCCTATCCGAGAAATCTGGAAGGAATTTATTTTTAATTGTAAAGAGTCCTATCGCCTAGGTAGCTAATATACATAGTAGTTTTACATCTTTTTGTTTTTATCGCTTATTAGCTTTTAGGGGGCGGTGCCCTTTTAGGATGTATATCCCGAATACGCACGAAATTAAAATTGTGATGGCTTGCGACATAGGTACCAAGTACATGTTAAACGCAAACCCTTATCTCGGCAAACATATGCACACAAATGGAGAATTTTTAAGAGAATACTATGTTAAAAAGTTGACTAAAACTATTTACGGAAGCTACCGAAAAGTCACAATGGACAATTGGTTGATTTCAGTAAACCTTGAAGATACTCTTTTGACGCCTCCGTACAACCTTACAATTTTTGGTACTTTGCGGCAAAATAAACGAAATAAACGAGAGATCCTCCCTGAAATGATTAATCTGAAAAACAGAGAAATCGTAAATTCAAGATTTTGCTTTGATCGAGAGAAGACGTTAATGTCGTATAAATAAAAAAAACCGTTCTAGTTTTATCCACAATGCACGAAAGTTCAGTTGTTTGTCCAACTACTAAAAAGATAAAAATAATATTGCACTATAACCAAACAAAGGGTGGTGTGGACACTTTCGACCAAATGTGTGGCCGCCGAAGCTGCTCTCGAAAAACTGTAAGATGGTCGCTTTGTATATTCTGTGGTATAATCAACATAGTGAGTATAAACACTTGGATCATATATAATTATAATTTATCAAAAAATAATCAGGAACCAATCACGAGAAAGGCTTTTATGTTAAATCTACATCAACAACTCACAAGATTATGGCTTGAAAAACGTTTTGCGAGGATGACTTTGTAACGCTCGATGAAGCTTCTGATTATCGATTTCATTCAAATTCCTTTGGAAGTTGCTGACCTCAATCAACCTTCTAACAAACGTACTACATGCTACACCTGTCGCTCCAAGAAAAAGAAGAATGACGTCACTTCATTGCAATTATTACAAACGAGCATTTTGCGCAGAACACCGTGCTCGTTGTAGAGTTACATGTGACGTAGATGAATAAATTTGTTTATTTAAAAAAATAATTGAAATTTCATCTTAATTTTTTATTCAACTTTTTGAGAATTAAAACAAAATCGTAAATACTACGAATGGCTAGTGTCTACGGAAGTGTAAATTAAGGTTAGTATTCTAGGGTTAAATTTGCTTCTACGATTAAGTTGCTTTTACTTTGTCGCTATCTACACTTGCTTCTCTGTAAGATCTTGTATCTATTACCATCTTCTTTCTTGTTACCACTCTCTTTGAATAAGCATATTTATAGTCTATATAATTAGTATATTTACCGTTTGGAGCTAGCTAGGAACCCTTATGTATATCTTTATGGTTCAACTTCATGCTTACAACAAATAGTCCTGCTGTTGCTAAGTTTACTAGTCTTTATCCATTATCAGTGTATCGTTTGCGCAAAAAGTGAAGTAAACCATTAAACGTAGTTTTTTGTACTCAAATATGCAACCAAATTTAGAAAAACAAATACAGGGTGTTGTTTCAAGGTCACAAATACTTGATATTTTTTTAATACAGATCTGGATTTTTTGCAGACGAAGACTTAAAATGACTATAGGGAGACGTCAAGCAGTACTGGGTTAAAGTATTATGTGTCAAATGGGAATATTTCAATCCAAATAATCTAACTCTAGTCTGTCTCATTAGTAACAACTCACCCTGTACATATCCTTATGCCAACAGAACCTTGCTTTAAATTTATTACATAGAAAAAATATCAATTTTGTTGAAATTTTTTTTAGTGTATATCCAGAAATCTGTTCTATTTCTATCAAACGTGTTGTTATTCATAACATTGTGTCCTACAAGAATCTACCAGGTGTAGATTGTCGTCACCAATACAAGCAACGTCAAGATAGCTCTCTGAAACTGAAAATCTGAAATATTTTAAATAGACAAACGAAACACGCGTGACGTTTAAGAAATCGTCCTCGAATTTGACGGACAACTTTTTAGATAACCGACTAAGCTGTAGCTTATTGCTACATCTTGTCTTTTTATGTTTGATAAACTTTTGAAAGAATGTCGAGATTCGAAGGTTTAAATATTCAGAAATAGATTGACCAAATGGTATTCATCCAAATTGTATTTTACTTTTCATGCCACGTATAGATTTTAACTCTTTTAATATTTAGAAAGTGGTACTAACTAAACGAACAATATACCGTAGGAAACGAAGCCGAAAAACCACTTGAAAAATCGAAAAATTACTAGGCCCTATTTCAGGCCCTAATTTTCATCTGGAATATTAGGAGAATTTTAATAGAAAACGCATACCATTCCGTTGCTATCGAATTTTTTATTTTGTCATGTTTAAGCAAAAAAGCGACATTTTAACATTGTGAAAAAAACTACTTATTGTAGATGACGACGTTTTGTATCTTTGGCTTTTTGTTTACTAATGATTACACTCATGTCAGGTTATTTATTGATCGTATGGCATACACTTAGAACACAATAATTAAAAATCCATATAAAACGTTACATGACGTATTACAAACGAACATCTAATGAATTATTAGTATAGTGTAAAAAATTTTAGGTCGCATTCTGAAACTCATCGAAAACTCCAGGGAATCTGGCAGTAAGTAAGTCTGGGCTTACGAAAGTAAGGGCTTTTCCCCATCTATATAAGCTGTCAGCACATCTACCGCTGCTTGTTAAACCCGGGCATGTAGGGCCCAACCCCTTGAGCACCAAGTCGCCGAACTGAGCTGGGACTCAGAGCGGAGACTTGAGGCCCAAGTAAGCAATTTTTGTTCGTGGATAAGCCACATTAAGATAACAGGAATATAGCGGAGATGCGCTGTCCTGAGTTTTTGCATTCGGTTAGGAAACCATGTTGGGGTTCTATTACCCAGGACCTCCACACGAAGAGCATTTGGCTGATTGTTGTGCCTCTATAGCGCATCAGAGTGCTATATGGGGGAAAGGGATGGTCTAGAGCATTGGAGCACGGTGGGGTGATTCCTGTTTATACTCGAGTTAACACACCTTGCTCCAATGAATTGTTACACTCGATCGTACTTTTTAGGGGTGAACATTTCTCATAGGCTGGGTTTAATCAAATTGCTTGCTTGCTTGCTTGCCGCTGCTTGTTCTTATTCTATTTAGCGTTGTCCATGTATTGCGGGTCAGTTTAAAGCCTGGCGGTTTCTATGTGCTTCCTGCGGTGAGTCACTCTCCCATTGTCTTCTCCAAGCGTTGGTGAGCTCAAAATGTTCCTGATATAAGGAGTTGGCTCTTAGCAATGGAGGATATTTGGAGCGCAGTCTGTTTATTTCGATATCAAGCTTATTATGGTGGATGGGTAGTTGATTTTTCAATATTTTCTTAGAAGAGAATGACTTCTTTGCAGTTTCGGCGGTGGAATGTGACTCAGAATGGGAAACCAATAGTTCGGTGTGGGTATAACTATACCTGAGGAAAAGGTCAGGAGAACAGTCAAAGCCATAGTAGGTATTCTAACAGGGCACTGTAAGCTGAATAGGCACTTGAAGCTAATGGGATTATCAGATGATAACCTGTGCAGATTCTGTCACCTCGAAGAAGAAACAGCAGAGCATATTTTATGTTATTGTGACAGTCTGGCAAATGTGCGGTTTTTTGCATTAGGAGAAGAAAATCATCATCATCGTCAGTGGCGTTACAGCTCTTTATGAGACAAAGCCTTCTTCAGAACAATCCTCCATTCGCCTCTGTCTCTGGCAACTCTTCTTCATGCTCTAATTCCGATAGACTTCAAATCATTTTCTAGGTTGTCTTGGTACCTAAGTCTCGGTCTTCCTCTTCTTCGTTGAGAAGAAGAGGAAGACCGAGCCCTCTTCGGTCAAAAACTTTTCTGACTATGGCATCTTCCTCTCGTCTGATTACATGACCTATCCATCTGAGGCGTGCTACCTTAATGTATTTTACAACGTCAGGTTCTCCAAATCTTCTATACAACTCAAAATTGTAGCACCTGCGCCACAAACCTTGTTCTGTTATGCCTCCATATATTCGTCTTAGTATTTTTCGCTCAAAACGTTTGAGCAATTCTTGGTCATTCTGTGTTAGTGTCCAAGTTCCTGAACCATATGTTAGCACTGGTCTTATTAGTGTTTTATATACAGTCAGTTTAAATTTTCTAGGCATTTTTGAGGCCATATGTCTTCTTAAGCCATAGTAACACTTATTGGCAAGCACTATTATTCTTTTGATATCTTCACAGACGTTGTTATCTTTGGTAAGCAGCGACTCTAAGTATATGAAGGTGTCAACACCTTCCAGTTCTAGGTCATCAATTATTATTCGTGTAGGTGTCGGGTTGCTTGACCTAGTGGCAGGAGAAGAAAATCCACCGGTAAATAGCTACATGGAAGGTACAGTCTCGAAGCTACTAGACTTTATAAAGAGGGTCAGGCTAGAGAATGTTATCTACGACTAGAAGACCACAATAGATGTAAAAAGGTCACAGTGGAATAGGCCGAAAGGCCACCTCTCTTAATCTAATCTAATCTAAACTATTCGAGCACGGAGTTCCAGAGGCTGGAGTGTTACAAGGAGTAGTCCTGTGACTTCTACTGTACACAGTATATACCGCAGATGTTCCAAGAACACCAGGAACACTACTTATCCCCTATGCAGATGACACATCGATTGTAGCCAAACACAGAAACTTAGAGGAAGCAGTCAAAAATCTACAGAAAGCATTGGATAACATTGAAGAATTGTGTATTTAAAGATGAGACAAGCAATCGTATTCAAAAAGAAAAGAGAAACCCTATAGGAACAGCTGTTCCCCTAGGGTTTCCCCAGAAAATAATCCCATCAAATGCAAAAGAGAAACGATATACCAAAGAGTCACTATGAACAAGGCCTAATATACACGCAACACACGTGGACACAATTATCTAAAAAACAGCAAGCCAGAGCAGCAATAAGGGGACTCACATATAGTAAAAGCAAACTGCGCATAAAGACGAAAATGAGGTTGACAAACGACATCAAACTTCAAATAATCACATAGGCATCTCTCGCATAGAGACACGTAATCAATTCAAATAAAAAGAAAATACAAGCAGCCTATAATAACGTCCTTAGAGCAGCGGCAAATGTACCCAGATATGTCCCTGAACGCTTTCTTTTTAGAGAAGTGCAACAAGTAAGGGTAATAGTTTAAATGGCAGAAAAAGCCTGAATTAGGTTTGCTTAATTAGATATAAGATACGATGGGTTCCATTAATGAAACTCCAAAGACCAAAACAGCAAATCCTAACAAAGACATAAAGTCTAGATAATTCGTAGCTCTACAAACGGAAGAAGACCCAGCACGCAGCAGTGGAAATTTTAATAATTGATGTTTATTTTCAGGACACCTTGCACAAAAAATAATAATAAATAAATAAAGGCTAAGGCTACCAAAAAAATCAAAAAATAATAACAAAAAGGTGATAGCCATACAAAAAAATTAACAAAACACCAAAACCTGGGCACGAAGGGACCACGTCCTCAGGCACCGAGTCGCCGAACTGGTCGCAGTTCGTAGCGGAGACTTAAGGCCCGAGCAAGTAATTTCAGTTCGATGGTACGTCTCTAGAGAAATCAGGAAAAGAGAGCCTCACGCTAGCCTGCATTGATCGGGTTAGAATATTAATATATTAAAAAGCATTTAATTTTTCGGATACTATAAGGTGGAAAGGGATGGCTTGGAGCATTGGAGCTCGGTGGAGTGATTACTGATAACACAAATCAATACACTTCTCTCCAATGAATTGTAACACCCGAATGTCATTCTAAGGGGTGTGCAAGTCTCTTAGACTGGGTTAATCAAATTGCTTGCTAGGTTTTCTATCAAAATCTTTATTCAACAAGCTTTCAACTTGGATTACTCATATTTTTACCTACTTTTTATCACTAGGATGAGAACAGAACAATATGAAACATGCCTAGCAATACGGACAATATATAACCTACATAAAGTATTCCTCTTTGAGTACAGTGCCTGAGCGTTCTCGATCTTGCGCGGCATGTAATAATTTATCTGCTGATAAGCCAGTCCATTGACGAAGGTTTCGGAGGTATGAGTATTTCTTTCTACCAATTCCTCTTCTTCTATCGATCTTTCCGTTGAGTATCAACTGCTGTATCCTGAATCTGCTTCCTCTCATTATATGCCCCAGATATTCGAGTTTTCTCTTTTTTATCATCTTTATTAAGTCACCTTCACCTTGACCTACTCTGTTCAAGACTTCTCTGTTGTAAATGTATTGAACCCATGATATTTTGAGCATTCTACGATATAGCCACATCTCGAAGGCTTCTAGTTTGTTCATCATGTTAACCTTCATAACTTTATATTTATTTTTATTATGAAGATTATTAACAATTAGTTAAAAAAAGTGAAATAAAATTCATCACATAACTGAAAAGACTAAAAAAAGTAAAAATAAATAAATTAACCCTGGAATCTCACACTTGGTTGTGAGATACCCATCCAGACACTTAACTGAATGTAGCATGCTAAACCGCATTTCAATGGTAATGCCGCTTCATGTAAATTCAGTCCGTAGTCTGCCAAGGACAGATATGTAGTTGCTGTCTCATTCGAGCAATATTTCCAATCACGAAAATTTTTTGAATAAACGCTAGGGTAAGTAGCATCCATGTGTGAGGTTTGCGATAATTTATTAATTTTTTTTATAATCATTTTTTGAGAAATGGCTTCATGTAGTTAGAAAGAAAACTGGGAAAAACGTTGTCCGTTGACCCAAGCTGACGTGGAAAGGAAAGCTGAAAATGTATTTGCTTATGAAAACAACGAGGATGATGGCTAAAATATCTTTGGTACTGATTCCGAATCTAAGGAGGATTATGTCGAAGAACAAAACTCCAATACCGGTACTGATAAAAGTGATAGTGAAATTGATCATGAGCTTGTTATGAATGTTGCCAGGTTGCTTGGATCCAGACGATGAGCACTAGGAATTTTTTTTAATATGCTTGATGCAAGTGGTATAAATGCAATGGTGCTCTTTTCTCTCGCAACTCCCCATTGGGAAGAAAACGCATCTAGTAATAGAAGATCATTTCTGAGGTCTTTGGGAATGGCTTTAATTGAACCACTAATTTAAGAGAGACCCTAAATGCCTTCTTTAGACAAATCACTCAGGCAAACAATGTGTGGCTTTCTCCAAGTTGAAGACCTTCCAACACAACATCCCACAAGTTTAGTAAAGCAAACGAGGTGTTATTTCTGCAAAGGAACAGATAGAAAAACAAAGCATGCATGCTAGGCTTGCCATAAAGCATACTGCATGGGGTATAGAGTTAAACTGTGTTGTGAATGTAGTCACCATAATGAGTAAAATTGAAATTCCTGGCTAAAAATGAATATGAGTTCTATAATAAAAAGTTGTTAGCTTTTAGTTAGAAAGACCATATTGTTGTTAAATTAAGGTAAAATATTTTGAATTATATTTCTGGCTTTTTAGAAAATGTTTGTTAATTATTTTTAAATATTTTTAATATTTTTTTCTTTTGTATTACTACAATTAAGGAAGAGAAAATAAAATGATTGATTTAATTATTATTGTGTATTCAATACTGATTAGACAGTTTTTTGTTCCTTCACAAAAAATCATTGGGTATATGATACCCGTATGTGTGGTATATGTTAAAAAAAATCGGTGTGATCTTCCAGGGTTAAGTAACAAAAGAGTGCATTACAATAAATTATTATTACAGATTTTTTATAGTCCTGAGCTTTAACACAACAACAAATATATTATAGAAGCTTATTCATCGCATAAAACCAATAATAAATGTATCATTTCATTAATAGTATCATGCATTTCGAACAAATTAATCACACTTAGCAGTGACAATATATAAATTACGTACACTAAATGATTATTTATTTATGCTTGTTTGTGTATCTGTATTCGAGCTAACAAGGAACGCTACATATATTCAGTAGTTGTTCCAGCGGGACATTCTAGTTTCTGCAAGAAACATATATCAAGAACGGTTGTCAACACGAAATACTAATTTCTAATTTTGTCTAATCCTAATTTAATGCTCGGTAAATATCTATGTAGGATTGAAGAAAGATTGACAAGAAAGTGATAAATTGGCGTAATTGTTAATGGTAAACAGCAAATAATAAATTAATTGGCACCAACATATTAAGTTATTAGAAATTTAATATTGTTACAGAAAAGAAAGCTGTTAAAATTGATCTATTATCTACATTCTATTAATTATATTAAATATGAATTATTCTTTTTCTGGTGCAGTGCATTACTCGAGATTTGCGATCACTACATTAAAATGTTCTCTATTCATAAAATCTTGAACGTTCATGTCTGTCCAAGTTCTGATATTGCGAAGTCATGATATTGTTTTTCTGCCTACTCTTCTTTGGCCATCTATCTTCCCTTCACTTATTATTGGTAGTAGGTTATATTTATCATTTTTCATTATGTGTCCTCTTCTTTCATTTCTTCATCGTTGTTACAAGTTCTATTTATGATATTTAACACATTCGCTGCCACCTATTTACTAGTTATTCACTATTGGTGCCACATTGGTGCCTTCTCAACGAACTAAAACATTTTATTTAACCTTTGCCTAACAGATTGTTGCATAATGAAAATATGGAACAATGCAGTAACAATTTTACTACACAAGAAAGGAGACAAGGCGCACCTAGAAAACTATAGACTAATGAAAGCTAAAGACCAATCAGCTTATATCCAACAGAGAATTTAAATTAACAACCATACCTTTTACATTCACGGTCTCCAGAAACATTAAAAAATAAATAAAAATATAAAACCTACAGTAAAGCTTAATATATACAAGACCTAAATAAGACCGGTTTTGATATATGTGGCCAAAACGTGGACCTTATCTCAAAATGATGAAATATTTCTTGATATTTTTGAGAGAAAAATTATTTTTGATATTTGATTTTTGGGACTTATTACTGAAGATCTGCGTAAAGCACAACAAATGAAATAAGAATCAGAAAACGTATCTTCAACAATAGGTCTAAAAATAATCATCAGTAAGACCAAATTTTTGACAAATTTGGTTTCCAGCGAACCATTAGCCATCCAAAATCAAGTAGTACAATTGACAGAAAAGTACGTTTATCTCGGTCATGAAATCAAAATAAGTAAGGATAATCAAACCTGTGAATTTTAACGACGGAAAACACTTGCTTGCGTTCTTCCTATTATGACATACGGAGCAGAAACTCTCACTCTCATAAAAGCAACAGCACTAAAAATGCAAGTGGGACAAAGGCGCATGTAAAGATCGATTCCCGGCGTGGCAAAAACAAAGACAAAATAAGGAACCAAGTCCTAAGAGAAAGAACAGGTATCACTGATGTCGTCGAACGTATTGCTAGGCTGAAATGGAATTGGACAGGTCACATAGCGAGATTAAAAGACTCAAGATGGACTAGAAAATTAATTGACTGGCGCCAAAGAGAAGACAAACACAGTAGAAGATGACCACCAACACGCTGGATTGACGGCTTTAAAAGAATATCCAATAAATGGCAACAATACGCACAGAACCGTGAAAAGTGGTGAAAAATGATAGAGACTTATATCCAGCAGTAAACAGAAGAGGTTGCATGATGATGATAATGATGATTGGTGCCATATACATATTCAGTAAGATTAGTAGGAAGCCAGTACGAAATTTGAAAAGTGTATATTTCTTTTATCTCAATTATCTGCAAGGTTAGTTCAAAAATAAAATTTAGGCGTGGGGTAGAAGAAAAAAAGTTTCATTGGCACCTGACTACTGTGATAATTCCTATATGCCATGTGACGTCCAAAGAAGTCGAAAATCTTAGGAAACTGTACTTACAATGACTTTCACAAAGAAACGTAAAAAACATACAATTAAAAAAACTTTAAATAGACAGAGTTTACATTCATACACTGCTTCTACACCTGATCCCTTTTCAGCACATATTGCACACCCTTTTTGCATAACTCTTTCTTTTTCACTCTTTTTTTGACGTGTTGTCACAATATGTTGCTTTACAATTAAATTCGGCTCTTCAGTTAGTTTTGAAGTCAACATAGCTAAATAGCTGATTCGTTTTCTGGATTATTGCTTGTACAAGATGTATGTGCTTCGACTATTGGCTCTGGTTTCATTTTATAGATTCGTCTTTTTAAAAAGGCCTCTTGCATATTATTTCTAGTTTCGGTCTATATGTATGTAATGTACGTCCCTTGTATCCTTCCACTTACCTATTAAAGTACACCATCTCTGTATTTTGTAATAGTTTCGCCTTTAACTAGTATTTCTTGTCTAACATCTTTTGGATTATTTTTTCTATTTAAGGTCGCGGCATATTATCATGCACGTATAGTTTTCGGCACGTAGCGTTTACAGTCCAGCAATCGGACTGCGCGTTCACATTTTCATACATAGAACGTCTCAGTTTGGTGCGGTGAAGATATGTTCTCGCTTTTCGCGGCAAAAAATCATTATTAGCATTCACAGTAAGGGACAACTTTAAAACATTTTTTTAATCTGCTGCTAGAAAACTTGACTGGCAACAATATTGTCTATGTATTTCATGTAATTAATACATTTCAGACGGATTAAATATTTGTGGTATTATTTGATACCTACTTACCATTTTGTCCTAATTTGCGTGCGATTTCCCTCCAAATATTCGATAGAAGATATTATGTCAGCAGCTTCTCCTTCTAAACAATTTTTCAAATAAAATAGTTTTCTCACGGGAGAAATGCTATTATCTTCATGAACTAATGAATTAAATAAATCAAAAAAGCTCAACCACGTGTCTATAGCTCCAGTAAACCAAGGTAGAGGAATACTTTGAAGGCATGCTGCCGGGAAATTTGTTGCAAAATTATTTGCTACAGGAACAGTTAATGCAATGTTGTTTGCGGATTAAATTTCTGCCGACTACTACGATGAAGGAAAGCTAGAAAATATTGGTTTGGGTGGTGTTTCATCCACCGTTGACGATTTTAATTTTTCTGTAATCCGACCCGACAAAAACTTTGTGGCGATTGCGTATATTTTATTATATTGTTCCTCAATTCTATACGATAATTAGTAAGTTCATTTGATTCCTTAAGTAATATTTTTAATTTCGTTTCAACGATTTTAAAATTTTCACGAACCTTTTCTATCTTCTGATACCGTTTTTCTAGGCTTAAAAAATCAGTTTCAGGATTGTATTTATTTAAAAAAATTTCATATGTCGTTAAAGATGATTTGGCATTACCGCGTTTGACATTAAGGGATTTAACTTGGTCTTCAGTCATTTTAAATCTTTATAATATATAAATAAAAATCAAAATAAAAACAAACAACCAAAAACTAAAATTTGACACGACAAAATGGTAATAAACAATTTAAATTATGCGATCAGTTTGTCAAATTCCTACTACTTAATTAATTTTGAACATACTCGAAATAGACAGCATATTAATTTATGAGTAGTAAAATGAATACAGCAAAAAGAATGGAATAATTGGGTGGTTCGAATGAGTTACTTTGAACTGGTGACTTTCGATACTTCTGGTGTTAACACCTATGATTTGATTTGATGCTATGATGACCGTTGTTATTAATAGCACAGGAATAAGACGACGATATGTGATGAATCCTTGAGAAATCCGACGAAAATGCGATGATTTATTCTTGATACACCTCACTCACGGCCACTTTACTTTGATTTAACGCGATAAATTACAATACAATAAAAAGTCCTATTTTTTCGACAATAACTAATCTCAGTTCTTCAATTACAACACGAAAAGCACTAGTTATATTTGGCTCGAATGAAGGACCATGTCATGGCCAACGATTAGTTTATAGTGGGATATAGTTGCTATAAAATACTATTTATAGTATTTTATATTATTTTAAATTAAAATGACATACGACGACAATTTTGATAGAACTTTTGATTAACTAAGCTAAACGTTTGTACAGAATTAAGTTTCGAATGCTACTCCTAAAAATACATTACAAAGCGTCTAACACAAGCCCCTAGTGGATGGTAGGTCGTATCTAAAAACTATAAAATTTTATCTTGGGGAAGCACGAATTGTGCTTCTCAAAATTACATAAAAACATAGAGGGTACGAAAACAATGAACCACTTGATTCTTCTTCTTCAAGTGCCATCTCGGAGGTCGGCAATCATCATAGCTATTCGGACTTTTGAGATAGCTGCTCTGAAAAGTTCATTTGATGTACATCCGTAACACTCTATCAGGTTGCGCAGCCATGACATTCTACACCACCCTATGCTTCTCTTTCCTTGGATCTGTCCCTGCATAATCAGTTGTAGCAAGGTGTATTTCTCTCCACTTGTAATATGTCCGAGGTATTCTAATTTTCTTGTTTTAATTGTTTTTAAAATTTTCAGTTATTTATTCATCCTTCTCAGAACCTCTTTGTTTATGACTTGTTCTGTCCACGATAGTTTCAGAATTCTTCTATATACCCACAGCTCGAATGATTCCTATTTTTTCATTGATGTTGCGTTCAAGGTCCAAGCTTCCATTCCATAAAATAAAGTCGAAAAAACATAGCAACTCGCCAACCTAACTCTTAGTTCCAGTTTTATATCCCTGGTACATAGCACTCTTTTTATTTTGTCGCTTGATTCGACTAGCTGTAAATGTTAAAACTACCTAATTTCTAAAGACAGGGGTTATTATCTACAAATTTTTCCCAGAAATATGTAAAGCTATAAACATTTTAATCTTTTAATAGATTTCTAGAAGCTAATTTACCCAAACTTTAAGAATTACTGATATCAATCTAAAATAATAAAGTAAAATTATAATGAGACGGAACAAGTGTGACTAGGTAAACTGTCCTTGTACAAGAACATTCAATAAATAAAAAACCAAAAAGGCTATAACCTATTTCTATATTTTAAAAGCTTAAAAAAAAATAATAGAAGAATGCTATCAAGTTTCAGATTTTTATTTGTATTATTTCTTGTAGCATGACTGAAAGGGTTAAATTATTTGTTTTTGAAGCTACTGGTCTTCCTTAAATTTCCTAGTCAATATTTAACGAACTAAATTTCTCATGTAGCATATTCGTGCATACGGAAATTTAAATCCTTAGACTCTTTTTTTCCAATTAACTCTAAGTAAGACTTTGCACATGTGGAATGGATGGTGTAAAAAATTGTTATTTTATACCACATCGTATATTCTTATTTTATTTTAAAATTAAATCCCCTGTTTTAGTTTTCACACACGATTTGCCACACTGTCCCCCTTAAATCAACCATAATACAAACCTCGTGACACATATGTGTTTAATTTTGAATCAAGCTAGAAAGCTCTCATCTAGCAAAATACCTACCGACCCCATATCCTCCGTATCTTATTAAAAACAAACATAAATCCAAAGAAATTTGTAACCATTAATGGGATACAAAGTGAGAACATATTTTTTGAAATGTCGCATCTACCGGATGCACATCCGAGCCCGCCAACACATGGTTCTGTCCTAGACTTGCAGTTGTTTCAAATATTTTAATTTTCCTTATTCGGAGACAAATTGCTGCTATTTGAAATTTATTCAAGAATATGGGGTGGCCAGATTTTATTCTGTTCTGACATAATTCACTGGAATTTTTTTAATTACATCATTTTAATTTTGCTTGACATTGACACTAATTGAAGCTCTGCCCGGAAAAACGTTGCAAACAACAAAAGGAAATTTATTAGATACTGTTAGAGACTGTTTTAATAATATTATTCACTAAATTTGGTGAATAGTAAGTTAATAAAGTTGAATTACACAGAACAAAAGGCGAATGGGTGCAAGAAACCAAAAAGTATTTTTGTGAAGAAGAAAAACATTGTATGTGTAATTTAACGCACGTTCAACGTTTGCCCGCTGATAGATTGTACTTTTAAATAATATTTCTTGCCAAGTTTTTAACCTAGCAAAATACGACCAAAATACATTCTTAATAATATGTCCTAAAATTACAGTTAATTGAAAATACGAAAAACTGAAAAGTAAAAAAAAATATTCTTATTTAAACTTACATGGTAGAGAAACAATATCAGATTAAGTTGCATGTGCAGGTAATTCTGGGTGAAGCCGATAGGCATAGAAGAAGACCTATGGAATAACCGGACTAAGTGGCGATTGGAAGTCGGAAAACAGCGGAAAACGTTATAAATTGACAAGTAGTAGTAGTAGTATTACAAAAAATTTACATCTATCAAACACCATTATATTGAACTTTCGATTACAAAAACTTTTAAAAGTATTGTTATGTACCAATAACAGAAAAAGATGTGCCAGCTGTCATATATGTCGAAATAAATTTACCAAATTCTTCCGAATTATTAATTAATTATCAAAGGTTATTTTTTTTAAAAGAAACTAAAATATGACAATTAGCTGATACGTAAAAACTAATTATTTATAAACTTTTAAATTGTTATAAGAGCAGATCTTAGTGTATTAACGACAAATGTTTATTTAGAAAAATTTGACAAAACTACCCGCTTTAATGACTAGTTCTTTCTTTTTAAATTGTAAAGAGAAGTGTGTTACTTTAAATTTAAACAAAAAAACGTTGTCCGACAAACAATCAAAATCCCACCCTTTGGAGACACAAGATGTAGATTGGACAAGTCCTGAAAGAAATTATTCCAAATAGCAAAACTGGACTTCAGGCTAATCTGGATAATAACAGGGGGTGATCCTTCAAACTCGGCTACTTATTTCCCACTTAAAGCCATGTCGCTGCTT
Source organism: Diabrotica balteata (assembly GCA_918026665.1). NCBI lineage: Eukaryota > Metazoa > Arthropoda > Insecta > Coleoptera > Chrysomelidae > Diabrotica > Diabrotica balteata. Next base: position 171,666,287 of record OU898277.1, on the reverse strand, counting down.
ACTTAGCACTCAGGACGCTGTTATCAAATCCCTTGACATAGGGTACAGCTTTCACCAAATGGCGATTAATTCACATTGAAAAGATTGGCACAGAGTATTTAAAAAACTCTAACGAACCGGTGTTCACTCGCTTAGTACCTTCATTTTTCTCCCTTTTTGACCGCTAGCATAGATTTACATCGTGGCCAATAAAATCTCTCCTCTGCGACTCATTGTGAGACGAAATTGACCCTTCAGGTATTCAAATTTTTGTCAAGGTCAAATACGACAATTACGTCACTTATTGTTTTCAGCTCATTCGGCAAAAACCTTAAGAAGCAAAGAGTTTTGGATCTCTGTCACGCCATCAGTCAGGGGAGTATCAAACATATTTTAATATCTTTATTAATTAATATTTTTCTTTGACAAATATTACCCTACAAACTTTAAAACCTTTGTTTGGCTTGGGAAATCAATACATATACTTATCTAAACAGCAATAATATGTACTGACCCTGAAGTACGATTCATCAAAAAAAATCGAAACTCATAAAAAAATCGCTTTGTTAATTCTTGTCTTTTATTTTAAAAATAATTGTTTTTTGCTACGTTTTTGAAATTATTTATCAAATCATGAAATTAATTTTAATTTTGTGTATCTTTCAGCTTATTTAAAAGATTAATTATTAGAATACTATCTTTCTGTAAATCATTGTTTTCATGCTGTAGAGCTTTAGAAACAGGGTTGATTATTTCAAACAATAATAGAGGACAAACACGACTAAAGGACAAACACTATAAAAGTCGAAATAGACTATGTTCGGAATTAATTCAAACTGGCAACAGCGCTTTCATGTCTTACCCCTCGCTGCAGCATTGTGCGCGGTCCAAAATTTCACTCTGCAAAATATTGCACAGATACTTGTTTCTCTTTACATTTCAACTACCAAGCAAGCAAGCAATTTTATTGAACCCAGAATATGAGAAATGTTCACCCAGGTAGTACGATCGGGTGTAACAATTCATTGGAGCAAGGTGTGTTAACTCGAGTAAAAACAGGAGTCACCCCACCGTGCTCCAATGCTCTAGACCATCCCTTTCCCCACTATAGCACTCTGATTCGCTATAGAGGCACAACAATCAGCCAAGTGCTCTTCATGTGGAGGTCCTGGGTAATAGAACCCCAACATGGTTTCCTAACCGAATGCAAAAACTCAGGACAGCGCTTCTCCGCTATATTCCTGTTATCTTAATATGGCTTATCCGCGAACTAAAATTGCTTACTTGGGCCTCAAGTCTCCGCTCTGAGTCCCGGCTCAGTTCGGCGACTTGGTGCTCAAGGGGGTTGGGCCCTACGTGCCCGGGTTTTGGGATTTTTGTTAGTTTTTTTGGTGGCCGAAGCCGGTTTTTTGTGTCAACTACCGACCGAAGCACATACCTTTTACGTTTTAACTGCCGATCGAAGCAGCCACACCGTTGAATCATCCGATCACGTGTTTACAATTGTAATAATGAGTAATAAGTGAAAATATTTCTTATATAAAGCACAGAGCAAATAAATGGTAACTGTATTATCTATTGAACAACTTGAAAGTATAATGGTTATAATTGTAATATATTTCTTCTGAGTAAAGAGTTGTTTATTTAAATTCATACAACAAAAAGAACCAATGCTTAATGGAAATACACCAAAGGTCGAAGAAATCATCATCAATCAGCCAATCGCGTCCACTGCTGGACATAGGCCTCCCCAGTTCTTTCCAGTGTTCTCTACAATGGGCCGCTTGTAGCCAGTTTCCTGCTACACGTTTTATATCATCGGTCTATCTAGTCGGTGATCGTCCTCGGCTTCTTTTATTGTTTCTGGGCCTCCATTTCATAATACGTGTTGTCAACCGTCCATCTTGTGTTCTGGCTAAGTGTCCTGCCCAGTTCCACTTAAGCGTCGTGGTTCTTTCGATGACGTCTTGAACTCCTGATCATTGCCTGATTTGTTGGTTTGTTATGTGGTCTCGAAAACTCACGTTCAGCATTGCACGTTCCATGGCTTGTTGTGTAACTCTGAGTTTATTCGCAGATTTTTGCGTGAGAAGTCTCTGCTCCATAAGTTTGTACAGGTAAAACACATTGGTTATAAACCTTTGACTTTAAACACGTGGGAATTGAACTTTTTAGAATATGGCTTAATTTGCCAAATGCTGCCCATGTTAGGCCTATTCGTCTCTGTATTTCATGTGTTTGATTGTCTCTGCTTATTTTGATTTCGTGTCCCAGATATTTGTAAGTGTCTGTTTGTTGTATGGTATTATTGTCGATAGTTATATATCCACTCATTACGAGATTTGTTATATATTTAGTTTTCTCAAAGTTTATCTTTAATCCTGCCTTTTTAGACAGACTTTTAAGTGAATGCATCATAGAAACTGTATCATGTAACTTATCTGCGATTAATACAACATCATCTGCAAATCTTAGGTGATTTAATCTTTCTCCATCTATATTGGGTCGAAGGAATAATCCGAAGTAATTATACCTAATTACTTATACCCAGCCAAAATATTTATTCAGCTACACTTGGACGGTGTTAGAGAAACCCTTCCCATTTTCAGACGATAAAATCGTAATTTTACAAAACAGTAATTGTATATTTAGATTCATCAAGTACGTCATTTTTAGTAGAAATTAAATTTTCATTAAAATTATCAGTAAGTTTTCATTATCAGTAAATAATTTTGTTTAAAGCCGATAAAGCATCATACCTTGAAGATCGTCTAGTAGAACATAATTTCTTGAGAGAAATTTTATAACTTTTTTTTCTTTTATCGCTACTTAACATTGCCCAGTGTTTTATTATATTAGCAAAAAGTATATACTCTTTCCAAATTATCAAAAAATATTGATACCTCATAAACGCATTTCACAGCATTTCTCATCATTTAAAATAAAATTTAATGTATATGCCGCACAATGAATGTAATCTCAGGTTTTTTTATAAGTGCTTGTAATCCTCCATATTTATGCACCCGACATAACGTTTATCCCATCAAATCCCTGCCCTCGCCATTTAGATAAATAAACTCCTTGTTCTCCCACTTAAAAACTTATTGATTGATGTCGATATTATTAAGAAATAACAAACATATGACATTAGATTCATTGTGTAACATTGTACTTACATAAAAAGTTTTATGAATATCGTTGTTTTCATTTCAAAGATATTTACTTGGTTTCATACTTTATTTCAACTCTGTAATAAGTCTATTGTCCTCATATATAGACCTAATTTGGATCGAAGTCTTTTTGGAAGGATTTTTTTGAATCATCGATAAGTTTTCGTTTATTTTCAGAATCAAAATATCTAGATACCATATTATTACTCATTAATAATTTTAAGTTATTTTAATTATAGCTATGACGGATTCACGCATGGAGCATTAAAATATTTTCTCCATGCATTCCCTCTTGACATCTGGAATTCTTTCGCAGTAAATGATTAAAGGGGATGTTGTTTGACCTGATAACTTATCGTACACGTACGATAATGAAATATTTCTTCGGGTCAAACTGCAAAAAGGGGAGAATTGTCTGGAAACTACGTGAATTGTTGAAAAATTAATTCCAGTTAAGGCAAACAACTCCTGCAATTTTGATGTCACTAATGCACTGGTCTTTACTATTTATTAAGGCTTTTTGCAGGAGCCTTATTAATGATAATGTGCAAATGATTACTGATATGAATATACATAATATAAGGAATTGGTAATATGTTTTGTGGATTTTAGAATGCTCAATCGCATTATTTTGTCATTGTTTGTCTTCATCGTGTCAATGTATGTGTCATGAGAGATTATGTAAAATATTAAATGATAATTCTGTATAGAAATTTTTTACAAGGTGAATCAGAAAATTTTAAGTTAATCCATTATATATTTTTATTTTTTGACATTATTATAGTCTTCCTTTTACAATTGTGCTCCAATTATTCTGACATTTTTACTGAAAAATTTACTGGATCCTCTTCAAGAGTATCCAGTAAACACATTTACAAAAATACATCTACGAGACAGACCGTTAATCAGTATCGTATTACTCCAAAAGTACACTACTGATCATCATTATCATCATCATCTTTTTGCATCCAAAGTTGAACCTAATCCTCTCCTAATTTCATTAAATTGCATTACTAGTTAGGTTAACTAAATAAAAACTCATAATTGTCTTAGAATACATTTCTAAGAATTAAACAATACCATAGAGAATAACGATGCTCCAACTTGTGGTTGACACAAACCTTGATAGGATGTGTTATACGAATTAAAAGTAAGAAAATGAATTGGAGTATAATCAATATTCATGCACCATCAGAAGACAAGGACGACGAAATAAAAGATCTTATGAACAGCTAAATGATGAATACGAGAAATATATGCTAAAGTGGGAAAAGAACCTCTGTACACTGCAGTAACTGGTAACTACAGTAAACACGAAGTAACAAACGATAATGGTCAAAGATTTATTGGATTTGGCATCGAGAAAACATGGTAATCTCTCCAGATGGAAGGACGGTGAATCAAATAGATCATGTTATGATTGAAAGTAAATATATGAATATCGTTCAGAAGGTAAGAAGTATGAGAGGAGCTGAAATTGATTCGGACCATTACCTCGTTAAAGTCACACGTGGGAGGAGGCTGGAAAAAAAAGAGAAATCGAACAATAAAATCTTCGAAGCAAGATTGAAAGCTCTGTGTAGAAGGAAAAAGAGATACCACAATGAGTTAAAATTAAAAAAGATAGAAGAGAAGTTTAAAAACAAAGAGGTCAGGTCGTTCTATCAAGAAGTTACAAGGATGGGAAAAGGTTACCAAAGCCACTGTAGTTATATGCAAGGTAAAGACGAAAATCTAATTAGCGATCCGGCAGAAATAATGACGGAATGGAAAAAACATTTTAAAGAATTATTAAATGGTAAGGTGGAGCACGAAGCAGTAGACAACTGAACGGTTGGAGAAGATGCGATAGTTGAAAGGCAGCCTACAGAGGAGGAGGTGGTGACAGCAATACAAGAAACGAAAAACAACAGAAGTCCTGGTAAAAATGACATATACATAGAAATGATCAAGTTTGGTGGAAAACAACCACAAAGAAAAATATATCAGCTAATAGTGCAAGTATGGGAAAAGAAAATAATGCCATCGGAGTGGTATGGGGCCCGCATATGCCCTCTGCATAAAAAAGGAGACAAAATGAAGTGTGACAACTATAGAGGTATAGCTTTGCTAGACACGGTATACAAAATCTTGGCAAGAATATTGAGAAATAAACTAAATTGCTATACGTAAGGAATCCTAGATGAGTAGCAGGACTGCTTTAGAAAGGACAGACCTACTGTAGACCAAATCTTCTCATTAAAGGAGATACAAATGACTTGTTATGAAGGTATAGTTCCTCTTCATGTTTTGTTTGTGGATTTTAGACAATCATATGATAGAGTCGATAAAGTCAAAATGTATCGAGCAATGGAACATTTGGGTATAGGCAAAGAAACTGATTTGGCTAGTTAAACTGACACAAAATATCTCTAAGTGTGAAATTGATTGGCAGGATCACATATCAGATCAATTTACGGTTGTAAAATGCTTGAGACAGGGAGATCCTGTATCCACTACATTATTGAACTTAGTGTTAGAAACTGTAATCCGAAAATGTAGCATGAAGGTGGAAGAAACCATCATGAAAAATTAGCACCAGTGCTTGGCATTTGCTGACAATCTAACGATTCTAGCAAAAACCGAGAAAGAATTAAGAAGAGTTGTGAAGAAAATTATTAAAGAAGCACAGAAATTCGGATTGGAACTAAATGAAGACAAAACCAAATATATGATCATGGAAGAGACAGAAGGGAGAAAAGCAGACTGTAGTGTAAGGCCTGTAAGTGGTAAAAGCTGTAGTTTTAAAAGAATGGACAAATTTGAGTACCTGGGTGTAGTTTTAGATGAAAATGGAAAAGAGAAATGGGAGCTCGAAACCAGAATAGCAAAAGGGAATAAAAAATTAGGTAGTCTAAGAGCCCTACTGAATTCAAAATACTTTTATAGACAAGGTAAACTCATAATGTATAAAACAGTAATTCAAACCACAGTAACATATGCCGGTGAGACATGGACATTAAATAAGAAAGAAGAGGATACTCTGGAAAGATGGAAAAGGAAAATATTGAGACGCATATTCGGAGGACGGAAGACAGAAGATGGTTGGGAGAGAAGAACCAACAATGAATTAATGGCTTTATACAAAAAACCTACCATTACCAAGTTCGTCAAGTCACAAAGAATCAGATGGTTGGGACGTGTGGAAAGAATGGAAGCAAACATAATGCCTAAACTAGTAATAACCAGAAAACTAATCGGCCCCAAAAGAAGAGGTAGACCCAGAACGAGGTGGATTAGTAAAGTGGAGGAAGATCTTAAACATGTGAAGGACTGAAAAAAAAAACACAAAATAGAAGCGAATGGAGAAATATTGTGCTTCAGGTTTTCAGAGTAGTTAAGAATGTTGTATATATATTTAAGTTCAAGTTTTGTTTAAAATAATTGTAATTAGTTAATATTAGGATTATGTTTTTAAAAAATGCCCTAGCCCGTAACGACCTGTTATGCGTCATAACAAATAAATGAATAAAACCGTAAATTACAAAGTCATTCATATTGTCCTTATCAGAACCATCTACAGACGGATCGGATGCGACAATAGCCGACGGATTTGCCGGGTACATACATGCTATCCAAAGGGAGGAGTTATAATGGACAAATTTTCCCCAGAAATATGTAAAACTAATAAATATTTTTATCTTTTAACAGATCTCTGGAAACTAAAATGTACCCAAAACTTTAAAAATTACAACTATGAATCTAAATAAAATAAAATCAAAAAATAGTATGAACTAAATTATAATGAGACTAAACACTATATTTCCAAAATTGTTTATTCCTCCATTAGAATATATGTTCAAGAGATTATTGCTAAGCATTATTACTAGGAGATCATCAAAGAGAGATCGAATGTGTCAATTATATACCTAGGTTATGCACTACTACAATTTAGAAATAATATAATTTGTAATTTTCATCTATTTTTGCACTAATAATTGTATAAATAAATTCTCTAAACAAATCTAAAAAACTTTATCAGTTAAAACCGCATTTTTGCTTGTCCTCGAGACTCGAGAGTGCTTCAAATACACAGGTCTGCGACATAAAAATTGTTTAAAATTGATAAGTGATTTTTATATTCATTGAATATTTTCAACGCTAATTTTGGGAAAAATAGTGAAAACATTCCATCACGTACAGTTATTCCACAAACTGCTTGTCTATTTTTAGCTTTTTTTCGATATTTTTATACATAGTTCCGTACTCTAGTGAGTTTAAATTTTTGTTTTTTTGGATCTTTATGAACTGTTTATTAAGCCCATAGTACTTTTAATAAGTATAAAAAATAGTTTAAGGTATTTTCAGTTACTTAGCTGTTTTTTTACTATACAAGTTATATGTAAAATAAAGAGTTGATTAGGAGAAACCAGCATTATTTTCATGTCGGTACTTGTCCATTGCCTCCCCTCCCTCGCCATCCATTTACTGACTCACTGAGCATCTTTTATGTCAGTGCCTGTCTGCTACAGTGCCCATCCCCCTCTTCATCACCAAGCAGTGAGCTTCTGCTACCTGTTCTTCAGTTCACAGTATCTCTTCACTCTGTGCTGTTCACGTGCTGTGGTTACTAGTGATTTGTAGTAGTGATTGTGAGAGTAGTATTAAATGATATCTCGTGACACACGGATAGTTGGCAATAAAGCGTGAATCAAATAACTTTCAGTTCATTTTTTATCGAACTACAATGAACATAAATTCAAGGCATCAGCCTAAACAGATTTTTTTCTTGTGGTGTGAAGATGAAAAATGGCTACCAGAGGATGTATGAACTCACCAAATTGCTTCTGCTACATTTGTGGTAACTATAAAGTTAAAAAGCAACAAAGACCCATTTCCGATTTTGTTGAAAAGGTATATTTTGCCTATTTTGGTATAAAGTTGGGTGATCAAGACAAGTCTTGGACCCCACATAAAGTTTGTTCAGTGTGTGTTGAAGAACTGAGACAATGGTTTCAAGGTAAAAAGCAGTCAATTCGTTTTGGAATACCAATGGTTTGGAGGGTGCCCAAAAACCATAGTGATGACTGCTATTTTTGTTCTTGCAATGTTCAAGGTTTCAATTTGAAAAACAAAAAGGATATTTCTTACCCTAACATTAAATCAGCCATTCGGACTGTTCCTCATGAACCTGAAGTACCAATACCCTCTCCTCCAGTTTCTTTGGATGGTATTTTAGATGACCACGAGCCATTGGCTCAGCTAGGTGAAAGTGAAGAAGACAGTGATGGCTACGATCCTGGCACAACCGATCACGTTCCATTCTCACAATCTGAACTGAATGATTTAGTTAGAGACCTAGGTCTTCCTAAAGACTCGGCAGAACTTTTAGGGTCTAGATTAAAAGATAAAAATATGTTGGCTCCGAGTACGTCCTTTTCTTGGTATCGTTCCAGGGAAAAGAAGTTTGTATCTTTTTCCTCTCAAGAAGGTGACTTGGTGTTCTGCAGTAATGTTCCTGGACTTATGGCACGTTTCAAAATAGAATATGCTCCTGATGAGTGGAGACTTTTTATAGATTCTTCAAAAAGAAGTCTTAAAGCAGTGCTTCTACACAATGATAATAAGTATGCTTCTATGCCAGTTGGACATTCTGTTCACTTGAAAAAATGTTATGAAAACCTCGAACTGGTTTTAAAACCATAAATGGACACTATGTGGTGATTTGAAGGTGATCTCAATGCTGCTTGGTCAACAAAGTGATTATACAAAGTTCCCTTGCTTTCTCTGTGAATGGGACAGTAGAGACAGAAAGCAACACTACATTAAAAAAGTTTGGCCCTTGAGAAAAACCTTATAGGTGGGGGTTAAAAATGTTGAGAGGCAAAATTGGGATCCCTTTTTGGGATCCACAAAAGCCTTGTGCTACGACGGAAAGCAAAATCGTTACTATAAGGACTTCTGAGCATAAAGAGAAACGTAAGTGTACTAGATATGTAGTTTATAACATGTATTATACATGAAATAAAATCCTTTAACTTAAGAAAAAATTTGAAAAATTGCTAAAATTTTGTTATTATACCAAAAAGTAATTCCTTTTTGTGAGAAAACCTTACGTGATAAAAAAAAATGGATTGCATTTTTGCAATCAGCGCTGAAAAATACCCAAAAATCAGTTATGAAATTCTAAACAATTTTAAAAAATATTTTTTTTTTGTAAACCTGTGATATTGGAAGAATTTGCTATTTCACTTTCTCAGCACAGCGGACCGTTTATTAAGTCAGAGCATTCATTCATAATCAAAAATAGTCGCAAACTCGTGAAATAGGTATGCTATACATAAACGTTATATCGTTTTTGCGACAGACATTTAAAAAGAAACTATCTCTTTAAAAGGCTCGTGCCACGTATAAATACCACTTAGGTTCTATCTGCGTAAAACATTAATTTTTCAAAAGTCGAGAACTTCTGTTGAACAAAGTTGAAAAGATTAAAATTCTATATTACACGCCATAATGCGTAGACACCATTCATTTCTTATGAAAGGCTGTTAAAAGCATAAACTTGTAAAAGTACATGTGAAAACGCTTAAGAGGTGCTAACGAACAGGGACTCTTACTTTTTTGACAAGGGATGATACATCTGGTGGCATTTATTACCCGAGATTTAGTACATGTACGTTTTTATTAATATTGTTGGTTTTAAGGTGCGGTAAATGGAAATACACATTTAGGAAATCACTGAAATCAAATTAACTTTATGGGCATGGATTGTTCGATAATTACTTGGCCAAACATTCAGATGGCGCGAATTTGAAGGATTTTCTTTCCTATTATGTAAAATTTGATGAATGGATACTACTTCTCAAACTACTTAGTTATGCCTAAAAAATCTGGACACTTCGAAGAGCAGATAAGAAAAGAATCGATGTATTTGAGATGGCATGTAGAAGCAGAATGCTTTGAATATTGGACAGCCGAAAGTATTGATCTTTTCTAACAAAGATTCAATCTAAAACGTTTTTATTTTTCTGTCTTCAAGCATAATAACATTATTCGGGCGCCCCGTTTCATTGTCTATTGCCAATCAGTAAAATTTTTCCACTACAAACTCCATCGTCACTTTGTCAATATCATCTTTTTACCTCAGACTGCCACTGCTGTTACTTTTACAGAGATGTAGATGCTATAAAGAAGATCTCGAAGATACTCAATTTGGTTTCAGAAATGCTGTGGAAACCAGGAAGGCACATTTTGTGCTAAATACCTTATTACAAAAATACCGTGCCAAAGAAAAGATGTATTTGCATGCTGCGTTGACTTCGAAAAGGCTTTCGATAAAGTAAAGCATGTAAAATTATTGCAGAAGCTGAAAAATATAGAAATAGATGACAAAAATTCATTTTTTAGAAAAACGTTTCGCACATATACGTTGAGCCAAATATAGTGGCCAAATTGATTGCAAGTTATCCATTCTGCCGCTGCATCAACTTAAAATGGTGATTTTAGAAATTAAGATGGCTTGTCTACCTGTGCAAAGTCTTGGAATCTTGAAGCAAATTCGTTCCTAAGATAGCCCAGAAATTTTACGAACACCGCAATGTCTTGTTCGGAGTACTCCTTATTTTTGTAATATTCTAGAATAGTTGGAAAATGAATGAATTCTTGTTGTGGAATATCTTTTTCAAAGATATCCAGCTTATGACGAAAAGCAAACATGCTTTGTATCAGATCACATACCAATTTTCCATTTCCTTGTAACTCTGTGTTAAGCGTATTCAAATATTTTAAGATCTCTTTACGAAAAGCCACAATCAGCATGTTACGTCTGTTTGTTATATACTCAAAATGTGTCCTAGCGTCCTGCGCATCTATATTGTGTAAGGAGGAGATCAAATGTTCTTTTATTAGCCAAATCGTTCAATAGCTTGACCTTTACTTAACCAACGAGCATTATTGTCTTGTAGTAAGTCAGAATCAGAAGATTCAAAAGAGAATTTTTAATATCCGCAGCTAAAATTTCCGTTCTTCTAGTATTATTTCGCGCTGACATTGAGATGCTTTGAATTGCTGAGGCAATATCTTTTTTTTTTTCTTTAAAAAGTGAGTTAGCTACTGCTAACTCAGTAGATCTCAGAAAAGAAGAGAAGTGCATCAATAGAAGGAAAAAGCGAACTCACGAAAATAAAATATTGGAAGAACTTGAGGTATTAAAAAAGGAAAACCAAACAAGAAAATTCTACAAAACTCTGAATAACGCAAGAAAGGAATTCAAACCAAGACTCAAACTATGTAAGGATAAGGAGGGGCATATACTAAATACAAAAGAAGAAGTACTAAAAAGGGGGGTGGAACACTTTAAAGAACTACTTACTATAGAAGTAGAAGATCCAGATCCAAATCAACCACCCGGAGGAGCAAGCAACAATTCACCATTAGAACCTCCGTCAATTCAAGAAGTACGAGATGCAATAAAACACCTAAGAGACAATAAATCTCCAGGAAGTGATGGTATACCCGCGGAACTTATCAAATGTGGAGGTGCTTCTGTGACTAATCAAATATATAAAATAATACTGAGAGCCTGGAATGGGGAACAAATCCCGGAAGAGTGGTGTATTGGAATCGTTTGCCCGCTACACAAAAAGGGTGACCAATTGGAATGTAGAAACTATAGGGGAATAACCCTCCTTAATACAGCATACAAAATATTTTCGAGGATCATATATGGTCGCCTAAGTACATATTCAGAGGAACTTCTCGGGGAATATCAAAGTGGATTTAGGCCTGGTCGATCAACAACAGATCAGATCTTTGTGCTAAGGCAAATACTGGAAAAAACCAATGAATTCAATATCGATACATACCATCTTTTTGTAGACTTCAAATCTGCCTATGATAGTGTCCTAAGAAATAAATTGTATGAAGCAATGAATGAATTCCACATCCCCGATAAACTGATAAGATTGGTTAAGGCTACAATGCGTAATGTGGTTTGCAAAGTCGAAATACAGGGCGAACAATCACAGGCGTTTGGAACGCATGTTGGGCTGCGACAGGGAGATGCGCTGGCGTGTCTCCTCTTCAACATAGCACTGGAAAAGGCGATCAGAGATGCCCGAATAGACAACAGAGGAAATATTTTTAATAAATCATCCCAAATTTTGGCATATGCAGATGATGTGGACCTAGTTGCCTGCACAACACGCAAGCTAGAAGAAATGTATACCACCTTCTCAAATGCCTCAAAATATATGGACCTGCAAGTAAATGAGGAGAAAACTAAGATGATGGCATCAACACCCAACAATAGAGCCAGGAACATCGGTCCCCAATTCACGGTTGATAACTCTACCTTTGAAGTGGTTGACAAATTCACATACTTAGGCACCCTGATCACCAAAGAGAACGCCATAACGGAAGAAATCAAGCAAAGGATAGTAATGGCAAACAGATGCTATTTTGGACTGAGTAGACATATGAGAAGTAGAAACTTAAGCCAAAAAACAAAAATAACTATATACAAAACCCTTATACAGCCAGTGTTGACATATGGATCAGAGACATGGACCATCTCCAAGGCAGACGAAGACCTTTTGCTTATATTTGAACGAAGGATCCTGAGAGGAATATTTGGTGGCATCTGTGAAAATGGTGTTTGGAGGAGGAGATACAACTACGAGGTATACCACAGATATAAACAAATATTTGGTGGTAAAGACATACTATCTCTTATAAGAATAGGAAGATTAAGATGGGCAGGACATCTAGCAAGATCACAGCAGAACTACCCTCCTAGAAGAATCCTTATGTCACAACCCGTGGGAAGCAGAAAAAGGGGTAGGCCAAAACTCAGATGGAAGGATGGTGTAGATTAGGATGGTAGAAAGATAGGCGCAGCAAACTGGCAACGGTTGGCAATGGATAGGACTGCCTGGTGTAATAGACATGGGAAGGTCGAGGCTCTTACATAGGGCTGTAGCACCATTGATGATGATGTTAGCTACTGCCAGCATAAATTCCTTCACCATTTTATAATCAGAAAATGGTTTTTGGTGTTTATTAAGTATCCAGCACAGACCTAACGCTGCCTCTGTGAATCTTTCTTTGTCGCTCATGCAGTTTTCGTAAGAATTAAGATATACCCATAAGATTTACGCGCCTGACTGCCAAGAGGAAAGTTTTTGTGGAAATTTTGAGGTTTTTTTGAACTTTATTGACTCAGCAATCGATATTCCGCAGTTCGGTCCGCAGTTTAACCTTTTGCGATCCGGATTCGCATCGCAGTCCGCCCGTTGCTATATTCTATTGGTAATAAAGTATTCGTCTAAATCAATAAAAATTTGTCTAGGAGCTATGATGTCTTCACCAAACCAAGCAGTTCTAGCAGAAGCCCAGGAACCACCTTTATTCATACGTAGGCAAATGTTAGCCAACAAACGTCTAATAACGTACAGATCGTTTAATACAACTATGGGTCACAAAATAGGTTTACTTTTGACAGAAAATTTAACAAATCCTTATTGGAGAATAAAAAATTCTCCTCCTCTTGTAGAATCTTTTATCGATACGAATTCATTTCAATCTTATATATTACAGCTACCAAAATTTCCTTTTTACGTACAAGACTTTGAAGTTCTGATAGACAAACCAACCATTATAATGCCCTCTTATTCAGACTTGCCAATTTTAACTAATCTGATATTCAAATCCATACTAAGCAAATTAGGGGAAGATTTAACAATAATTTATACAGATGGATCAAAAACTGTTGAAAGTACTGGTTTCGCTTTCTTTGTTTCAAACAGCAACTATGTTGAGAAATATCGAATTCCTGAATGTTGTTCTATTTTTACAGCCGAGGCTGCTGCTATACAGAAAGCACTATCTTGGTGTGTCACTAATTATTGTGAGAACATCGTAATAGTATCAGACTCTCAGGCAGTATTACAAGCTTTTCGTGGCCACCCTTTAGATAGTTTTCAAAACTCCATTATACTTGATATCAAAAAATTATTATATGATCTAAAATTCACAAACAAATCAGTTACTTTTCTCTGGGTTAAAGGACACAATGGAGTAATTGGAAACAAATTGGTGGACAGTATGGCAAAAAATACATCTGAGATATCCGAAATTACAAAATTTTACTACTTTAAAGATCTTTTTTTTATTATCAGGAGTATTGGCAGGGAAAGATGGATGTCAAAATATAAAGAGGTTCAGAAGACTTCTAGAAACCATTACTTTTCTAGTCACCCATGCTTACCAAAAAATATTCCCCATTTTAATCTTAACTTTAATAAAGTACATTCTTCGTTAATAACGCGGCTAAAACTGAACCATGGCCTCTTTCCTGAGCATCTGCATAGGATTGGAATCTATGAAACTCCTTTCTGTCCTTGTAATAATAAATCTATCGGAGATTTGAATTACTTATTTTTCGATTGTTCTAATCATAGGGAACAGACTCGAAGACTATATTTAGGTTTGATTGATCTCAATATTAGCCTTCCAGTTAACATCAGCAATCTGTTATCTTATTCTGACAAATCTATATATAATATTCTAATCAAGTTTATAAACGATTCTAAAATAAAAATTTAAACATCCTTATAACAATTTTCTGTGGCAAAAAGATTCTTGGTCTAATGCCATCTCTCTCTCACACACACACACACACACAAAGTATTCGTCTCCATTCCATATTCCACTCTGCAACTTTTGTGTCTTGAATTTTCCTGTTAAGTTTTTCGATGTTCAGTCTTGTCTAGGCTTATATTTAATCCATTTTTTTGTATTTTTATTCTAATTTGCGAAGCATGTAGGTTACATTTTTTTTCTTTTTTGGCTTCGATGTTAGCAATATTTTAAATAACGTCACAGACGTATAGCCATCTAATAAACCATACTTGGTTATTTTAAATTCCTTAATTTATTGTCGATTTTAACTATTATACAAACAAAATATTTAACAAAATGTAAAGCGCAAGAATCAATATGAATTTACCTGTGTCGGCACCACAAAAGCCAAACGCAATCTTTATTCCTTTTATATATTAAAACAACGTCATATATTTGTTCCGTCCCTGCCTTCCATCGCCAATAATTTGTCTTTCCGTCTGCTACAGATTTTTTCATATCATCCGGCCACTTCGTATCATCCTGCCGTATAAAATCCAGGTGTGGACGACTTAAACATCGTCCATAAACCCTTAAAAAATTCCCAGTTAGGCCCTTATGAAACTCAATATTTTTCCGCAAATACGTTTTACGGTGACAACTGTTACAAATAAGTCGTAGGGTCGGTTCATTTTACCTGTGCCCTAAGTAAATATTGTGTTACTAATAACTGGAGGGAAAAACAAACGGCGAGACGAAGAATCTTATAAAGTCGCTTCTTACAAATTTTGATTTGTAAGCACAAAGACGGAGATAGGGGGAGAAAAATAGGCTTTAAATGTTTCATCTACTGTTTTTTATATATTTGTATATTAAATATTCAACTATAGTTTATTTTTATGAACGAGAGAGTAATTAGCATAATTTTAACTGGTACCTCCGGCCACTCCATGGGCGTGCTCAAGATTAATTGAAAAATTACTTTGAATAATTGTAAAAAATAAATGAATTATTTCAGTGTTATAAAGTGTTATGTGTATGTAAACAAAAGTGACCTCTTTTATCACACACTATATTAGAACTGACTGGCCTACATTAAAAAGGGTTTTTAAAAATTCACATTTTTTTTAATTTTTAAAAATTACAAAAGAGAAAAAGAGTTTTTAAAACCGTCTAAGGTATGTTAAATAGATGAATAAAAATATTAATATAAAACTTACAGCTACTTGTTACAAATCCAAATCAGATTCAGAAGATGAACTTTCAGAACCAAGATTTATAATAACTTGCTCGATCATTTTATCAGTAATATTGTCCAGCTTCCACATTTTTTCCTCTTCTTTAATAGTGTGATTTACTGCCTTTTCCCAGTTTTCAGGTTTTACATTATTTACGGCCTCCAAAAACAACTGTTTAACATCATGAATTTTAAAAGTGGTATTTTTTCTTGAAACTTCACTCTTTATCTGTGCCCATACCAGTTCAATCGGGTTTAATTCACAATGATATGGTGGGGATCGAAGTACTGTCATTCCACGATTTTTGGCAATTTCATTAATTTCGTATTTTTAAAATTTTTCTTTATGAAGGGCACACAACGAATAAAGTTTCTTTCTTATAGATCCGGGATGGTACGTAATATTTTTTGAACTCAGCCAATTCTGCAAGTCTTTTTTTAACCACTTGGTTGGGGGCAGTCCTTCTATAAGTCTGGAGTGATAACTTGCATTATCCATTACTATTACACAGTTCTTAGGAAGAAGATCTATCATTTGTTCGAACCATTCTTGAAAGACATCAGCGTTAATAAACCACTTTCAACAAAACCGTCTGAACTGACAATGTGTACTATTATCAGCCTGCGTCCCTTTCCTGATGGTGGGTATAAACCAGTAGATAAGTTATTTACAAAAGCGTGCCTTTGACTTGTAACAGTTTCATCCTGCCAAAATTTTTTTGGTGTATGACCCTCGTTGATCCATGTTTCATCAAGATGAAATATTTTTTTTTTGGTTTCTCATTTCCTTTATGGTTCTTAGAAAATGTCTTCTCCATATGACAATATCACTTCTTTCTAATACAATAGACTTTCTGGGATTCTTTTTCCAGCGGAAGCCTATTTCCTTTAAAAGTTTCCATAACGTACTTCGACTCATTTCTGGGTAATCCTTATCATCTCGAACTGAGACAAGAACTTTATCCAATGTTGGAAATTCTTCTCTAAAGAAGAATTCATGCACTTTCCGTCGAAGTCCTTCTTTAAAATGATATTCTATTTGAAATTTTGGTTTCCCTGGAGCATTACGTGGCATTTGAAAACTACCACATTTCTCTTCTTTAATAACTCTGTAAATCGAAGATTTCCCAACACCAAGTGTACTGCTAACTAACTAACTCAACGGTCTCATTAACACTTTCACATAAACGTTTGTCTGTAAATGATTTAAAACAATTAAATATTAATGTTTTTTCATTAACAGTTAAAGGACCAATTTTTCGGCGTTTACACGGCACTTCCAAATTTTCCATAACACTAGTATACACAATAAACTGCACCTTGCAACTGAAGTACCTACTTTTAGTGAACTGTTAAGAATTTTGAATACGCCACTTGGACCTTCCTACAAAATGGAAAAACCCAGTATCACATTTTCTGTGGAATAAGTTTAGAAGGTAATTATCTATTCAATTACTGTCGTAGATTCCTGGAATTAAAAAATTAAATGTTTGATTGTTGAAACCCTTACTTCGTGGAATGCACTCATTTCAGATAAAATAAAACGTTTTATTTTATCTAAAGAATTAAACTTTATTTTGCAAATAGGTAGGTACTTATTAAACTTTTATTGGTTATATATAACCAATAAAATAAACATCTTACATTTCTTGCAAATTCATTAGTACCTGTTAACCTCCATCACTCCGACACTGGCAACCCTCACAACTATTGTATTCTATTCTGCTCCAACCTTTATAACTGGTGGTCATACTCAATTTAAAGTTGTTTTCCTATATACTTCTGTAGACTTGTTGACAAATATCTGTTTTTCATTGAGTCACCCGTATCAACAGTTTAGGGATTTGCATACATAATTTATTGTTTTATTACTCTCTCATACATAAAAATACACTATAATTGTCAAGAAAAAGTGCATTGAAACTTAACCGCTTTTTAAATCCTAGATCATGAAAGTTAATTAACAAATCAGAAGCGTTCGAAATGTGGTTTTATCTAAGATTGTCCAAAATATTATAAGTTCAACCCATTTCAAAGATATAACTTTTAAAAAGAATATATCCAAGAGCATATATTATTATTAATTATTAATATTTCTAAGCAACTTCTTATAATATGTAATAGATGTTGTAGTATGACCCAAATCCGATTAAACCACCACCAAGCTAAATAAATTCGGGCTAATAATCGCCACCTTAACTGCCTCAATGAATATGTGCTTGAGAATACTAATACTTTAATGTTTATTTTGAGGAATACGGTTAGGGAAAGGTCTATTTCAAAAGGAATGCACATAAGAGTACCCGTTTAGGATCGTTGGATCCTTTTCACGCTGGAGTTGAATCTGTTTGTGTTGGACGAAAGCAAAACAGAGGGAAAGCCAACTAATGCAGCGATGTTCTTCTGCTGGAGCATCTTGGAGGCTGTTAAGATGGAGTCACTATTCGAATCAGAGGCGAGAGGCTTGTATGGATGTGGTGTTGTTTCCAGAAAGAAATGTGTTTGTTTTTTGAGCCAAGTGCAACAGAGTTGTGTCTCTAGTTGCTATTGTTCCTGTAGCCGTTTTTACGTCTACATCCAACTAAAACTAGTGTCTTGTACTAAAATTTTGTAACTGGGTGTTTTCGTTAATGACTAGGCCTCGTCAGCTTTCGAGAGGCAGTTTGTCGCATATAGCCCAGTGTGAATGTGTGTGTGTTAGCCTGATAGTGATGGTCGCTACCATTTCGATGTTACTTGGCTCTATCAGTCACTTAGACTTCTCCGTCCGACCCCAGATCCCATGTCAGCTACGGGGCACTGTTGTCGGCCGAGGGTCCTAGCGACGAGGATGCTTCGGTAGCAGAAAGAGGAACCCTTTCACTGTCACGCTAGTGTGAGCGTATTTTGTATGAATATATTAAATTGTGAATGTGTGCGAGACTGAATCGGCAATAGCGAAATCCGTGTTGTCTATTGACCCTTGTTCCTGCAAGCGAACAGGCTAGGTTTTAAAAAGCAGTTAAATGCACGCATTGTTGACAATTTGTTGCACAATCTATTATTAATATATTTCTATCTGTTTTTACAACTATTACACAGTAATTTTAATGAATAAGCACTTACAAAAATTGAAAATATACAAAAATAAAATCTAAGTGTCAACCCTGAGAAATTTTTTTCAGGTAGATCCTTGTGTTTTAAAACAGTTTCGGGTAAAACAGTGGCGCCCTTATACAAACAACCGGCCCAGTGTTTAGTCAGTCTGCTTTTTTGTTTTGTTTGTGCTACTCACAAAGGAGAAGTCAAATATTTCAATATTTGTTTACCTTTTATTCCGTACTTCTGTATAAAGATTAAGAGATATTTCGAGTGGTTGTCGCCTATTATGTTACTACCGACTTTGTAGAAAGATTGAATATACTTAGCAATATAGAATTTCAAATAAACTTATAACTTTAATTTAAATTTAAAATAAATAACAAAATTATAATTTTCCTAAACTTATTCCAAAAAGAAAAGGAAAAAGATCTTATTCCAAAAGCTCAAATAAAATATAGGTATTTCAAAACTGTGACGCATATGAGGTATAACATTTTTATTTATTTCCTAAATGAGGAGGTTTAAAGCAAAACCGAATAAATCCACTAAAACCGATTTTTGGAAAAATAGCAGCATTTCTGAGACGCAAAAAGTAATTATTTTTTTGTTTATCTTGTTCGTAAATACTGTTAGAGAAGTCATAATAAAACTTTTGCTACAATATAAATTTAAAAAAGTGATATTTAGTTCAAAAGAAAATTTAAACAAAAGTGGATTTATTTGGTTTTGCTTGAAATAACTGGATTTATTTCATTTTGCTCACAACTTTATTAGCAAGAATTAACAAAAGTATTATTTTTATTAGTAATACAAAAAAAAAACATTGACACACTAATAGCACATCAAACAGTGCATTTACATATGAAGTGCAAACTCTTCTTCTAGACAGTCACACTCATTTCTTAGCTCTTCTTCTTCCTCAGTATGTTCAACCACTTAATTATTTTTACATAAAAGATTTGTGTACCACAAAAACTTTCGTCACTTTTCCACTCCTTTCCAAATTGTTTTTCCATAAGTTGTTGAACACTTTTTATCTTCTTTGGTGGAATGGCACTTCGCATTAGATTTCTATACATCTAAAAAAAACACCCTTTATAAGTATATCAATTTCTAAAACTTCTTGATTCATTTTTTCATAATTGACATATTTCCAAAATACTGAAATGTGTATTGGTTTGCTCCCTTCAGTTGGGATAACTCATCCCCTTCTCATCAATGAATTTTATAAATAATTAATTTTACAATTTGCAGATCCAAATCTGTTGATCAGCAAACTAAACTATAAATATTTAGATCCAGTAAACCAATGTTGATTAATCCTTTAATTCCTAAATAATCAATTGGTTTTGCTAATGAGTGGAATACGTATAAATCGAAAAATTATTAACATTTTAATAATAGAATTTTAAAGTGGGTGACAAATTAAAATTTTTTTTTGTGTAAGTGCAGTTCATAACTAAGCAATAAAATTAATGTACATATTCGTTTATATTTTATAATGTTGGTACCTTTTGTAATTTATACAAAAATGTAGAAAATTGAATATTTATCTTCTTCTGGTGATGCCGTCTTCCTTACATAAGATTGGCTACAAGTTTGGCAAATCGTTCTAGGTTTTGAGCGATCATCAAATATGATTGTAAATTTAAATCAGCCCAGTATCTTAAATTTTTCAGTTATGATCATCTTCTTCGGTCCGAGATTCTTCTTCCCTCTATTTTACCCTTCATTCATTCTCTGGTGCCTTACGCATGCAGCGTGTAAGCGTTGATACTTATTGGATTATGCGTATGGATCCTTCTTTTGTTTTTTTTCTTAGCCTTCTCTCGTCCATTTTTGGATATAAGCCTCTTCTAACTCCTTCCATCTATCATGAGCTACATACTTCCAATTTGTTCCTGCTATTCCTTTGATGACGTCCACCTATCTCATCTGTGGTCTTCCTTTTGGTTGTCTACCTTTGTGAGTTCTTCAATGTTGTATTGTGGCATTCCAACTTGTCTAGCAGTGTAACCTGCGAAACTCCAGTTAATTTTGACAATTTTTGTTGTGATATCCTCTACTTTTGTTTTTGATCTTACCCAGTCGTTTTTCTTTTTATCTGACAGTCGTATACCTAACACTGCTCCTTCCATTGCCCTTTCTTTTATGGGTCTTCTTCTTCCTATGCCGTCCCCATTAACGGATGTTGGCGACCACATTTTTAAAATCTTCTCTGTCTTTTGCAATGTGGAATAATTCGTCTACAGTCATGTTTGTCCAGTCTCGAATATTTCGCAGCCATGACTTCCTCTTTTTACCTATTCCCTTTTTGCCATCGACTCTACCCTGCATGATGACCTGCAGAAGACTATATTTATTATTTCTTAGTATATGTGTCCAAGGTATGCAGTCTTGCGTACTTTCATCGTTCTCAACAATTTTTTGACTCGACCCATTCTTCTCAGCACTTCCTCATTGGTGACCCTGGCAGTCCATGGGATTCTCAACATTCTCCGGTATATCCAAAGTTCAAAGGCTTCAATCTTTTTAACTATTTGCGCTTTTAGTGTCCATGTTTCTACCCCGTACAATAATTGCGACCAGACGTAACATTCAACAAACCTCAGTCTCAGCGCAATATTCAGATTTTTCTCACAGAACAATTGTTTGAATTTTAAGAACGCTGCCCTTGCCATTTCTATTCGTACCCGGATCTGTTGGTCTGGATCTAATTCTGTGTTGATGTAAGCTCCCAGATATTTATATTTTGTCACTCTCTCTATTTGCTGTCCACCAAGAGTTAGTTGTTCATTATTTATTGGACTCTTTGATACTATCATAAATTTGGTCTTATCTGTGTTGATGTCAAGTCCCATTTGAATGCATTCACTATTTATTGCATCTAGTAAAGTTTGTAGATCTTCTATACTCTCAGCCATAATTACCGTGTCATCTGCAAATCTCATGGTGTTTATGATTTCTCCACCAATTCTTATTCCCTCTTTTTTTTTTCCATACGGCTTTTCTGAATATGACCTGTGAGTACACGTTAAAAAGCGTCGGAGACAAGACGCATCCTTGCCTAACCCCTCTCGCAATCGGTATATTATTTGTTTCTATATCGTTCACCTTTACTACTGCTTTCTGGTTCCAGTATATAGCCTTAATAAACTCAATGTCTTTTTTGTCTAAATTGATGTTTTTTAATTCATCTATTAACTTCATATGCTGCACTCGGTCAAAGGCCTTACTAAAGTCTATGAAGCATACATATGCACTCTTGTTATATTCCCGACATTTCTGTAAGAGTACCGTCAACGCAAATAATGCCTCTCTTGTACCCATGCCTTCTCTGAAGCCAAACTGAGTTTCATCTATCTGTTCCTCACATTTCTTATAATTTCGGTTTTGAACAATTTTCAAAAGAATCTTTAAAGGGTGGCACATTAGGCTTATCAATCTATAGTCATAACATGATTTGGGATTGTTGTTTTTTGGTAGAGGTAAAAATATCGATTTAAGCCATTCTTCCGGGATGTTGCCCTCTACATATATGTGGTTGAGAATTCGGGTGAGTCTCTTTATATTACCGTCATCTAAGGCTTTTAACAGTTCAACTGGAATTTGATCAGGACCCGGTGCTTTTCCTTGTTTTGCATTCTGTAGGGCATTCTTTACTTCTGAGGGTAAAATTTGTAGGTATTGTCCCTCTTCACCCATATCTTGTTCATTCTCTCTCTCTCGTCATGGAAAAGATGGATTATATATTGTTCCCATGCTTCCTTTATTTTGCTCTCTTCAGTAAGTATTTCTCCATTATTATCTCTTGTTATGAGTGTTCTTCTTTGTCTGGTGTTGCCTGTAAGTTCTTTAATTTTTTTATGTAAGTTTGAGGTGTCATGTTTGTTGCTGAGTTCTTCCAATTCCTGGCATTCTTTGTTCATCCATTCCTCCTTAGCCTTTCTGATTTCATATTTGATTTTATTCTTGATGGTTTTATAATTATTTTCATCTTTATTTTTGTATTTTCTTTTTTCAGTTATTAGCTCAACTATTTCCGGTGTCATCCAGTCTTTTTTAGTTATTTTCTCTTCTTCGCCTAGGACCTCCTTTCCCGCTTTTAGTATGGCTTTTTTCATATCTGCCCATTCAACGCTTCCTTCAGTTAATTTATTTATCTCTGCGTTTAGTTGCTGTTGGCAGTTGTCGTCTTTTATGGGTAGTTTATTCATATTTGCCTTGGTTAGGGTCCAACATTTGTTTGTGTACACCTAAACATTCCTTCTTTAGTTAGACGTTTTTAAAAAGTCAAAGTTTGTAGAAGTTTTATACTATTTAACGATGATAACTTGGAAAGCTGCAATTAAAAACTAACAGTTCTTGAAAGTTAAACATACTGAAAATTTGTTACACTTGTATAAGAAAAAAAGTTTAATATTAAATAACACGACGCGGCTGAGTAGAAAGGAAACGCGTAAAAACTAAAGCAAATACATCCATATTACATGACAACTTAAAGAATTCCCTTGATATGAAACTTTTAATCCGAGACATTTCTCCGTGACAGCCGCTTCAAAGTTTTAAACTCTCTCGCTTGGTAATATAAGACCAAAAACAGAAAATGTGTCCATCACAAACATCCTAACCGACATTCTAAACAGTTATAAAAAACTCTATGGAAACACGTGAGATAAAAACATTCTTTTAGATTCTCGACGATAGCAGAAATCATTCGGTTGATTTCAGAAATTCGGTTGGGATGGAAAAAAACATTTTTAAAATAAATAAAAAAACTTGGAAAATGTTTGGTGCTGGAAAACTTTAAGAAGGCTGTATGTAATAGTGGCACAACAAAAAAACTGGTGGTTTTTCAAAACTGATGGTTTTGATGTCTGTAAATTTTAGTGTATTTAGGAGAGTGTTAGGTAGCCTTTAATGGATTGCAACACAGACTTTTTAATTTAACCGTTATTTTGAGTTGTGCTACTATTGCAAAACAACATTTTGTCTTTCAAGACTAATTAGGACAAAGACAAAACTGGCATTTTTTTGTTATTCTTATTAAGTATACTACAAGTTACTTAAATAAGAAAATGTGTTTATTAACAGCTATAAGAACGAAATATAAAAGTATATATTGATAATAATAGGAAAAGGTATGATTACTAATGCTTAAATGTCGGTAGAAATCAGCGTGAATTTTTGGAACACGCCTCTTCTTCACAAAAGCCAGTGTCTTTTTTCTTCTTTTCAGTTATTGGTAGGCTGCCAATGTAGCCTTTTTTAGTTCCATAATATCCGTGTTTTCTAAACATTTTCTTGTTTTTTTTCTTCATGATATTAACTGACCTTTACCACAGAATAATAAACAATAAGAATGCCCACTCTACATGGAAAATTAAGTACGCGCTTCTCCTTCGCGCAGACGTTTCGCCGTGTTTTAGAGGGAACCAGTGTTGTTTATGTGGTGTACATAGAAAAATTAACTCGGTTTAATTGTCTTACGGCAATCATAGACATACTATATAATTATATTAACATTGTTAAATATAATAACATAATACATAAATAAGATAATTAAACATAAATATAAACAATTACATAACCTCACAAATCATATGTCTGTGTGTGTTTCCTTCTAAAATATGGCGCGCGTACTGAAAAACTTCAAAGGCGGCATCTGAGAGTGGGCATTCTGATTGTTTATTATTCTGTGCCTGTACTCCTCATGTGCAAATAAAGTTTTAAAATAGTAGTGAGTACCAGAGCTTTTTCTTGCATAAATTTCACAAATATTGTTGAAATGAGAAATATTTCCTTGGATATCTATAATGAAAATTGTTGCTATTTTAGTATTTAACTTTTTCAGGTCAAAAAAATCATTATTATATAATTCATGCACTTCGAATGGTTGTTTGTAACTAGCAGTTCGTATTTGCATAGCGTAAGGAGTCAGTAGATAAATAGGCCCTAGTTTTCAAGCTTTAATGCTATTTCTTTCTATTAACCCAGATATGCCTACATGAAAATATTATTTAATATTTTTCTCCAAATTTACTTATTATATCAATTAACAAAAACATATTTATCGTAAAAACAAAATATTTATGAAAAATAAGTAAAAATCAATACAGATCATGAAATCAATCAGATATGCCTACATGAAAATATTATTTAATATTTTTCTCCAAATTTACGTATTATATCAATTAACAAAAACATATTTATCGTAAAAACAAAATATTTATGAAAAATAAGTAAAAATCAATACTGTACAAAATATGGTACACCAGGCATATAAACTACTATTAAGTTTCAGTGTGGTATGAAACAAAACATTTTACATGTAAGCCTTCATTGCACGTTCAACATCTCATTTTTGCTCTATCGTGGCACAAACCACATCGAGTTGGTTTTTCCTCTGGAATTACTAAATGGTCTAGTTGATCATTGCGAATATCAATGTTTTCATTGGCTAATGGACGACCTCGAGAATATGAAGTAGGTTTTTTATTTTGTTGTAACAATGATGTTGCAATGCGTCTTCTAAATAATAACTGGTCCAGTTTTCCTCCATGCAAACGATGAAGTTGCCAGGTATTCTGAACAGCCTTGTCAATGCATTGATTGATCAATAAAAAGTAACATTTTTTGCCATGAATAGAAATGCGGTGAACACTAATATTTTGAAAATCATGAATGTGTTGCTTGTGTGAGTCCATTTCAAATAGGTAAAGAAATAATAAATAAGACTTACTCACAATCAATTTAATTTAACTATTCGGACGACCGGTTTCGCTTTCTACAATATGCAAAGCATCTTCAGGTCTCGAAACAAAGTTAAATAAATGCTGAAATAATAAAAACACATATTAGGGTGTTGTCTGATAAAGATAAACAAATTAGATATTTCAGCAGAAAACTGTAAACTTTATCACAATATTATCAACAAATATTTTAAAGCCAACAATTCACAACTACACTCTATGGTTGATTACTACATACTGAAAGTATTTAGGCGGATATCAAGAAATATGTATTATAGATAATCAAGTTAAAAGACATTTGTGGTGTACAATTTATTGTACGTCAGGCATATCTGGTTTAAAGAGTGGTAGATGTCACTCTTATTTTAAGTATGGCCGACAAATAAATAGCGATGAGTTATAGAAGAAATTCTGAAATGAGTTACAGCGTACTGATATATTGACATTAGGTGCTTGTTTTTTCCTTGGCCACCATAATTGTCTGAGTAAAATATGAATTTCAAATCGTCAGAATCGGTTTTTGTAGAGGTTTGTTTCAAATAGATTAGCATACACGAACCAATTTCCATGGCATTTTTACTGCCTTTTATCTCGTGTCAAACATAGCTGTGCACATTTTCCAGTTTCTTTTTCTAAAGTTCACATATTGAGAAATGATTGACAGCTTAGCTTTCTAATAGAAAGCAGAAAGTCTCCTTTTGGTGTCGGTAGTGTCGGTACAAAGGGGCAGTACTACAAGAGACCATTTATTATCTTAACCAACAATGTATCCTAGCGACACTTGTGACGTCTAGCGGACATTTTTGCCATTAATATTGTACCAGTTTTGCAGGTCATAAATAAGGATTTTTCAAGCCCTCTGGTGATGGTAACTCAATTTTGTCAATTTTTGAGTTAAGACATTATAGCATACCGCCGACGATATTTCGTTTTCTGATAAATATCGCAGACTATATAGATTTTCTTATCTGTATTTGTATTTTGGGACTCTGTGTATCATACAGTATAGGATGAATTAGCGAATACTGCAAAGCTGAAAATACGTCCAGTCATTTATTATGGAAGAACGAGCCGATTTGGGGAGATGTTAATGGCTTTGAATTTTTTTAATGTTCATATAAGCGGCGAAATGGCATTGCAGGTATTTCGGTTACTTAATTCATTCAGAATTAATTAGCTATTAATTTGATTCTTGCAGTAAATGCAAATTAGAAACAGCGAATTTTTAAATTAAAGTCTCAGTTAGTTTTAAAGTGTGAGTGGTTAAAATAACAAACGAGACATCTGCAACGTTATGTATTTAAAAGCAAAGATGGAGTTAAAAGTTTTAACCCCTTACTGCCTGATTTTTTTTTATTTTGTATAAAAAAATCTATGATTTTAAACTTGACTTCAAGATTACGGTAAAAATATAAAAAAAATCATACTTGGTTAATTTTTTGTATTTTTTTTTTGGGTCATAGATATATGGCAAGCTATGCATTAAAACAAGATTCAACAAGTAAAATTAATAAAAAGAAATGACGCTTATTACTTTCTAATTATTATAATTATTCAGGGTAAAACTTGTAAAAATAAATTCTCTCTTTATTTAAGCAAGAACAACATTGTATTCTATGAAGCTTTTTAAACCACAGGGATATTTCCTTCTTTGCGTTTCGCTACACTATAATGGAAGATGGTCATATTTGTAGTAAAACCAGCTTTATTACCTTTGTATAAACACTCTGCCAATGCCATTTTGAAATCTGCCAGAGCTAAATTATTATGCTCATTGTCACTTCTTCTCCAAAGAATTCGCGCATTGACAGTCATCGAAACAATATGAGTTTGATCCTGTAATATCTCACCACTGAATCCATGAGATTTATTTCCCCCATATACTCTTTGTAGACAGTACTACTTTGTACGTTACAGCTTTTGGACATGGAACCATTATATGAGTCTTATCCTCCGTTTAAATTCAACTGTTGGCATACTCTCAGCATATGTTGATAAAATGTTTACTAATAAGTTGTTATTTCATGTAACAGCAGATATTTTTGTACCATCAATTGTGGCGACTTTCTCTACCATAGCTCCTATTCCTATTCCTATTCTAACTGTTCCTAGTTGTAACATACCCTGTTTCGTTAGATAAATTTGCAATAGGACGTTGTTGAACCAAGTATTAAAGAATATTTTGTGAATTATAAGTCTTGGTACTGTTTGTGTTGGCCAATGTAGGTAACACATTTGAACTTACCTCCAAATCGGGAAAACCGTCGGGTACAACAGTATTTGGGCTTCCTACAAAAATTTCATAATCGTAGCAAACTCCGCTGGCATCACTAAGAACAAAAGCTTTATATTCTCATTTATGGGGTTTTTGCGGATTATTTTTTTTTGTGGATTTTTAAAGAGAGAAGAGAGAGAAGATTAAAAAACGTTTTATTTCTTCCCACCTAATGCATGTCATCTGAGATCAATCGCATGATTGAGGCTGAAGTTCTAGCGTTCGGCAATTGCACTATAGACATATAAATACAGGTTCCTAAGAACTGTTCTAGCTGATTTTCAGAAAGTTTCAAAGGTTTTTGAGGTCTTTTTTTCCACTGAATATAATATAGTTTGATAAACTATATCTTTTTGAGACAGTAGTAAAATTATGCACCCCTGTCTCACTGCCCTTAAGACATTGACCTTATGTATATATTCTCCATCTATTCGGAGCACCGCTAATTGATTTAAATACAGGTTATGTATTATTTTTAGGTCTCTTTCGTAAATCCCTTTCTTGTCCATGCAAAAACATTAGAGCTGATATTTCTACATTTCCGAAACAATATCTGCACGCTAAATAAAGCTTTCCTCGTAGCAACGGCGTTCACAAATCCAAACTAATTGGTCACAATTTGTTCCTCGCATTTCCAGTAAATTCTTTTGTGAATGTCTTTTAAAAACAGCTTCAGCAAATTAGACTTTTGCTCCTGGTTTTTTGGGCAATGGTACGCCATTAAGCAGGAGGTTTTCATCTACCTTGGAAATGGTCCATGTCTCCGATCCATATGTCAGCACTGATTGTATAAGGGTTTTTTATATGGTTATTTTTGTTTTTTGGCTTAAGTTCAAATTCAATCCAAAATAGCATTTGTTTGCTAGAATTATTCTTCGCTTGATTTCTTCCGTCATGAAGACTATACATATCTGGTGAAAACAATTTATTACAATAATAAACGGGACTTGTTGACTTTTCTACTGTTGAACGGATTGATGGGAGTACAACAATATTGTGAGCAGGCGTGCGGACGTTTCTAGTTGGCTCCTTTTTACTCCACTTATACCTATTCTTTCCATAGTAATAATTGCTGGAATTGACACACTCTTCTTCATCTTCGCTAGCTATTATTTCTGAGTCTTGGTGCCGTTCATGTTCACTTGGTTCTTGTTCACTATCCGTAAAATGATCACTTTCTTTATAATATCCCACTTTCTCATCATCATCACCAATGTCACTTTTCGCCCCATTATATAATTTTGTGCATACCTGTTCTAAATCATCGTCTAACACTCTTACAGCTTTACAAGAACTATCCATATTAAAATAACACTAATGGTGACCTTGCTTCTAGTACGCGTGTGAGGAGTTAGGATTCTGTGAGACGCATGCTGGTGACCATGCGTCAAGGGTTGATTGAAGTCTAGAACGTAATAATCTGATGTGGATCTATCTTTTCAAAAACCTCTTTGGAAGAGAGTAAGGAAATTATAATTTTCTAAGTACCATATCCGAACCTTGAGATTTAACCTTGTTTAGGCTTGTGCCTCTTTAAGGAATGGGGAACTCCTTTTTTTGAGCGGAGTTGTAGGGGGGGGGGGGTGTGAGAAAAACGTCAATTAGTCGAAACACGAGCTAAGAAGTAGCAGACTACTAAGGAACAGGGGGAAAAGAAGGTGATTAGTGTGTGAATCATAGTGTTAGAAGAAGTGGGATATGCCTAGCATGCCTTGTGAGGTACTTCAGGGGTCACCAGCTATACGGTAGGTAGGAACGGC
Organism: Diabrotica balteata; assembly: GCA_918026665.1. NCBI lineage: Eukaryota > Metazoa > Arthropoda > Insecta > Coleoptera > Chrysomelidae > Diabrotica > Diabrotica balteata. The sequence continues at coordinate 171,636,432 of OU898277.1, read as the reverse complement.
TCTTTATTAGCGTTATTGGCGCGCAATCTTTATCTGCGATAGTAGATGGAGAATGATTCAAGAATTTCAAAGTACTCATCAGGAAGTTCAGGTCCAACGTTGTGTAGAAGTTTGGCTGGAGGAAATGGAACTTTCTTAGTAGGATACCTGATGAATATTTGCCCTCTGTGTGTGCAAGGTATCTTTAATACTTGTTTTGCTCAGTTATTCGAGCCAGCTATGGTTCTTAGGATATACTTCCTGCTTAGGGTTAGGATACTGTCCTTAATTGGCGTGATGTTGGCCAGTATGTAAATGTGGGCTGATAAATAGTCCATTCCTTTTTCATACAGTAACGCAGAATTCTACGTTCAGTAGCTGTTATGGGGTTGAGTTGGTGACTCTTGAGAGAGAGGTAAACGCATGCATTGTATTCGAATATCGGCCTGACAAAGGTCTTGTAGGTGTGCAACAATGTTTTAGATGACGTTCCTCCTAGTTTTCCGGATAGCACTTTCAGGAGATTGAACCTCTGTCTCATCATGTCAAGGGATTCTTGGACGTCAGTCTTCCAATCGAGAGTTCTCATAAAACGAACTCCCAGGTAGAGGACTGAGTTCCTGAGAACGAGGTTTTCTTCCGGAAGTGTCACCCGGCCCCGGAGGTCACGTCTGTAAGGAGATTTCAAAAGAATGGCTTAAGTACCATATACCATGAAGGTTTAAAATTTTTTCTAGAATCTTGCATATTCAACATCAAAGAGAGATAGGTCGGTAAAAGATATATCATGTTGAGCTTAAATATGTAATGTTGTTTGAAATAAGTAAAAATATATAATATATACATCTATATGCACTTCGCATATATTCCGCTTTCTAGTTACAAGGCTTATTTCAGTTAAAAAAAAATAAAAACCTGGGACACCCTGTATGCCCATTCCTAATGAAAACCGAGACCCATCTCATAAGACATGCACAATAAATGACCAAAACTATGAAAGCGGACGCATAACATTCTATCTCGCTAACTTTTATTCACGCAGAACGAAAATTTCTTTTATAATAATGTCCCAGCTCCCGGCTCCAAAATTTATGAGAGATATATCCAAATTGGATTGCATAGTTTCGGAATTCGAAAATGCAGCCACCGCACACATTTGTATAAAAGAGAATACTTAACGGTGACAAAACAGGTTCCTAAAATTGCTGTCAAAAATACAGTGGCGGGTAAAAAATGCATTCAAAAAAGTAGAGATTAGAAAAATATTGTATAACATCTGATCTATCGTAGAGGGGAATTAATAGAAAACGCATCTCATAATTCAGTTCTGTTGATTTTCTATTTTTCTATTCATTTTATTTTAAAAATCATTAAAAATATCTTTCTAAAAGTATATTTGTATTAAAATCCACTGATAAAACTTTTATAAATTGGGTACCTGCATTTCAAAAGTTAAAACAAACTGTTCGATTTCTTTTATAATGCATTTTAATGTTATATCCTAATCTTACTTATTAAAACCAAGGTAATTATTTCTAGGGGAGAACACAAGAATGGAGATATAGCAGACCTGGAAAGATACAGACCAATCAGTCTCCTTAACCATCTTTATAAATTATACACCCGAATAATAACGAATAGATTAGAGACAAAGCTGGATTTTTACCAACCTCGGGAACAAGCTGGTTTCCGCCCGAATTACGGCACAAACGATCACCTGCAGTGACTAAAAACCCCAATAGAAAAAACTAACGAATATAACCGTCCCTTGGCATTAATATTTGTAGACTTTAAAAAGGCGTTTGATACAGTCGAACTACCGTCCATCTTAAGAGCACTACAAGATTGCGGGATCGACCACAGATATTGTAATATAATTAAAAATATATATGAAAATGCCACAACAACCATAAGTCTATATTCTGCAACTAATAAAATAAAGATAAAAAGGGGAGTCAGGCAAGGTGATATTATGTCACCAAAGCTGTTCATCACCGTTCTTGAGTATGCATTTAAAAGACTAATATGGCAACAGAAAGGAATATCCATCGATGGAGAAAGATTAAACCATCTACGTTTTGCGGACGATATCGTGCTTCTGTCAGATAATCTGGGAGAGATCAAAGACATGCTCCAAGAACTGAATGACATACTACAAGAAACTGGGTTGGAGATAAATTTCGAGAAAACCAAAATGATGACCAATATGGTTCAATACACATACTTGGGCCATGAAATTAGAATAACCAGAGACAACTAAACCTGCGAGCTAAATAGACGAATCATGTTGGGATGGGCGGCATATGGACGGATGAGAGACATTTTTAAAGCAAATATCCCAATTCACCTGAAAAATAAGGCATTTAACCAATGCAGCTTACCAGTCTTGACCTACGGAGCAGAGACCTTAACTTTAACAAAAGCTAGTGCTGAAAAACTGAGGGTAACACAAAGGCGAATGGAGAGATCAATGCTGGGCTTGACCTTGAAAGATCGCGTAAGAAATGAGGAGATACGCCGACGAACTGGCGTAGACGATATTATACTGCGAATCAATAAACAAAAGTGGAGGTGGGCTGGACATGTTGCTAGAATGGAAGACGGAAGATGAACGAAGAGACCAAGAGCCGACAAGCGAAGTCGAGGCAGACCACCCACCCGATGGACCGACGACCTAAGGAGAATAGAAACAAACTGGATTGCAGCAGCTAGAGATAGAGAGAACTGGACAAATGATGAATGGGTTGCACATTTGAGTTCATTTTCATTTAGGTAAAAGAAATAAATTAATAGACTTACTCAAAATCTATTTATTCTAACTTGAACAACTGGTTTCCCTTACTATAATTTGTTATGCATAGTCAGGTCTCCGAAAACATAACTTAAATGCTAAAATACAAATTGCTACTATTAGGGTACTATCAAGTAAAATATAAATTATGCCAATATTATATTCTCCCAGTTTGGAAGGTGAACGGTTAAGGTGAAGTATATCTAAGAGGAAGCATACTTAAAGCTCCGTAATGGTTGGCTGTTGTCTAATGGTCATCGGCTTTATTGCAATTTGACAAATGTACGAATGTTATTGAGGGGAGCGTTAGGATAACAATCAAAAAGAAAAGATATACTTTTCATATGATTGTTTTTCAAAATTTTAAGTGATGTTATATTATTTAAGATTTTGTTTTATTTCAGAGATATATTTACAAATATGTGTTATTTATTTAATTTATTAAAAGTATTTAAAAATAACCAAACTGTAATAAGACTAGATAAGAAACAAATTTACAGGATTTCCAAGTCAACCATTGTGAATAATATACAGAAAAAAAAAACAAGAAAGTGGAGCTCAAAAATTGGGTTTTGAGTCAGATGATAAAAATATATGACACAAACTAATAACTAATTAACATACCCATCAAGACAATACATAAATCTATAATAATAAAAATGAATCGCCAAAATAATTATACGGCCATCACTTCAGAGTGACTACACCAAATAAGATAATTATTTTTTGTCGTGTCTGTTATTACCAGGAGAAGGTTTGTGTAAAAGATAATTTTCAAAAAATCGTACGGAAAGAAAAATAGTTTTTTGTAATTTTAAATCGCAGTATAACTAATAGATGTCGCGATACTATGAATTACAAAGAAAGCTTTGATTAACGAAATAAATGTCAGTATTGATAGATTGGGTAACAGCCCAAAGATGTTATTATGGAAGATGTAATAACATACTACGAATGTAGTTCCGACCATAAAGCCGTAATGGGAATTATAACCTTAAGAATCGACGTCCCAACGGTCGTACCGATAGAAAGATGCTAACTGACCAAACTACAGAAGACAGCTAAGCCAGATGGTAATAAAGAGAGGATTCGAAACTACAGAAGGAGTAGTAAGAAAAATAGAAGAAATCAGAAGCAAAATCCAACAAGCCACGGAAAACAGCATACAAAGGATAATGACGAACAATCGAGGACTAATAATTCTAAACAAGCAAAGGCAAATAATAAAGGAGAGTAAAAGAACCACAAGAGCCTACCAGAGGACTAGAAGACTGGAATTCAAGATATACTGATATAACATCAGGAAAGCCGACGAAAACCACGGAAACGTATGGAGAATGCTAGAAGTCAAGAAGAGGATAAAACAGAAAATGCCACCCATATTGGACAAGGAAGCAACACTACGATATCCAACATAAACTGGATGCAATCTCAAGAAGAATGGCAGCAACACACAGGCAAAATCAAAAGATGTCGGATGAAAGAAAGAAGAAGGAACATATTTTTAGTAGAGAAAGAAGACCTCCTTAATCCAACAGAAGTTGCTAAAATCATTAGGAGGGTAAAGGAAACAGACACCAACAGCCACAACATCGACCTTAAGGAACTGTCGAAGAAAATAATAGTGTAACTACACTACATTTTCAAATTTTGCCTAAAAAAAGCGCATTTACCGAACAACTGTAAACATTCAAAAATCATACCTTTACTAAAACCAAGGAAGATGTAAGAAGACCGGAAAACTACAAACCTAGACTAGAATCAATAGCAAAAAATATTGGAGAAGATCATCTACACATACATCAAGTAATACAACCTTATATTTTCAATCCACTAACGAAGGACAAGAAGATCCAATTATACTAGGCCTACGTTAGGTTGGTGAATGTTATATCTGTTATCTATTTTTCATATCCCTAAAGGGTAAGGATGGTTTACCCCAAACATTTTTTTATTTTTAAACAAAATTTTTTATTTTCACGTTTTTCTGATGTAGGATTAAATAATACATACAACCCCTTAATTTTCACCTTTCTATCAATAACTTTCACCGTGTAATAGCCATATTGGTGCCACAGGGTTAGTTGCAATACTCCTCTGAAACGACGTGACTAATTTTTATAAAATTTCCCATGTATATTAATCTGATAACTGGTCTTTATATATTTTTCATATCCCTAGGTGATAAGGGTGGTCCAAACATTTTTTTTTATTTTTTGAATAAAATTTTTTGTTTTTATTTTTTTATGAAGTGGCATTAAAAAAACATACATCCCTTAATTATCACCCTAATAGTACCAAACTCTATTTTTAATTGCCGTATTAATATCAATGAGTTAGTCGCCATATTTCTTTGAAACGATTTGACCGATTTTTATAAAAAATTTTATGTCTATTCGGTAAGTCTGATAATCGGTCGTAATATATTTTTCATACCCGTAAGGGATACAAGTGGTTTACCCCAAATAGTTTTTTTATGAAGACTTCATAAATGGAAGTCTCCTTGAATAAAAATAAAAAAATAGTCCAAAATTGAATTGATCTCATTCTACAGTCATTAGCAAAAATGTCAAAATTTCAAGAAAGTAGTAGAAAAACAAATCACATAGGCAAAAATTGGGATAACATTAAATAAGCAATAAACACCACAAAAAAGAAGCATAAAAAGTAACTGTCAAAAGAAATTTTAATATTTATAAATGAAAGGATGCTCCTGAATTCAAGGAGCATTTACAATAAATATAAATTGATAGGAATATCAAAATAAAAATAAAGTGCTAGGTTGAAGAGCTAGCAGGGAAATACGACTCTTTGAATGTGTATATGAAGATCAACAAATATAATGAATAAGTAGGCTAAAAACAAGTCTTGCTTAAGGACGCAGACAAATCTTAGTAATGGATGTATAACAGAAACTAAAAAGATGGACTAAACATTTAAAAGACTAAGATAAATTAGGAAAATCATACAGGTGATAATTTGAACTCGAATATTGGGCCTGTTCTTCTTGCAATGTGCCCAAAATACTGCAAATATATCTGTTGTATTTGTTTAAGCAATCTATCCTTTACTTTAAGTTGTTCTAATATCGATACGTTAGTGCAATGATCAATCCAGGATATTCTCAACATGCGGCGGTATATCCCACATTCCAAAAGCTTTCAGTTTATTTTTATCCAAATAGAAATTTTAGAATCCTAGAATTTTTCCAAATTATTACAGTTTGATCATAGCTGTTCTAGCAATAGTCAACCTTTTACGTATCTCTCTGTCACATCTTCCGTCATTTGTTATTAGGGACCCCAGGTATATGAAACTATTTACTACTGTAAAGCCCAGACATGACAAGATCATTACCAAGATATTGGCTTATATCAACATCTATAGCAATCCCACAAAAGTAAATTTTCGAGATCTTTCAATTTATCCAAACTTATTTCCATTATTGTGTATGTGTACCTATTTCTTCATAATGTACAATGTTGGAAGAAACTACAAATGTTATATTCTTATTCTTCCGATACCAAAAGGCCCCTTAAACACAGCACTGGATAAGTAAGGTTATAAAAATATTCTGTCTCACTAAATTCACTTTTTTATGGCATTTATAACCGCCAGAGACCCATATCATCTCTTCTGTAACGCACTTTTTCTCAAAATCGAGTTTTAGTAAATTGAAAAATTGATTTGGTTGAATGTTATTGCTTTTAAATTGTGTTTCCAAGTACGCTTTTATTAGCGAGGGGTTATTTAAAAGTGCATAAATTTAAAAAGTTTCTTTTTATTTCTTAAGCGGAGCTACTTTTTAAGAAAGTTTGGGAATTGCTATATAGCTCGCAAACAGTGCACAAAATATGAGGTCGTAAACTGTAAAATCTGTAGTTTTGAAAGTCTGTAGATTTGAATATTTACAGAGTGATTTAACAAATAGGTTACTAATTTCATTTGGTTTAATTGTTCGTCTTGATATACACATGATGCATGTTTTACACTAAATATTTTTCGGGAATACACCATAATAATTTTAATTACAATTATGTGTTTTTGGCGTTGACTTCACCTCGAAGATTGAATAAATTACAAGGATAGGAAAGAAAAATACAACTTGTAACGCAACCGACATATTTGTCCAAACACTTGTTTATAAAATACCTTATGAAAGTAAAAATTTTGATTTGGACGAAGCTTTAAGATCACCAAATATTAAGATTAATGAGCACGAAGCTAACAAGGAAAATTTAATAAATTTCAGATAAGCAAAAATCCATAGGATACCCAACATAAAATCACATGCAAATAAAAGAAATTGCTTACCAAAGTCATCAATAGAATGCAGAATTGGTTACCTATACCTAAACAATTTAGAAATAAGAAAATAATAATTTACTCACAATAATGTAGAATATACCTAGAATAAATAGCTAAATCTGAAGCAGCCGAGGAGATCATATGAAAAAAGACCGAAAATCAAAACGCTAGCGAAAGATAAGAAGCTGTCGTATTTGGGAAAAAGGAGTTTACCAATCTGAAAATGGCTGCCAATTCAGAAACAAAATAAACAGATAGTAGGAAGATAAAATAAGAATGTTGTAAACATTTAAGGGTAGCGTGTAGACACTTATCTAAAATCCCGGTAGAGAATAGGCCTACTTCAGGGATGCGACCCTGCCCACGCGAGTCATACTTTGCTCTCAATTCCTTACTGAGAGAAATCATGTCCCATCCCTTTGTTCTTCCAAAATCTGGAGGAAATGATCCTGAAACGGCTTGAAACTGGAATATCACAAGCATAACTGGAGCAGTTTGAATGTTTTTGGCACTGCGATGGAGAAGGCTATGGAAAAACCATCATATTATATTTTCCATTAATCTAAATGGTAGACAGAAACATGAAAATATCCCTTAGTCCGTGGTACCTCTTAAATGGTCAGAGGGTGCGAAAAATCCCCCCTTCAACTACTATTGAGGTCCAAGCAAGTGGACAAAGAATCCAAATATATGACCGGATAGCACGTATTACTACCTAGAAAATTATTCATGTCTAGGAAACTTGTAAATACTAAAGCCGAGATGAGAAGAATAAAAACAGACATCTTGAGGATGAGTGAAGTAAGATGGCCTAGTTCAGGAAAACAAAAAACAAAAGATGGATACATCTATTGGTCAGGACATCTATTAGTATCGGATGAAATTGCTCAGTCAGTCATAGACTTCATCCCTCTAAATGATTTAGTAGCAATGTTGAAATTAAGAACAACCAATAGAAACCTAAATGTTATTCATGTCTATGCTTTAACAAGTGACTAATCAGAGAAAGAAATTAAAAACTTTTATTGATTTTAGATTATGGGTAACTTTAGCGCCAAAATTGATCGTGGAGCCGAAGGAGATAACATACGAGCATACTGTCTCGGTTCCAGAAACAATGGGGCTCTACACTTAGAAATCAACTAGAAAGAAAAGATATAACTGTTAGAAATAAACTTGACTCCATTTTGCTCTATAACAACTTAGATATTCTTAGTACAAGAAATACATAAAATCTACTAAGACATTCCTGAAGCTGACATTCATATCGACCACAATCCCGATATAATGGATTTTAGACTAAAAAGGTTTCTTAAAGTTAAAAGGAGAAAAGTGTCAAGATAAATAGATATCTCACAACTGAAGAACCCTAAAAAGCAAAATGAAATAAGTATCATAGTTAACAGAAAAATTTAAAAATGCTATAAAAACATTGTACATGGACTGCTCTAAAAACAAAAATAATATGAATACAAGAAGACGACATCGAGTTTACGAAAAACAACCGAAAACAAGAATGGATAACGCAGGAGATCATAGACCTCATGGACGTAAGACGAAACATAAAACCTAATAGAATACAAACGGGTAAATAAAATCATTAGAAAAAAGTGCAGAGAAGCTAAAGAAAACTAGATGTCAACCAAATGCCTTCTTCTTCTTCATGTGCCTTGTCCGTTCCGAACGTTGGCAATCAACATGGCTATTCTGACTTTGTTTACGGCAGATCTGAATAGTTCAGCAGATGACAAACCGAACCATTGCCGCAAGTTTTGGAGCCACGAGTGTCTTCTCCTCCCTGGACCCATAAATGGCAAATCTCTAGAAATTGAATATCTTTTGGAAAGATACCACACCTTTAATGCCCATGAAAAAGTAAATGAAATGACAGGTAGACACAGAAAGAGACATAAAACAATATTAAGCAATAATAATATCGAGATAATTATAGGCACAGAAGACAAACTACACAGATTGAAAGTGTACATTCAGACACTTTTTGCCGATTATATACAATGTTCTCCACCATTCACGGATGATTGAATAAATAAAAAAGGTCAAAAAAAAAAAACAAAAGAAAAAAAATTATTTATGGAGTAAGAGCAGACAACTGCAGACAACGAAAGTAAAAGCCTCGACTTAATAATCGAACTATTTAGTAAGCTATATGACACAGGTAAAATACCATCAGACTGGCTAAATTGAACATTCGTAACATTACCAAAAAAATGCAATGCCTAACACTGCAATGACTATCGAATATTAAGCATGATGTCTCATGTCCTTAAAACTTTTCTCAGAATCATTTATCCACGCATTTACAAGAAGTGTGAGTTTCAGATAAGTAAAATGCACAAGGAAAACAATTCCTGTAGCTGGCTGTATACCACGTATCACAAAAAAAAGAGGTTAATCTTTGTAAGTGGGTATATTTATTTAAAAACCCTTAAAAGGGCTACATCAAAAAAACAAACGTTTTCGGACTAAACAGTCCATCATCAGGTTTAAAATCTGCTAGGTTAAAATGTCTGAGCCACCAAAAATACATGGGTAAAAACCCTTTAAATTACTTATAGTTATCAAAGATTATACATCTTGTTGTTAAAAAACTGTGATGTTAATTATTAAATTAAATATGACTTCAGGTAACATACATTGCAAAAAGTTTGGAGTTCCAGAGCCGGGGAGAAAACCTCTACGCCCGGAGAACAGCTGGAAACAGTTTTTTTTTTTTTCAGATAAGTGACACTCAATTCGAATTTCGAAAGGAATTGGAGATACGAGAAACTCTTTTTGTCTTAAATGTGTTAAGCACAACGATGCAGAGACATAAATGTAGATGTTTTATTGATTATTGAAAAGCATTTGACTGCATTAACCATCAAAAGATGATCGAATTTCTGAGAACAACTGGAATTGACGAACAAGACTTGCGAATTATCTCAAAACTATATTGGCACCAAACAGCAACAAATAAAACAGAGCACACAACATCCAAAGATATACGAATTAGACGAGGGGAGCGACAAGGTTGCGTTTTACCACCACTCTTATTAATTTTGTATTCCGAATGTATATTCAGAAAAGCGTTAGGCGAGGTTGAAGGTGGAATCAAGATTAACGGACCAGGATAGACAACATCAGGTATGCTGAGGATTCTGTTATTATAGCAATCAACGCACAAGAACTACAAAATATAATAAATGCGGTAGTTGGTCATAGCGAATGGTGCTTGAAGTAAACTCCTCCACTTCAAGCACCATCAAGAAGTGTTATTTCTCACTTTAGATGGTTGTCGTACAAAGATGTCATGTATTTTGACGGCCATAACTGAAAACAATTTAATAATTGGGTTTTCCTGTTCTTTCGGTATACAAAATATGATGAAGTCGATGTTTGCCTACTATCTGGAAGTTTCCTTTTTTTCGGTATTGGTATTAATTATCATCCTTGCTCTTTCCATTATTTGTGTGATCTTACCTTAGCACCTTTATTGATAGTGTTTAAGGCTACTATAAATAATACTATATTTATGCTATTGTCTAATATATTCGTCGTCTTCTTCTTCTTTGAGTCCTGTGCCCAAGTTTTAGGCTACGGTAGCTTCCATGACGATTTGCCGATATCGTTCTCGATCTTACGCGGCATGTAATAATTCATCTGCTGATAAGCCAGTCCATTGACGAAGGTTTCGGAGCCATGAGCATTTCTTCCTACCAATTCCTCTTTTTCCGTCGATCTTTCCTTTGAGTATCAAGTGCCTAATATCGATGGCGTCACGACAAAAAGGCATAAGCACCAAAATTTCTATATTTATGTTTTGGTATCAGAATAAAATACATTTTACGTCCTATCGACTACTAAAAAGACGTAGCTGTAAAAAAAAATCCAACTCAACTAAAACAAGCTTTGAATTTTCTAACCGCCAAACGAGTTTCTTAAAAGATGATACACCGAAATTAGTAAGCGACAAGATCCGTAGTGGAAGATGGTGCTTACGTTTTGGGCATGAAAACGTGGTTATATCAAAAAAGTAAACAATAATTTGAAATATTATTAATATCTAATGTTTTGTTAAGCATTTAGTTAGATTTTTTATCTTGAGAAATCATAATATACCATAAGAATCTACAATTTTACCGACTGTCGGTTACGGCTTTTCAGAAAAAAATTTTTCGTTTATCTTACTGCCATTTGGCCATTTAAAATACACAATGACTTAAATTTGCAATAGAAAAGTTACTAATTACCCGACTTAAATAAGGTTTGAACCTAAATAAAATATATATTTACTCTGTTGTATAGTCTTCTTTATTTTTATTTTAAAGTTATATTTTAGTAATAATATTATTTTAAAAAACCAACATTTGAATGGCGCTTATTATTATTTTTTTTAATGGTTTTTAGAATGGTTTCTAGGGGACACAAAATAATAAATCTTGCATTGCAATCTATTTTGGAGAATCAGGATTCATTGGTTCCATGGTTCATTTTCCACTGAAAATGAGGTCGTCAATGAATCTCTAAAGCATGGTGTTCTTTTAGAGCCTATACTAAAAGACCATGAACAAGAACTCCAAATGCCTAATTCTGTTTTAGATGATGATGCCATTGTGGATTTTAGTTTTCCTCCAAGTCCAAATTTGAATATTGACAGCCGTCTATTTTCGAATGTTGATGAGACTGCCGAAGAAGACACTGATTTATTAACCTGTGATAAAAAGCTTGTACCTTACTCATGTAGTGATGATATTGATGATAGTAATAATAATGCCGCAATAGTATTTAGTTCATTAGTTGATGATAAGATAGGTTGTAATGATTTTATACAACATAATGTTTCTTTAAACTCCGAATCAGATGCATCATTCTTGACAGTATTTCTTAAAATTGGGACTGAAATTGACAGCATTAGTTCTATCTCATCAACTGGTTCAATTTCTAGTAAAACATCAGGTAGTTCATCTCAAAGCACTAAATTTAAAGGTAGAAGACAAAAGGGAGAAAAAAAGGAAAATAATTTATTATGTCAACGAAAGTTACGTAACTTGGGGAAAAGATACTGTAATTATAAAAACAAACGCATTGCTGAAAAAGTTTTGATTCCTAATCCATGTTTAGGCAAAAAATGTGTCAATCAATGTAATAGCTTTAACACTGAGGACAGAAATAGTATTTTTAAAAAATTTTGGAACGTAAGTAATAATTTAAATAAGTTTTAAATAAATAAGTAAAATTTCATTAATGGTTGCGTTAATGTCATACCTCTGAAGAGAAAAAGAGCAGTTTCTGATTCACGTCGTAATCTAACTTATCAATACTTTCTTTTGAACAATGATGTACAAAAATGGATTTGCTTACAATTCTTTAAAAATACTCTAAATATTAGTCAAAACCTGGTATGGTATTCTATTAAAGGAAAAATTGAAGTTAACCATGAGAATAGACGGAAACATGAACCTAAACATAAAATTACTCCAGAAATGTAAATATGTAAATATTTTATTGAGGGTCTTCCTGCTGTCCCCTTGCACCATTGTCGAGGGTCGACTAAAAAACTGTATCTACCAGCAGATACTAAAAGCATTTCAAATCTTTATAAAATGTACACCATAAAAATAAATGAAAATAATGGTATCCCCTTTAAAATATCTACTTTTAAAAAGAATTTAAAATAGATTACAACATTGGTATTCATGTACCTAGAAAGGATAAAGGTTTCACATAAAAAATGGTACGTTTTAATAGATTTTGTTGTTTTTTGAACACTCATAAATACATTGTGTACTATTTATTTTCTATTATTTTTACTTTATTATTATGCTTTAAAATGAAAAGATTTATTCTCCATTTTTGTTATAATTCCGTATAATAAAAAGGCGTACAAGTTCCTAAGCGATATTTTTTGATCAAAATATTTTTTTCCAAATATGGTAACCGCCTTTCAAAGAGGCTTAAATACCACAGAACCTTACATTAGAGGCGTAAGCACCAAAATGTTAAATATCTCATGTTTATAATACTTTTTTTATAACTAACATATGGTAAGTCAAAATGCCTCAGTTCGATAATAATAAAATGTCAAATAAATGTAAAAAAAGAAATATTAAGTGATATTAAACGTTTTTTGTGTCTCCTGAAAAAACTGTCAATGGCGCTTATGCCTTTCTGTCGTGACACCGTCGATATATAAACTATTTTATCCAGTGTTGTCCCAATTTTTCTTCACAAATCCTAACGTCATTTTGTTTTGTTTTAAAGAAAGTTTTTGTACAGGTTGTTATCTTTCGCATCATTTGCTAGTGTTTCTTCCCTATTATTCCTTTCATCTAATCCATGCGATCCTGTTATGAGTGTTTACAAAGATTTTATTTACAAAATTTCGAATCAACCCCTCCACATCTCTAACTGCGGCTATGGTTCAAAACGATCTAATGCCCAATGAAGTTTGCGAAATTGTTGTTAAGCTTAAGCATTTCGCGTTTCCAATATGCAGTAAAAACACTAGAGAGACAACGGTTTAACGCCATAGGTTGGACACAATCAAAATTAAAACGATAAAATAGTGGGGTTTTATAGTTGGACAGTCTAGAAATTAGGGACAGAATTTATTGAAATTGAACGTCAGTTAACCTCACGTACACTGTGTAAATTTTAGGATTTTATCCTGTATACAAACAACAAAAAATACTTCCGCTATAGTTACCATTTTTTTAGTTAGAACCAATGAAACAAGGTGTGGGTCTCAATAACTATTAGAAGAGATTCGATATTTAGAAATAAAAAAGTATAAAACAATATTAAAGGTAAAAAAATATATTTACTCCTATTTTTTATTTTAACTTTTCAGTAGAGGCAGTAAACATTTGTGTATCAGTAGTCGCACACTGTCTACTACGCCGGTCATAATAATAGTTTCTCTGGATGCATTTAGTTTAAATTTTAATAAAATTATCTATTATTTATAGTTTTTTTAACATTATCTATTATGGGAGACTGTTAAACACTGCGTAACAACACCAGTGGATCACTCAAAGAAAAATAATCCGGTGAAATGGAAACACTGGATAACAGATGAAACTCTTAAAGTAATTGAGAATAGAAGAAATCTTTGTAAAAGTGGTGTACATAGTGAAAGGGAAAAAGCTAGTTTAAGAAACCTCAATAAAGAATGAAAAAGAAGATGTAAGGCAGACAAAAAACAGTACTATCAAATTATATGCAAAGAAATTGAGAGACATGGTCAGAATAATTAGCCGAGAGATCTATTTAGAAAAATACGCTACCTGACAAGAGACTTCAGAGCCAGAACTTGGGCCATTGAAGAGAACACTGGAATCCTGAGAACAAACAGAGAAGGCTTGTTAGCAAAATCTCTGACGAGGTGGAAGAAGAACCTGATATATTCGAAAATGAAGTAAGACAGGCGATCAACAAGCTCAAATATAACAAAGCAACAGGTCCAGATATGATAACAGCAGAAATGCTTAAAGCCACAGAAGAAACTGGGGTAAAGTTACTTTATCTACTCTGTAACCAAATATGGCATTCCAAACAATGGCCTGAAGACTGGACAAAATCCACAATCACGACTATACATAAAAAAGACAGCTCCCATAAATGCGATAATTATAGAACTATCTCTCTTATATCCCATGCCAGCAAGATAATGCTACATATAATCAATGAGAGACTGAAAACATTCCTTCAAAGAGAAATTCCACAAGAGCAAACTGGATTTACCAAAGGTAGAGGCACTCGAGAACACCTGCTGAATATAAGACAGATAATCGAGAAATCTAGGAAATTCAACATCCCACTATACATCTGTTTTATAGATTACCGTAAAGCGTTCGACAGCGTTAAGTGGAGACACTTATGGCGAATACTAAAAGAAGTAGGCGTACCACAACATCTAATTACGCTTATAACTGAACTATATGAACACACTACTGGATCAGTTAAAGTACTTGACACACTTTCGAACGAGTTTAATCCAGAACGGGGTGTCAGACAAGGATACTGTACTATCTCCACAATTATTCAACATATATGGGGAGTATATTATGTGAAGAGCACTTAAAGGGTGGGAAAAGGGCATCTCAATAAATGATCATAAACTAAACAACCTACGTTTCGCAGATGACACAGCCCTTCTTGCAAATAGTCAAGCAGAGCTGATGGAACTTATACGACTGATCGAAAACGAAAGTCAAATATTTGGTCTGCAATTAAACATATCAAAGACAAAGATCATGATAGTGGATAGACTACACAACAATCATCCACACATAACCACAATTGACCGGTTCGAGGTTGTGAGCTCATACTTATATCTGGGATTATTAATCACAAACACAGGGTCATTACAAGAAGAGATTAAACGTAGATGTGATCTAGCAAAAGTTGCCACAACAAAAATGACCAAAATATGGAAGAACTGTCAAATTTCAAGAGCGATAAAGATGAGGTTGATCAACTGCTCAATATTCCCAATACTGACCTACGGATGTGAATCTTGGACTCTGAGACAATCGGAGAGAAGAAAGATAGATGCCACTGAAATGTTCTGTTGGAGACGAATGTTACGAATTCCTTGGACCAACCGTAAAACAAATAGTTCAATTTTAAGAGAGCTAAAAGTTAGCCAACGACTCTCTAGTAAAGTCCATCTCCAACAATTAAAATATTTTGGGCATGTTATGAGAGCAAACACAGAAAACATGGAAAGACTCATAATACAAGGAAAGGTAGAAGGCCGAAGATCACGAGGAAGATCCCCAACAAGATGGATAGATCAAATTACAGGAATATGCCAAAGACCTATGCATGAATTAAAAGAAATGACCAGAGACAGAGATCTGTGGAGACGGACAAAACACGACATTACGTCGACCACTACACTCCTCCTGGGGCGTCAGGATTGAAGAGAGAATATTATTCACATATTTTGATTATTTAAAATTTTTATTTACGTAGCTCAAAAAAAGTCCACAATTTTTGTAATAGTTTGATTTATTTTTTTTTACTAAACAAATTACAATTAATTTAAAATTAGAATATAACATATCAGTCTTCAAGAACTGTCCTAAACAAAAATAAAACATTATGTCACTAACACTTAAAAAATATAAGAGATGGTAAAAAACATAATAAAATTAAGCCAGAATACTGTTACAGTTATTGCAAATTGGATTTACATGTTCCAAACAAAAATACTTTTTACAAATCGAATAAAAATATTTCGTTTTTCGATTCTTCTTCCATCCACAGTCACCACACCTCTCAATCGGTCCCGGAGTTCTTTGACTAGCACGACATGTTCATCCAAATGACGGGTCTCCTTTAGTCGAATCCTTATTGTTTTAAGTATACAGACATTTTGTCTTTGATTCTTCTGGTGGTGGTACAAAGAGTTAATGCCAACAAAAATAGAAATCAAACGTTTTCTATCTTCTTCTTCCTATGCCGTCCCCATTAACGGAGGTTGGCGACCACATTTTTAAAAGCTTCTCTGTCTTTTGCAACGTGGAATAATTCGTCTACAGTCATGTTTGTCCAGTCTCGAATATTTCGCACCCATGACTTCCTCTTTCTACCTATTCCCTTTTTGCCATCGACTGTACCCTGCATGATGACCTGCAGAAGACTATATTTATTATTTCTTAGTATGTGTCCAAGGTATGCAGTCTTGCGTACTTTTATCGTTCTCATCAATTTTTTGACTCGACCCATTCTTCTCAGCACTTCCTCATTGGTGACCCTGGCAGTCCATGGAATTCTCAACATTTTCCGGTATATCCAAAGTTCAAAGGCTTCAATCTTTTTAACTATTTGCGCTTTTAGTGTCCATGTTTCTACCCCGTACAATAATTGCGACCAGACGTAACATTCAACAAACCTCAGTCTCAGCGCAATATTCAGATTTTTGTCACAGAACAATTGTTTGAATTTTAAGAACGCTGCCCTTGCCATTTCTATTCGTACCCGGATCTCTTGGTCTGGATCTAATTCTGTGTTGATGTAAGCTCCCAGATATTTATATTTTGTCACTCTCTCTATTTGCTGTCCACCAAGAGTTAGTTGTTCATTATTTATTGGACTCCTTGATACTATCATAAATTTTGTCTTATCTGTGTTGATGTCAAGTCCCATTTGAATGCATTCACTATTTATTGCATCTAGTAAAGTTTGTAGATCTTCTATACTCTCAGCCATAATTACCGTGTCATCTGCAAATCTCATGGTGTTTATGATTTCTCCACCAATTCTTATTCCCTCTTTTCTTTCCCATAAGGCTTTTCTGAATATGACCTGTGAGTACACGTTGAAAAGCGTCGGAGACAAGACGCATCCTTGCCTAAGCACTCTCGCAATCGGTATATTATTTGTTTCTATATCGTTCACCTTTACTACTGATTTTTGGTTCCAGTATATAGCCTTAATAAACTCAATGTCTTTTTTGTCTAAATTGATGTTTTTTAATTCATCTATTAACTTCATATGCTGCACTCGGTCAAAGGCCTTCCTAAAGTCTATGAAGCATACATATGCAGTCTTGTTATATTCTCGACATTTCTGCAAGAGTACCGTCAACGCAAATAATGCCTCTCTTGTACCCATGCCTCCTCTGAAGCCAAAATGAGTTTCATCTATCTGTTCCTCACATTTCTTATAAATTCGGTTTTGAACAATTTTCAAAAAAATCTTTAAAGGGTGGCACATTAGGCTTATCAATCGGGATGTTGCCCTCTACATATATGTGGTTGCGAATTCGGGTGAGTCTCTTTATATTACCGTCATCTAAGACTTTTAACAGTTCAACTGGAATTTGATCAGGACCCGGTGCTTTTCCTTGTTTTGCATTCTGTAGGGCATTCTTTACTTCTGAGGGTAAAATTTGTAGGTATTGTTTTTCTTCACCTATATCTTGTTCATTTTCTCTCTCGTCATGGAAAAGATGGATTATATATTGTTCCCATACTTCCTTTATTTTGCTCTCTTCAGTAAGTATTTCTCCATTATTATCTCTTGTTATGAGTGTTCTTCTTTGTCTGGTGTTGCCTGTAAGTTCTTTAATTTTTTTATGTAAGTTTGAGATGTCATGTTTGTTGCTGAGTTCTTCCAATTCCTGGCATTCTTTGTTCATCCATTCCTCCTTAGCCTTTCTGATTTCATATTTGATTTTATTCTTGATGGTTGTATATTTATTTTCATCTTTATTTTTGTATTTTCTTTTTTCAGTTATTAGCTCAACTATTTCCGGTGTCATCAGGTCTTTTTTAGTTATTTTCCCTTCTTCGCCTAGGACCTCCTTTCCCGCTTTTAGTATGGCTTTTTTCATATCTGCCCATTCAACGCTTCCTTCAGTTAATTTATTTATCTCTGCGTTTAGTTGCTGTTGGCAGTTGTCGTCTTTTAGGTTTTTGATGTTAATTTTGGTGGTTTTAACTTTTTTCTCCGGTTTCCTGAGTTTAATGTTGACGTTTGCTAGTAATAGCCAGATTTCTATCTGGCGAAATCGAATTCAAATTTTGGCCACCGTGCTTTTTAAAACTTGCAAAGCAAACAGCTTGATAAATAACTCGACAAGGAAATCTAAGATTGCATTTCACATGTCGTTTATCATGATCAAAATTCGTAGTGAATTCAATTTCTGGTACTCCAAACGAAGTAAAGAAATAAACAAAATGACGGTATTAGATTTTGATTCGACACAGAGCAGCGATAAGCCACATATACGTATTTCGACCTCTTTAGGTCTCCTCAGAATGCAATCTTAGATTCCCTTGCCGATTTATTCATCAAGCTGTTTGCTTTGCAAGTTTTAGAAAGCACGGTGGCTGAGATTTAAATTTGATTTCGCCAGGTAGAAATCGTATGATTTCTCTTTTTGTTTTTACTCGTTTACAATTTGAAAGTAATTAGGTATTAAATCTTTAATTATTTCCAACTTCTCATCTACCGCCATTTAAGTTTCACCGTTCTCCTAAACTTAAAAAACTTTCACCTAAACAGCAATTTCATAGAAAAAGACACGTAACAAAGTGCAGTTCTGCGAGACACAGACGGAAACTTTATATGTGTTTTAATATTATGATTAAGATTAAACGTTGACTCTGAAAATGTACAAAATAATTAGTAAATGTCACTGATACTTTGCATTTGAACGTATAATATGAGAGACGTTACGGACATAAAAGACAATTGAAATTGTATGCACTTTGACAAATGAGAAGCTTAGGTTGCATTGTTTCCTGAAACTATTACACCAAATATTAAAATATGCCGAAATATCCTTTTTTGTAATAAACCAGAAAAGAACCAGAAAAAAATATTTCTGAGGATATAAACGAGATTATCTACAGGCAAAAGTTTGCATTAATGACTTCACGGGGCCAATAGTACCAAATATCTGCCATATACTGTCCGCCAAAACATAACAACAAAATGGAACAATACCAAGATTTTCTCATATCCTTATAATAGATATATAGTTGATGGAGACTGGAATGCTAAACATACACATTATTACAATAAGGGGTTAAAAATGGGGGACAGAAATTATTGGGTTAGAGATAGGGTAAGCAAAATAAACCGGAACGTTTCCGAACGGCCACCCAGGGTTTTTCTGAAGAGCTGGATCGTAAATAAGTGAATAACAAGATGGGATTGGATTGGGGTAACTACAAAAAGTAAAGCAAAAGGGTACTTACATAAATCTCCTGGACAAACACAATACAAGAAGGTTCTCAAGCTATTTAAAATGGACGCCGCTTAGTAGAATCTTCCTGCTGGATGAAAGAAAAGGCTATTCCTTCCTAAAAATAAAGAAAAAATTATACCGAAAGTACGAGCTGAATATAGCCATAAAATATTTCGATTTGGCAGTGTTGTTTTTATAATGCCTATCTTGCATGCTTCAAATATAAAGCTTTTAAAACGTACATTTTGACTACACTATTTTATGAATTTTGCAATTTTTAATTTATATGAAGCAATAACGAGTAGATATTTGTCTTTTTCGAGATCAATTGCACACATCTTTAATATTCTGGCAACTGCTGATTTGACTATTGCCAAATCTATCCCCTAATCTATCAAAGGGTAATTGCTGAAAAAATTTCTAATAATTAACTACAATTAATCTCCAAATAAACAAATATTTACTCATGTTTTTTTTTATACGAATCAGAAATTGCAAAATTCATAACATAATATAAACAAAATGTACTTTTCTAAAGCTTTATCTTTTTATATTTGAAGTATACATCATCTACATTATAAAAACATGCGAACACTGTTGTACTGAAATTTTTTGTTAAATGTTTGACTTTTGCGGCTATAATCAGCTTGTACTTTCGGTAAACTCAACCAAAAAATTAAATATTTATTGTTTCTTAATATTGTTCTGAGGCTATTTTCTTGTGACATTTTAAAATATTTACTATTTAAATGCGAATAAGCCACAATTAAAGTTTAAGTACGTTTATTGACGTTTCAATTTCCACTTCGGAAATCGTTCTGAAATTACAAATATTCGTAAATTAAACAAATTTTATTTTTTTGTTATTTAGTGAAAAATTCTTCTAATAATTTAGTTTTGTCGGACTCATTTATATTGACAATTCATATACACATTGAACGAATTTAAACCGGATCATACAATTTAATATATGTCTGTTTGAACTGCATTTGAAATAGTGGACCAATATAAAACTTGGACAAAAATAAATCCATACCTGGGTATAGACATTGTATAAAATCTCGTTCAAGTTGCCAATCGCCGTGTAATAATCTGATTTGCGGATCTTTTTGAGAGTTATATCTTCTTCGTATCTTTAAATAAATCGGGTTTTTAAAAATCTACTACAACAAACTAATAACAAAAATAAACATAATGGTTTGTAGTTATTTCCTTTCTTATTTCTATTGTCCTGTAAATATTTTCTGGTTAACATCTTAACAATGAGGTTGGCAACACCGCTCAAAGATTTGCTTGTCTAAGGAAGCGATAATAGTTCAAGAAATGAAGCTCGAAAAAAGTTAAAACCTCGCAATTTTTTCGTCCTGCATGGATTGTGTTGAAATTTTAACAGAACGTAGGTGATAGCCCAAGGATCAAAATCTATATCGAATCGAAGTGCGCTGGAGGGTTTTAGGGGTGAAAACTACTCCTAATTGTCAAAAATCATAAAATAACATATTAAACCTGAATATGGGTAAGATTTGGTTTAAATTAGTTAAATAATAATTATTTTATACTTTTGAAAAGAGTTCCACCATATTTCAACCCTTAAAAAGCAACTCTTGTGAGAGATTAATGTAAAAAAATTTCTAATTCTAAAAAAATGATTTCGCCATGGATAGATTTGTATAAAAATTTGGATTTAAGCACAATTCACCCGCTGTTTTATAGTTTATGTCATGTTGACAAACCCTGATTGTTCTTAGGGGTGAAAACTACCCCTAATTGTCAAAAATTATAGAATAACATATTAAACCTGAATATGGGTAAAATTTGGTTTGAATTAATTAAATAATGATAGTTTCGTGCTTTTGAATAAGGTTCCATCATATTTCAACCCTTAAAAAGCGACCCTTGTTAGAGATTAATTAAAAAAAAATTAGTAATGTGAAGAAAATGATTTCGCCTTGGAACGATTTGCATAAAAATTTGGAATTAAGCTCAACTCACCCCCTGCTTTATAGTTTATGTCATGCCGATGAACCCTGACTGTTCTTAGGGGTGAAAACTACCCCTAATTTTCAAAAATTGTAAAATATCATTACAAATCTTAAGATGAGTGAAATTTGGTTTGGATTAGTTAAATAGTGATTTTTTTATACTTTAAAATACAATTTCATACATTTTCAACCCTTAAAAATCAATTGTTATGAGTGCTATAGGTGAAAACAATTTTTTGACAAAATTTTGCAACTGTTCAACTTTTGAAAATCCCCCTTTATAATATTGCAGTTTTTATAAACTAATTTAATAGATACAAATTGAAAAAAGTAGAAATAAATTTAAAAAAATTTATCAACATAAAAAGGCACCATATATTATTATACATTTACATAAATAGTTGAAAATATTTATATTTATAGGTAAATCAATTATAATATTTATTTTATTCGTCATCAATTACATCTTCATCGTGATCTATGTCATCCTCATCTTCTTCAATTATTGGTGGACTATTATTGCACCCTTCACCTGAGTACCCAGAACAAGTAGAGTTACAGTATAAACCAACTTTTCTGCACCCACATGAAACGCCGCATCCTTTTTTGCATTGGCAAAAAATAATTTTCAAAAGTTCATCGGGTGCAGGTTGTTTGTTCATGCGTACGGGTAATAACAAACCATCTTTGGAATACCATCCCCAATCTGTTGCTCCGATATTTTCATTGACAAGCCATAGACATATGAGCAGATGTTTTATTCTGTTGTATATGATTTCAAAATAAAAACGCTTAAAATTTCGAATGTATAACGCCCCACTACCTAATATACCGGTTTTGTAGATTATTATGCTCCGAAATGTACTGTACTACACTAATGGAATTTTCCGGAAAAAAATTGATTGGTTTTTTTAACGTATTTCCTTCATTTTTAACGATAGAGTGTTTCTTCAAAAACGATTTTGTAGAGGTTTTTAAGAGCTATCAGGATCTGTAAATGAAATCTTTTTGTAACCCTTGGTTTTTAAATGGGGTGAGTTTAAAGGGCTCGAAAAAGATGGTGGTTGATCGAAAATCGATGCTTTAAATGGCTATATCTCTCCAAGTATTCATTGTACAACAAATCTAAATAAAATAAAATTTTAGTTATTAAAAAAGCTACAATTTAGTACATTTTAATTTTTTTCATATATTCAGTATTTTCGGGGATATTTAAAAAAAGAAGGGTAATAAATATGAAATTGTAAATCGTTTCTCGCTTTAATCTGTACTTTTTCTAAAACTAAGCATTTTAAATGGGTCAAACTTCTTGGGCGTATTAACAATACATGTACAAAGAGAATTGCAGAAGAGTGAAGATCGATTTTAATTATGAATATATTGGATGAAAGCAAATACACAACGTAACTGAAAAAAAATGGTTTAAAACAACAGACTTAATAAACTACACATGCAGGGAGAGACAAAACACTAATAATATTGAAAACTTCAATATTGACGTTTCTTTGTATAGTTTTTATAATAAAATTAACATCTCGAGTGTTTTCCATTAAAAATGTGCTGTTTTACTGTATAATGCATTAAGGCTGCTGCACTATTTCCTTGTCATTCACCTACGATATTCCCGATAGTTATTCCCGATTATTAAATAATGTAATCTGCTCCTCCTTACCCAAAATTAAATGCATATCTAGCATTTCCTGAAATGTATAGACCAATGTAATATCAAAATTTTTAATATTAATCTTATTCACACAATAAATGTTAGCTTCAAATTATTGACTATTATTGATGGAACTGTTTGTAATTATTGTATCCGTAGAAACTAATGGCAATTGTATGGCCAACTAGGAAAAAACTAGTCTTTCGAAAAAGTAATAAGAGGCAAAAAAGTTTTAAAAATAATATGTTAAACTAATGATGCTACAAAATTCATTTGATTTGAACGTACTCAAGAGTTTGGGGGGATTTAGTTGTTTTCTTTGCATGAAAAATGCTTTCAGAACAAGGAAGTAACATGTCAATTTTTATTACAAAATGTCAAGTAGTATAGGAAATAATGCAAAAAACAATTTTTATTTTGTAACTTCAAAGGGCTGTAACATTTTTTGTGTACACTTTTTTACTAAGGTAAGTTGGATTCAATCAATTTATTTTTGTCCCCGTAATGCGTGATTTAATTTATGATATACCTGTTTGAAACATCCTGTATATCATCACCCTTATATGCGCGCAAGTAGAACCCGTCACCAAAACTCTCAAAAGTTGAGTGCAAACGTTCAAAAAACAAATAGTTTTGTGTTCATGGATATCTTCTACTTTAATGCTGATATATCGTTGAAAAGAAAAGATCTCAGAGAATAATTTTCAATCATAACCCAACAAAACATTCAATTTTCGGACTTTAATTCGTACTCTAACACTACCTTCGGATGAGTTAAAGCCTTAGCATAGTACATGCTCACTTCCCTATAGGCTACTACGGGCGCGCTGTGCCTGAAAGCACTTCGTTTCCGGTGTCATTAAGAATACGATTTCTTTATTTTAACCTTGAACATCAATGTTGGTAATGCCAGCGGTGAAGAAAACTTTACTGGAAAAATTCACTAATTAAAAATTGTTTCTTAGTACACCTAAATTATAATTGTTATATACCTGTTTCCAGTAGCAAGAATCAAAATAGTTGTATATTAATTTTTGGTGGAACTTTCAGGACAAGACTACAGAGTAAATTTCAGAGACGACAGCGAAAATAGACGAAGACCAAATACAAAGCAATTACTTTTAAAATTAAAATAATGTTTTTTAACAACAAGTATGAGAATTTATTTATTAGAAACCCTGTGCTTCGAACATACGGATTATTTCACATCTTTTATGGCAGATTTTCCCATCATATGGACAGGTGTAATGCAGTCTTAGACTGCGTAGATCGATTTACACATTGTAAATCGATTTCGCACCTGCTTATGTGTAAAACCAAAAAATTTTTACGATGCATATTGAAAGAACCTGTAGTCAATATAACTAGAAATAAAGTAGAAATAGGTAGCAAATGCAACACTGGAGTAACATATATTATTAATATTAATACATCTAATAATAAACAAGTACGACAACTCTGGCATTTTAAACTCATCTTCTTCTTATAGTGCCGTGCACCAAAATTGCGTTGGCGAATTATCTTAAGGCCAGACGTCTGTCTTTTAAACGATTCACCTATACACTAGGCAACTATACTATTCAGAAATTATTAACACTATACCAGGTAAGTCAAAATTAATTTATTTAACAATTTACTACCTTTTTCTCTCTTTTATTTCAAAGTCGAACCCACATTGTGATGGCTTCATGAAATTCGTGAACAACAAACTCATATAAAAATCCATTTAAGTTGTATCCTTTTTAACATATTGAAATCATTTCCATATATAGATTAAAAAATGACCTTTATTCTCTCCATATAACTCCATTTTTTACATTTTCCCCCAATTATTGCTATTGTCAAACGAGTATACATTAAATTCTCAATCTCTAGCTAGTAAAATATTATGTAAAGTTTAACCTTTACCTTTTTGAAAAGTATTGAAGAGACGGATACACAAACGGTCTTTTTGTCAATATGCACAAACGCGAATATGCTTTTATTAAAACTTTAATTATAGAACCAGTAAAGGCAATCAAACTCAAGCAGAATCTTCTATCAAATAAAACAATATCTGTCAGCTCTTGATTACTAGTTATAAGGTAGCGCTTCCTTGGATGGCAATGTTCATTAAGATGAAAATTTAATGAATCTTATGAAGCGTTCTCAGCAAGTGCATCCGTTGAAGGCAGCAGCGGACACGACAGTTTATTTTTAAATTTTCTTGGAAAACTAATAACCATTTTATTAAAATAATGTTATAAAATATGCTTGAAAAGTACGTGGAATTCTTCTTGTCCTTATGTTACCACATTAAATGTTTCTTCGGGGATTTTGAAGCGAAAATATATGGTAGTGAATTTTAATTAACCTTTGATATTTCTCTGTATTTTGAAACACACTCACACATGTACTGGAGATTGTCTGGTAATGAGAGGTAACGTGGTCGATAAACCATGGCCATTAAAAAGAAGTGGAGGGACCGCTAGCACAATTTAATGCTAAAAGAATAAGATCTCTCTCTTCAATCCTGACTTCCCAGGGGGAGTGTAGTGGTCGATGTGATGTCGTGTATTGTCCGTCTCCAGAGATCTCTTTCTCTGGTCATTTCTTTTAATTCATGCATAGGTCTTTGGCATATTCCTGTAATTTGATCTATCCATCTTGTTGGGGATCTTCCTCGTGATCTTCGGCCTTCTACCTTTCCTTGTATTATGAGTCTTTTCATGTTTTCTGTGTTTGCTCTCATAACATGCCCAAAATATTTTAATTGTTAGAGATGGACTTTACTAGAGAGTCGTTGGCTAACTTTTAGCTCTCTTAAAATTGAATTATTTGTTCTGCGGTCGGTCCAAGGAATTCGTAACATTCGTCTCCAACAGAACATTTCACTGGCGTCTATATTTCTTCTCTCCGATTGTCCCAGAGTCCAAGATTCACATCCATAGGTCAGTATTGGGAATATTAAGCAGTTGATCAACCTCATCTTTATCGCTCTTGAAATTTGACAGTCCTTTCATATTTTGGTCATTTTTGCTGTGGCAACTTATGCTAGATCAGATCTACGTTTAATCTCTTCTTGTAATGACCCTGTGTTTGTGATTAATGATCCCAGATACAAGTATGAGCTCACAACCTCGAACTGGTCAATTGTGGTTATGTGTGGATGATTGTTGTGTAGTCTATCCACTATCATGATCTTTGTCTTTGATATGTTTAATTGCAGACCAAATATTTGACTTTCGTTTTCGATCAGTCGTATAAGTTCTATCAGCTCTGCTTGACTATTTGCAAGAAGGGCTGTATCATCTGCGAAACGTAGGTTGTTTAGTTTATGATCATTTATTGAGATGCCCTTTTTCCATCCTTCAAGTGTTCTTCGCATAATATACTCCCCATATATGTTGAATAATTGTGGAGATAGTATACATCGTTATCTGACACCCCGTTCTGGATGAAATTCGTTCGAAAGTGTATCAAGTACTTTAACTGATCCAGTAGTGTGTTCATATAGTTCAGTTATAAGCGTAATTAGATGTTGTGGTACGCCTACTTCTTTTAGTATTCGTCATAAGTGTCTCCACTTGACCCTGTCGAACGCTTTACGGTAATCTATAAAACAGATGTATAGTGGGATGTTGAATTCCCTAGATTTCTCGATTATCTGCCTTATACTCAGCAGGTGTTCTCGAGTGCCTCTACCTTTGGTAAATCCCGTTTGCTCTTGTGGAATTTCTCTTTGAAGGAATGTTTTAAGTCTCTCATTGATTATATATAGCATTATCTTGCTGGCATGGGATATAAGAGAGATAGTTCTATAATTGTCGCATTTATGGAAGCTGCCTTTTTTATGTATGGTCGTTATTGTAGATTTTGTCCAGTCTTCAGGCCATTGTTTGGAATGCCATATTTGGTTACAGAGTAGATGAAGTAACTTCACGCCGGTTTCTTCTGTGGCTTTAAGCATTTCTGCTGTTATCATATCTGGACCTGGTGCTTTGTTATATTTGAGCTTGTTGATAGCCTGTATTACTTCATTTTCGAGTATATCAGGTTCTTCCACCTCGTCAGAGATTTGGCTAACAAGCTCTTGGCGTTGATCATCTTTATATAGGTCCCTGCAATATGATCTCCATGTGTCTGCTATATCTTCTCTGTTTGTTCTGAGGGTTCCAGTGTTATCTTAAAAGAATAAGATATATAATCGCATTTTGACGGTTCCAATTTTGCATCCACTTCCGGAGAAATATGCTAATCACCTTAGAGGAAAATGCGAGTGTTGATAGATTTAAAATATTCCATCTGTTCCAAAGAATATTCCAAAATTATAATAAAATAATTATTATAGAGGAGTCGCACTTTTTCAAAATATTACAGTGAAACCTTATCTTATAGTTAAACATATAGAGTCAAACCTTCAGATAATAGTCTAGGTATTACAAGTGATGGGTACAGTCTTCTTCTAAGTAGTCACCAACAACTTCCTGCTCTTCTTCAGGTCCATCTACATTTGGAGCAACAATAATGTTTTTGTACCAAAGAAGGCTTTCAATGTCTTGCCAGTTTGCATCAAAAAGAATAGTTAGAGATAGTGCAAGCACTCCTGATCACGGAGCAGTAAAAGAAATTTCGTTTAGTTCCCACTTCCATGCGAAACGCATTATACTATGCACTGTATAATTCCACTTATAATAGAACCTTTCCGCCTTTACGTGAATATGACTCCGCCTTCGCGCAGCTCCATGGTTAGGAGTGTTTGAACTATCTTTAACAGTTCGTTCACATCCTTCTTTTTAGCTGCGCGTACGGAATGATCTTAACGAATTTCTTTAAGAGGATTTTCCAGTATTTTTTCCAACTCGTGTGTTGCTTTAGAAAACTGTATTTGTGTAGCTCTGGTTTAAACCGATAGAATTTATTCCTTTTAACCCATACATGTAATTTTTTCTTTGTCACGACTTTCTCAATGAAAATTCTGTTTGTGTCACTGAATTAAGGTAAGTGTTTTAAATAATTATTAGCAAGTGCAATCTGTTCCAAATACCTTCACAGTTTCAATTTTTTTATATTATTCAAGGTACTCTTCTTGATCAATAAGAGTAGGTTTCTTTGGCAACAATTTCTCGGCTCTTCCAAAAACCCTATCGGCTGATAAAATTGAATGGCTCCTGACAGGGAAATTAAAAGAAATATGTGTCAAGATGCCTTCGTGGGCTGCTAAAAATACAATAAAGTATGAAGCACATGATTGTTTTTGGTCTGAGCTATAAATTTATCACAAAACAATCTCAGGTTGGTCACATCTGTAAAGTCATCTGATTGAAGATAACTAAGAAGGCAGAAGCTACTTCGGTTGAACCGCGCGCTGCTTGCTCTTCCGTCCAGATATAAAACTATGGGGTGTTGTCATGTTTAATCTCTGTTACACAAGCATTGTAAAGAGTTAATTGTCTGGCATAAAAGCCTGTTAAATAGTTGTTCGAGGAAGTGGTTGCACCTGCTGCATGTTAAAGCATAAAGTTTTCTCTTTTTCTTTGGTTTCTTTAATTAGGTCATAGAAACACTTTGCTCTTTTCTTGTGTTTTCTTTTTTCGGTAAAAAGTATAGGTCGGTGTTTTTTGAGTTCCTGTAGCATTTTTAATTTTATAGTCCATCATGGCATAGTACCCACAGACGTCAGATGCCGGAGATTTGAAACTAACATTGAACTCTCTGCAGAATATTTTACGAAACATTGATAACTTTACTTGAAGTTGGGGATTTTTTGCACTAGCATTATAAATCATATGAAGTTTTCGTATTGAAAGATCACTACTTAAATATACTCTATGGAGGCAGTTCTAAGAGGTCTAACATGGAAAACATGTCTGGTTTATTTGGATGATTTAATTATGGTTGGAAGATCCTTCGGTGAATATGCCAATAATCTGACAGAAGTCTTTTAACGACTGCGGGCAGAGAATTTGAAGTTAAGTCCGAAGAAATATCACATGTTTCGACGAAAAGTGAAGTACTTGGAACATATTGTAGCAAATATTGGTGTAACAGCTGATCCTGAAAAACTTGCAGCAATTAAGGATTGGCTAGTACCAAGAGATAAACACAAAATTAGAAATTTCCTTGGTCTCTGTACATATTACCGTTGTTTTTGTCAAAGGATTTGTCAACATCTCCAAGTCATTATAAAAGTTGATAAAAGAAGGCAAAGAATATACATGGATCGAAGATTGTCAAAGAACTTTCAAACAATTACAAATGGCTCTGATCAGTGCTCCGATTTTAAGGTACCTTAGACAGGCAGGAAAGTTTGTGTTGCACACCGATGCTAAAAACAGTGCAATAGGAGCTGTTCTCTCCCAAATCTAAAGTGGACAGTAGAAAGTCATCACTTATTTTAGCAAAGTCTTATCGAAACCAAAAATAAACTATTGCGTTACCAAGAAAGGATAGGCGTTTCGACTGTTCTTAGTTTCTCTTATCCCTTTCTACTTCAAGCATTCAAGAATACCGCTTTTTGCTCTAAACAACTGCATATATGTCGCTCTAATGAGACCTAATGAGATTGAAATACGTATAAGCGGCAGGCGGATGTCCTGCATCGAAGTTAAAATCTAATACCGTTTTTCTGTTAAAATCTAATGCCGTCTTTATATTTCAAATTTTGTCTATTTTACATTAATATCACTACTTTTTAAAATATCCATTCAAATTATCAATAAATAGTGCCCCATTGTAACGCCCATGATCGAAGTTGAAGAGGTATCATAATCGGATATAAAAATTAATTATTCCATCATTTTAATTGGTTGTTCGCAGATATCTGCTTCTTAATTTCTAGTCAGGCTAAAAAAGAGTAAAAATACACACGGTAGGTAAATTATGTTTTAAATATTTTGAATGGATCTTGTACAGGGTGATCAAAATCATAATAAAATTAATTAACTGGAATAATAGTGAATTATTATTAAAAGGGTGACCAGCTCTAGTGTGACAACTATAGAAGTATAACCCTGTTAATAACTGCGTACAAAATACTAGCAAATATTCTCTACGAAAGGCTGCAAGTTTACACAGTGGGCATAGTTGGTAAATATCAAGCTGGATTCAGTCCAGAAAAATCAACAATTGACCAGATTCATTCAATAAGACAGATTTTCGAGAAAACAGAATTCAATATTGAAACCCATCACCTATTCGTCGACTTCAAGGCCGCATACGACAGTGTCAAGAGAACAGTGCTATACCAATCAATGCATGAGTTTAGTATACCAGAGAAACTTATCCCACTAACCAGAATGACAATGTCTAACTTAGAAGCCACTGTTAGAATACAGGGAGAGAATTCTATATCCGTTGAGATAAAGGATGGACAGACAAGGGGATGCTCTGGCTTGCCTCCTATTTAATATTGCCTCAGAAAAGGCAGTCCGAGATACACGAATTAGGGATGGTGGAACTATTTACAATAGATCGATACAAGTCTTAGCATATGCTGATGACATTGACATAATAGGGCGTAGCAAGCGAGATGTTGAGCAATATCTCCTAGAATTGGAAACAGCGGCGAAACAGGTCGGTCTAGTCATCAAAGAAGACAAAACCAAGTACATATTGGTTACAAAGGATCCGATAGCAAATGAGGAACGAAGAAACAGTCTTTGGAAGTCATACCTTTGGACGTGTTGACAACTTCACATACCTTGGGTCGCTATTGACTGCTACCAATAAACCAAGCGAAGAAATCAAAAGACGAATAAATCTTACAAATAGGGCATACTATGGACTCCAAAAGCATTTCCACCCAAGAAACATTCAAAGAAGAACTAAAATTATTATATACAAAACATTGCTGAGGCCGGTCCTCACATATGGAGCAGAAACATGGACGCTAACGCAGAAAGATGAAAGACTTTTTGGGAATATTTGAGCGTAAAATAGTCCGCAAAATATTTGGAGCTATAAACGACCAAGGGCAGTTGCGCAGAAGATATAATTTTGAATTGTATCAGCTCTTTGATGAGCCAGATATTATAACGTTCATTAAAACACAGCGACTTAGATGGGCTGGACACATAATACAAATGCTAGAAAATACGATTGCTAAAAATCTAACCACAGGAACACCTGTAGGAAGAAGAAGCAAAGGCCGACCGCGAATTAGGTGGTTAGATGGAGTTGAAACCGTTGCCAGAAACCGAATAGAATGGCGACGCATCTTAGAGCAGGCTAAGATCCACAGAGGATTGTCGAGCCAAAGATGATGATGAATAGTAAATTATATACGTGACATTATGCTATCACTTCTTTCTTATGAAATAATGGAAAACCTGTGATTGTCAACGACGCTTAGTTTCACCATGCTTTCAACGCTAACAGCATTATGCGTTGCTTTCATATTCTTCAGTTTATTTTTTCCTATTGTTATCTTAAATCTGAGCCCCTTTTTGTTATAGACGTCACCTATGAGCTTGTTGGCCAACACACTTTTAAAATACAGGTGACTCATTGGTTTCGATTTAATAGACCTCATCTTCATTGTATCTTATACGTTATTATATGAATTTACCACTGCTGCATCAATAAAATAGTAAATATTCTTGATATAACATCTTCAAGATTTCTATGAAATTGGATAAGAAGCATGAAGTTAATATGCACATTTGTAATTTTATTTCCGGAACATAGGATTTTTAATACAATTACTAAGATTCCCTGATTTGCAATTAACCAGTGTAAATTTCTATATAACGTCGCCATGTTTTATAACTAATTTATTTGTTCTACTGGATTACCTCAAATAAGGTATTATTTGAGTTATAAAATTTATACTTAAATACATTTATTATTCCAAATATTGTTTATAATTTTAAATTAAAATGAGTGTAATATTATTATTTTATATTTAAAATTCCTTTTTATTTTTAATTTTAGAAATCTACTTTTTTTTAAGCCCTTTTGGCAATAAAACATAACCATTTTTTAGTTATAAAATAGTTTTAATTCTATATCTACATTTATAAATAAGTACGTTTTTTATAAAGTACGTTATAAGTACGTTTATACTATAAACTGGCAGCATCGCGGCGTGAATTGACACTCCAGTCGAACAAATGAATTAATGATAAAACATCGCGACGTTGTATTGAAATTTACACTGTTTAATTGCACATCAAAGGATCTGAGCTATTTTATTAAACATCCTTTGTTTCGTAAATTTTTTTCCAAATCTGTATAGTGATTGTAATTACATATCAATTTTGGAGATATAACACTTTCTTGATTACCATTCGCTTTTCTTTGCATAACTGAAGTAATCTCAAGTGGATTTGCATAGTACTGCCGACTAGAACACATTTGCTCCCACAAGCAAACATATCATTTGACATTTTCCATTTAACAACAAACATATCATTGGACATGAAATAATCGTGTTCTCCCATTTTCATTGTTTTGTCCTTTTTCATTTGTGTTCGAAAGCCTTTACGATTTATTGTATAAGTTCTGCAGCAGAACAAATCATAGGTTAACATTTTCTTAAGAAGAGGAAAACTCGAGAAGAAATTATCGAAATAAATGCAGTACTTTTCGCCTCTAAGAGGCTTGCTAATGTCTAATACCGTTTCAGCCCATAAAACATATTCAGCATGTTGTGATTGAGATTTGCCTTCATATACACTAAATTTGTGCACGTAGCCAGTTTCGCAGCATGCAACGACCCAGACCCCTTTTTATGGGCTTTTTCTTTCTTACTTCCATGTACTGCAACATTTCTACTTGGATAAAAAAAACTCTTGAAAGTGTTGCAGCAGTTTTGTTATCAAAGGTCATTGGGGCTATTTTGATTTTTTCTCATATTATCGTTATTGTTTTGATGGAGGAAACAAAGAATTTTTAGGCATTGTTGTTGCGTAAAAATTTGCAAAACTTGCGTAAAAATTTGCAAAATTTGCGAATGTATGTTGATATTTGTTGACCAATATTGTTTCAAAATAGGCAGTTTATGAAATTCCATGATTATAAGAACTCCTAGAAATGCTTTCAGTTTGCCCTCAGTGAAGTCGAGATTATTGATGATTGATAGAGGATGTTAATTTGTATACGTGGAAGCGGTCCTTAACACTGAAAGGAAAGTAATACTACCACAGAGATAAACCGCAGATTTTGCAGGGCCAACAGATGCTATTTTGGGCTCAATCTTCTTAAATCCACAATTATATCGAAAAATCCAAAAAGCTCTACAAAACAATAATACGCTCAGTCCTAACATATGGTTCAAAGACCTGAACTTTAACAAAAATAATGAAAACATGTTAAAATGTGTTGAAAGAAAAGTACCAAGGCAATGATAGCAATGTTTTAGAGGCTATATTTTGTTTTTCAATACCATTTATACC
Source organism: Diabrotica balteata (assembly GCA_918026665.1). NCBI lineage: Eukaryota > Metazoa > Arthropoda > Insecta > Coleoptera > Chrysomelidae > Diabrotica > Diabrotica balteata. The sequence goes on along the minus strand of OU898277.1, from coordinate 171,602,627 downwards.
AGCGGACAACTACCTAGTGGTTGGTCTAATTCACTGTTTATAGCTCTACCTAAGAAGACAACTGCAAAAACCTGTGTTGGTTATAGAACCATCAGTTTGTTAAAAGACATTAGCTTGGACGGCAGAGATGTTCGAATAATTGCAAATTTATATTGGAATCAAACAACATCAGTTTTAGTAGATGGTGTGGAATCATAGGCTGTCAATATTAAAAGAGTAGTACGCAGGTAGTAGTACTCTTGTCTCCCTGCTTTTCAACGTTTACTCCGAAAGAATTTTCAGAAAAGCAGTATCTGAAAAACAAGAAAGAATACTTGTGAATGGTGAAGTCATCAATAATTTGCGATATGCGGACGATACAGTACTCCTAGCTTCTAGTCAAAAATATTTGCAAACACTTCTTGATAGTATCGTTAAGAGTTGTAGGGAGGCAGGTCTCGATAAGTAAACAACAGCATATAAAACCGTCTATATATGTAGATAATACCAAACTTGAGCAAGTGGATAAAATCGTTTACCTTGGACAACAATTAAATTGTAATGCAGAAAGTTACGGCGAAATTAGATCTAGGGTAGAGCAGGCTAGAGCTGCTTTTAGAAGGATGACCAAGGTGTTATGTAACAGAGACCTAAAATTGGCATTGAGGATCCGCCTACTTCGCTGCTACGTGTTCTCGGTTTTAGTTTATGGTGTCGAGTCCTGGACTGTAAATAAAATCGATCTAAATCGCCTTAAGGCTTTCGAAATGTGGTGCTATGGAAGAATTTTAAAAGTTGCCTGGATGAAGAAGATTCGAAACTACACAATACTAGAACGTCTCAGCAAGATTACTAAGATCATAAAAATCATCAAGCAGAGAAGACAAAGGCAGTCCAGGACGAAGAAGAACCTCATGGTTGAAGAACTTGCGAGATTGGTATGGTGTTGATACAAGCATGCTATTTAGGGTGGCAGTGAATAAAATTAAGATAGCTATGATGGTAACCAACGTTCTGAAAGTACATGGTACATGAAGAAGTGAATGACAATGGAGTGTGGAGAAGACGATATAATTTCTACATCTTTATAGAATATACCAGCAACCTGATAAACGTATGACTCATATAGGGTTATAAAGCCAGAATGATGATGATTATGGGGTGGCTTTCACCCTACAAGTAAAAGCTACCCTTTCCTAAAGTAAAGTAGAGGGTAATAGGAACATAAATCTAAATTTTCAAGCAAATCAGTCGCAATGAGAAAAATTACACTCCAAAACGGTTATTTACTGGAGTAATACGCATATATTTAGTTTTTTAGTGGCGCTTTAGCTGCTCGGTGGGTAGAGCTTAGACATTCTAATACATTCCTAAACTTACAGATTGGCATTTTACTGAACAGCTGTTACATTCCCTTAGTACTAGTTGTCGCAAAAGCTTTTTAAAAACATTATGACTTTCTTTTCTTTCTTCTATGATATACCCCTCTAATTCTATTATTAAATTAGTAGCATAATTTATATCAGAGTTCATTAAAAATATCCATTGCACAACGCAAATTCTCTTCCAAAAGTAACGAAAATGTTGGAATTTTTTGCGCATAAAAGCAAATTGCGTTATGTGTCAAGCTGGCACAACAAAAAAACCCAACAAGGAATTTTGATGAAAATTTAAATTTGATTGCTATGCATTTTCTACGATTATATCCGTTTTGTGCGAGAATACGTCCATACGTACACACACAGAGTATGCTGTGACGGTCTTTAGTATTCATACCAGCGTTTCTAGTTTATATGAACTCTCGACTCATTTATTTCGCCAAGTTGAGGAAACATCATTCGCTTTGTAATGTACTTTTTTTCATTATGTTTTAGCCAGTTGATGGTTGATGGGGCGAGCCTATAATGGTATTTTTTCATTTCGGCTCGTCGGTGCTCTAAAGCATTGCAAAAATATGTGAATAGGGAATGAAACTTTTCGGTAAATATGAATGCCCTTTTGTCTTGCTTTTTACAGTGAAATTAAAAGCATATTTGAACAAATGCGAATAAAAAAATGAATCATTTATAATTTCATGCCTACATGTACGGCAGTATACGAAATATGTTTTGCAGTAGATTTGTATTCAAATGAAACTAAATAAAAGAAGTACAGACGGTAATACTTAAAAAGAGTAAAACTAGAGCATAAAACAACCTTATGATTACGAATTTTGGAAGTAGTTGAAAAGTTATTTAATGCACCAGAGAAATTGCCACATAAAAAGCCTTTTTCGAGACACTCTTTGATACCGGCATATAACAACTGCTTTTATAGCAGTCACACACTTTTTTGCTTCCTATTTCTTTGGTAACGTAATTATTTCTGAAACTAACCAATCTTTTGGAATACTGCCTGTATCATAGATATTTTTGAAGATTTTACATAGTATTCTTAAAGATTCATCATCAAGAAGTTTAGGAAATACTGTACCGTCTGGTCCTGGAGCTCTCCCTTCTTTTAGTGATATTATCGCAGCTCTTATCTCTGCCCATAGTATAGGTGGTCCTGTTTCTGTAGGTATTGGGGAGTGGTTCTCCCTCTCATCGAAACCTAATTTCGTATGTAATTTTTCCAGTTATGATCAATACTCTCTTTTTCTACGATTGCTTCTCCGTTTTCTTTAACAAGTTTACTAACTCTTCGTTTTAACATTTGCTCGTAATTTGTCTTACCTTTTATAAACGCTGAAGTCGTCGTATTTACTTTGCAGAATTTCGATGTTTTGGCATTATTTCTCTAGTTCTTTTAGTTTGGCTTCTGTGATATTTCTCTGTATATAATTATGATCTAATGTTTTATACATAGGGTAATTGTTCTGCTTTTTCCTTCCTTCTCCCCTCAGCTGCAGAATCTCTATCGTCATCCATGTCTTATTCTTACCTTCTTCGTTCTTCATAAAAGTATTTTTAATGTCGTCTATCGTTTTATTAAGGGATCCTATCTTCTCTATCGATTTCTTTGATTTATTTTTTTGCTGACATTTCTTTTACTTCACTCCATTTCTATTTTCTTATTTCATGTTTTTTTTACAGTTCTTCGGCGTGTTTTCTTTAACTTGATTCTATACACGTCCACTAAATAATTATGAAGAGATTAAATATCAGCGCCTGAGAAGGTTTAACACTGTTAAAACTATTTTGATATCTTTTGTTAACAAGTATATAGCCTAACTGGTTTCTTATAGTAACGTCTTCTCCGTTATTTCTAGGTAATTTCCACGTATACATACGTCTAGGTGATAGTTTGTAAAATGTATTTACCATGAATAAGTCATGTTCTGCTGCAAACACACTCATTGTTTCTCCTCGTTGATTTTTCTCTCCTAATTCTTAAGGACCAATATGTTGCTCTTCTTTGTCGTTACCCATTTTAGCATTGAAATCTTTCATGACTGGGAGTTCATGTCTCGGCATATCTCTTATCTTCTTCTTCCTTTGCCCTATCCGTTTCGGACGTTGGCTATTAACAAGGCTATTTTGACTTTGTTTACGGCACCTCTGAACAGTTCGGTCAATGTTAGTCCGAACCATTGTCGCAGGTTATGCATCCATGAGTGTCGTCTTCTTCCCGGTCCCCTCCTACTGTCAATTCTTCCTTGAACTATTAACTGTAGCAGCCGGTACTTAGTATGCCTCATGACATGTCCGAAGTACTCAAGCTTTCGTTTCTTTACGATGAAGATTATTTCTTTGCTTTTGCCTATTCTCTGCATTACTTCCACGTTAGTGATGTGGTCTGTCCAGGATATCCGAAGAATACGGCGATATATCCACAGCTCAAAGGATTCTAGTTTCTTGAGGGTGACTTTTGTTGTGGTCCATGCCTTTTCTCCATAGAACAAGACCGGGAAGACATAATACTTGACCAGTCTTAATTTTAGTTTCATTGAGATTTTGCCTGTGAACCACTTTTTCATATTGTTGAACGCGTTTCGCGCTTTTTCAATTCGTGATCTTATTTCTGTTGACTGGTCCCATTTTGTGTTGACTGTGGTTCGAAGGTATGCGTATGTCTCCACTTGTTCTATTTTTCGGTTGTTTAATGTCAATTGCATCGGAGGTTGTTGTGTTCTGCCGATGAGCATACATTGTTTAATGTCAATTGCATCGGAGGTTGTTGTGTTCTGCTGATGAGAATGCTTTTAATTTTGGTTGTATTGAGTTCTAAACCATATTCTTGACTTGCTGTGTGTATGCTTTGCATGAGTTTTTGAAGCTCGTTGTAGTCATTTGCGATAATAACTGGGTCGTCAGCATTTCTAATATTATTAATTACATCTCCGTTTACTTTGATACCCTCCGAAACTTCTCCCAGTGCTTCTCTGAACATTTGTTCAGAGTATATATTGAACAGGAGTGTCGAGAGGACGCATTTTTTAATATCTATCTTTCCACTGTGTAAGTTGCCCATCTTTATCTCAGCACTTTGGTTCCAATAGAGCCTTGCCATCAATATGTATCTTCCTGAGAATTTCCATGAGTTTATCATGTTTGACCTTGTCAAACGCCTTGAAGAAGTCGATGAAGCACAAGTGGACGTCCTTGTGCATGTCTCTGTATCTTTGAATTAAAACTTGCAGACTGAAGATGGCCTCTCTTGTGCCCAATGCGCTTCGGAATCCGAACTGTGACTCCGATATATTTGCTTCGCATTTGTTATATATTCTATTGTGTATGATTTTGGTGAAAACTTTGGTAATGTGATTTATCAAGCTTATTAAGCGGTGTTGATCACAGTGTTTTGCACTTGGTGTTTTAGGTATGGCTACAAATGTCGATCGAAGCCATTCCTCTGGAATCTCCCCTTTGTCGTGAAAGGTGTTAAAAAGGCCTGTCAGAAAATCGAGGAAGTGGTCATCCGTTTTGCATAGGAGTTTTATGATCTCGCGCTGTATGTTGTCGGGACCTGGTGTTTTGTAGTTTTTTAGCGATGAAATGGCTTTTTCCACTTCAGACCTTAGTATTTCGGGTCCAGTCATGTCGTCATCTTGGTCCACTGTCGCTCTGCGTTTATCGTTAAAAAGTCGTTCTACGTAATCTTTCCATGTGTCAATGAGCTTCAAGTCATCTGATATAAGGTTACCGTCTGCGTCTATTAGTGTCGGGTTAAGATTATTGGTTTTCTTTTTAGTTGTTAATTCTTTGATCTTTTTGTGAATGTTGTGGCAGTCATATCTTCCGTCGCACTCTTTGATTTCATCGCATTTCTCCTTCAGCCAGCTTTCCTTCGCTTCCTTTATCTTTGTTTTTATATTGTGACTTGTTTCTTGATACTTCACTTGATTTTTGCATTTGTGTTGTCTTCTTTCTTCCATCATATCAAGGATTTCATCCGTCATCCAGTTTTTTCTTCTTTACGCGCTCCTGTAACAGAAGTGTCTTGTTTGTCATTTCAACAGCACTTTTTATTTCTTCCCATTTAGCAACTGCGTCTTGTGCGGGTTCACTCAAGTTTCCAATGTTTCTTCTTAAGGATTCCTGTACTTGTTGTTTAATGTTGGGATCCTTTAATTTCCTAATGTTTATCTTGGTTTTGTTAGGCTTCCCTTCTATACATTTTAGTTTGATTCCCAGTTTACCCACCACTGGGTTGTGATCCGATTGAGCGTCAGCCCCGGGATAGGTTTTCACTGATGTGATTAAGTTTCTAAATCTTTCTGGTATGGCAATGAAGTCGATCTGGTTTCTTACATTTGTTTCTTTCGAGTCTGCTGGCGACTTCCAGGTGTAAAGTCTGCGAGGGGGCAGTTTAAAAAAGTATTAGTTATCAATAGTTTTTGTTCCTGACAGAAGCGTATGAGACGTGTCCCTCTCTCGTTTCTAGTTCCTAATCCGTGTCCGCCCACAACGTTTGACACCTTACCTCTGCCGACCTTTGCATTGACGTCGCCCATTATTAATTTCACTTCGCTTTTCTTGGTCATTCTCATCAGGGTCTCCAGTTGTTGGTAAAATTCTTCCACAATCTCGTCATCTTTGTCTGCTGTTGGCGCGTATACTTGTGTGATATTTAGATCGAGTGGATATGCTTTCAGCTGAAGGAGTGACATTCTGTCTGAGAAGGGATATCTCTGAGAAGTATATCTCTTATAAGATTGCTTATTTGTTTGTAAAATTCTGATATTTTCTCATCACTGTAGTCTGCTGTTGGTGCATAGACTTGTATAATGTTACATAGACTTTGGTACTTGCTAAAGCTAATTTAATTTTATTGGACTGGGCAGTTCTTATTAAATACAAAAATAATCACATTTTTAAAAATATTTTAAATTAAGTTTTAGAGGAAAAATCTAATACAATCCTGTCCATATTCATTGCCGTGTAGATTACTCTAAATAACTATTTTCCAACAGCAAAGATCCAAAAAACAATTATTTATAGCCGACAAATCCGAAACTAAAACTAAAACACAAGCTGTGCTCTGTTAGCTCGATGCTTATTAATAAAACGGCACTTGAAGTTGATTCTAGTTTGTTTTTTATTTTTGTTTTCGCCCCAGAACTACCTTTGATCTTTGCTGAAACAAATCTGCTTCCGCCACCTTCCAGGCGCGTTCCTTCTTCGCGCCGTCTCCGGCGAGTGCTTTGACTTTCCGATTACACGTGAATGAGGATTTATCACTAATTGATGTAATTAGTGAGTATTTATCCGATTCGGTTTCAAAGGAGGTGATCGAATGTATTTTAAGATATGTCGCTTCAAAGATGTTTTCATCCTACTTCTGCCACGTTGACCATGTAATTGTCAAATGTAAAATAAGAAAAACAGAATTTAATAAAAAATAAAAAATTTATAAGTAAGAATTGAAAAAAGAATAAATTAAAAAGTTTTAAAAATTGTATAATACTAATACAACATACAGTATTCAGTGTCCCGAAAAACATAAACGGAATTGTTTACATTTTAAACACTCCCAAAATTACTCTTACAAGTGCAGTCTCCTTTAAGAAGGTTGGCAATCATTACACCGATCTTTACCTTTGGTACTGCTGCTCTAAACAGCAGAGTTATAATTGCAAGATTGTCTCAAATTGTTGGGCCAAGATATTTCCCATTGCTGTATTCCCATTTTATGTAGATGACTGGCTACTGCGTCCTTTTGTCTCATTCTTGGGTGACGAACTAACCTTCTGCCATCGGGTCTTTCCCAGAATGTGGCGTTCAGGAGTCTTTCGTCACTAGATCTTAGCACGTGACCCGCCCATCTTATTTGGTTTGCTTTAAGGTAACGTACTATGTTTTCATCTTCATATACTGTCTGGAGTTCATCATTGTGTCCTTTTCTCCATTCTCCTGTTGTTTCTTCTCTGAAAGACCCATATATAGTCCGCAGTATCTTTCTTTCCAGTACCAGTAATTTTGTCGTTTCCCCCTAGTTCAGAGTCGATTTCTCGCTTCCATTCGTTATTGTGGGACGGATTATTGTCTTATACACTCTTATTTTTGCTGGTATTGAGACAATTTTTGATTTAAGTACGATCATTAATGAGTAATATGTTCTGTTTCCCGATAAATAATATGTATTGCTCTCAGGTACTTGAATTCTTTGACGACTTCAAAGTTGTATTCATTGATTGTTACGTTTTGTTTAACCCTTGGCCTTTTGTTCTTCGTAACCTCCTTGTACTCGTTGACCTTCTGACCAACTTCCTTGTCTCCGTTTTCGAATAAAATGAAAACTTCTTTTGCATCTCTGGTGGATTGTGCAATTGTATCCACGTCATCTGCAAACGCCAATAGAATTTTTAATCCTTGGGCGGCAAATCCGTTTGTAAGTTGTGGTTGAGCTTATCTTACCGCATGTTCAAGTGCAAAATTAAACAGCAGTTGTGCTAGAGGATCTCCTTGTCCAAGCCCGGTGTCAATGAGGAATTCCTCCGACGTAGTGCTGTCAATTCTGATCCGTGTGAAAGAGTTCTCTGTGCTTACCTGTGTTAATCTTACCAGCTTTCCAGGTACTCCCATTTCTACCATGGTCTCCCACAATGCTTCTATGCTAACATAATCGTAAGCTTGTTTAAAGTCCACGAAGATTTGGTGTGCATCGTGGTTGTATTCCTAGTTTTTTTCAACACCTGGCGTAGGGCGAATATCTGGTCTATATGGTCGACCTTCCCGGTCTGAATCCACTTTGATAGTCGCCTATTATTTCCCGCCAAGATATACGTCCATAATTCTTCAGCATAGTATTTTTCCTGTTTATTAATTTGCAGCAACGCATATCTCTTTCCTCTCATAAGATGACTTGTAAGTCTTGATCTTCTGCGATTAATTTAATTATTTCTACTAGTATCTCCTCAGAACATGTAGCTTCATTACCTGTTACCAATTCCACTGCATTCATGATTTATTTTGTTATACTAGGCCCAGTTTCTCTATTGCATATATCTATGTTTTCTGATTGCCACTCATATTTAAATAATTCCTGTATGTATTGTTTCCATCTTCTTATTTTCTTGTAATTGTCAGGATAATTTTAACTTTTTTATCTAATATGATATTATTGTGGTTTGTTTTTCGGGTGTCGGTCAGTTATTTTACCTTCTTATGTAGATTGAAGTCATCATGCCTTTGAAATAGTACTTTTCTTTCCTCATACTTGTTTTATTATCATTTTTCCTTGGCTTCTCTTATTTTCTTTCTAACTACACTATATATGCCTTTATACCTTTCGATGTCTACGTTCTGGTGTAAATCTTCTCTTTTTCATTAATTGCAGTATCTCATAATTTATATATGATTTTATTTTATTACTATTTTTCTTTCCCTTTAGTATCTGCCTTAGCCTGCCTTAAAACATTCTGCTCCCGCGAGTGTCCGTCTTCTCCATCCTTATTTCAATCTCACTGAAATCTTCCTGCAGATCGTCTAGATATCTGAGTTTAGGACGCCCTCTTATTCTTTCTCAGATCTATTTAGAAACTGTAGCAGAAACTTACCTACCAAGTAAAAAATATTTACAGTCATTGCATGATCTTGTTATGAAACTGTGAAAAACCAAAATTCTGGTAGACTAAGAACAACAAGAACAATTAATAAAAAAAATATTTTTTTAAATTTGCTTCATCAAGATTCAACAGTTATCGAAAGGAATATGACAAGACAGACATTTATTTATTTAGCGTATGGCAATTTGATACACAACATTATCACATATATGTTACAATCTAACATCTAATGTATTAGTATATTCAATCGACGCTGGTGTTGCAGAGGCGAAGTCTAGAGGATCTCCATAATACTTCCTCCGAGGGCATTCGGCAATCATATGCTGGATGGTCTGTTTCTCGGCGCCGCAGTCGCACTCAGCAGAGGTTCTCATCCTCCATTTATAAACGGAATCTGCGCAGACTACATGACCCGTTCTTATCCTGTTAAGAGTTGACCATGATTTTCGAGGGAGGTCATAACCTGGTGGAGTTTCTGTGATGCATGGTGTGTTTCTCATTATTAGGTTCGGTCTGTCGCTCTGCATATTCTTCCACTGGGAGTTCATTTGGAAATTGTTGGAACTCAAGTTTATTGCATCTCTAGTCGGAGGTTTTCTGGAGCGCAATCGATGTGAATTAGCGTCGGCGACATATGTGTGTATAGGTAATTGCGGGTTGTTAAGCAGCTTTTGGAATTCTCTAAGCAGAGCATGCTGACGACGAAGATTAGGTGGAGGTATATGGCTCAGTAGTGGAAGCCACTCCACAGGTGTAGACTTGATCGTTCCAGATATGAGACGCATGGCGACATTGAGCTGGGTATCCATAATTTTTGTGTGAACGCTATTCAGCCAAACAGGAGAGCAGTATTCAGCTGCGGAGTATACGAATCCAAGGGCAGAACACCGAAGTGTACCTGCTGATGAGCCCCATGTAGTCCCGCAAAGCTTCTGTATGATGTTGTTACGGGTTCTCAGCTTTGCTGCGGTGTTCTCAAGATATTTCTTAAAGGAGAGTGTTCTGTCCAGGGTGACGCCGAGGTACTTGGGATTATAGTTGTGCGTGAGCAGTTGGTTATCAATGTATACTTTAAGTTTTGTGTGGGCCATTTTGTTGTTCAGGTGAAAACAGCTAACCTCGGTTTTTTTGGGGTTAGGTTTAAGTCTCCATTGTTTAAAGTACTTAACCAGGCGTTCCAGATCTTCCGTTAGGATTGCCTCGGAGTTTTGTATTAGGGAGCTTTGAGTTGCAAGTGCCCAGTCGTCTGCATATCCAAATTTTTTAGATCTGGTAGGGGGCATATCAGCTATATACATACTAAATAGCAGCGGTGCAAGTACGGAGCCCTGGGGGAGGCCATTATTAAGCGTTCTCTGTTTGCTCACTGTAGTTCCCATGGTATCACGGATGTTTCTACTGCTCAACATAGTATTTATGAGTCGGGCGGTTGCTTTGCAGGGGATTATTTTAAGGAGCTTATAGATGAGGCCATCTTTCCAAACCGTGTCATAGGCAGCCGATAAATCGATGAATGCCACAGACGTCTTCAGTTTTCTTTGGTAACCTGCCTCTATGTAGGTAGTTATAGAGAGCGCTTGGTCAGTGGTGCTTCGTTGAGGCCTGAATCCTGCTTGTTCAATTGGTATTTTTTGAAGTAGCTTTGGGCCGATTCTGTTCAGGACCAGTCTTTCGAGGAGCTTGTAAGCTGCACTGAGTAAAGCGATGGGGCGGTAACTCGCTGGGTTGTCTGTTGGTTTTCTAGGTTTCAGGATGGCTATGATTTTTGTTTGTTTAAAGAGGTTTGGTAGGCAAGACAGACAAATACGTCTTCTTTGAGTACTTGGCGGATACTTAACGAGCAGCAACTACATCCTTAACCAAGAGCTCTTGCCAGACGATCTAACGGTTAGAATAGATTTTGTAAAAAAATCAATCAAAATTTTTTAAGATGCATCTACCATAATGCACACTATTTGTGTTATTATTTAGTTATTTATTAATTAGTTATTATTAAAATTACACATTTAATAATAAAACACTATTTTTAACGATGTTTTTATAACAGTATACTAAAGAAACACTTAAACAATTATATTTAACATTGTGTTTAGATCGAAAATTTTAGAGACAGCTACTAGCAGTCATAAAATGTAAAATTACTTATAAATTGTCCTTTTAACACGGCTCTTAGTCAAAGCGTTGATTGTTAACAAAGAGACTGTTTGTGCCTTAGCAAAATTTCTATTAGGCGTTGAAGAAATAAGTCTTTGTTTCGGGAAAACGCCAAGAAAGATAGGAGTTTGTTTAGGAAATCACCGTGACAAATTAATTGACACATTTATATAGGCTATTTAATATTTTAGACATAATTAATAGAAATAGGTACATAAGGAAATATTATGTATCCTTTGATAACTGTCTTTGATTTTATGAATATAAAAAACAATTTAAATTTTATATCATTAAGGTATAAATATTAAAGACACTATTTTATTCGTTTATATTTATTATTTGATATAGTCGATATAGTAAGTAACTATGTAAATTTCTTTACCTGAGCTAAATGTAGCATAACTTTAAACTCATACATTACCAAACAGTTGCCAATACAAAAAAAAAATTGTACGATATCTACCGTTAAGGCTAGTCTGAGACAATCCTTAGAATACTGCTGTGGTTCCGTTTACTTGTAGAAGGGCCATCGGACCTACCAGAGAGCTTGCTTTCTATGGTAAAGGTTTATCGGTTTTTGTCAGTGAAGTACCTACATGTGATCCTAGATTCTCTGAACTTTCATGAAAGGAACATCTCGACGCCAATGCAAAGAAGGCCGATGGAGCTTTCTGGCCGTGTAGAACAGCTTTCTGAGCTAAATGGGATCTGCTGTCTAAAATTCTATAATAGATATACCAATCCATGATAAAACCTAATCTGACGTATGCGACCACTGTGTGGTGGCTCCGTGCTAGACTGCGTTTAACTAAGGCCCAGTTGACTCGCCTCTAGCGGTTGGCAGGCGTTAACATCTCAGAAACTATGAGAATCACACCCACAGTGGCTCTTACGGGTCTGCTGGTTTTACCTTCTCTACATCTTATTGTGTAGTAAGAAGCCCTGGTGGCAGCCGATCGTCTCAATTGTTCTATGCAGTCTGCACTTACAATAGAGAGCACAAAACTATTCCTCTGTGCTCTCTATAATACAGGAAAGCATAGTCCCACAGTTTCAGTTCTCATCCTCCTTCTTGGTTTAATTTTCTGACCGGAATGAGTAGATGGAAGGAGAGCCTGCACTGATCCGTTGGTTCGTGGTTCACGTATGGTTCACTAGAATGGACGAGCTGGCAGATGCTTTTTAATTTGGCCAGGCTCTCACCTCCCATCCTTCAGTCTTTTAGACCAAGATCTTTGTGATCCTGGTATGTTCTCAGAAGATAATAGATAGGACTTGCTCAAGGAGGACCATATCTATCTTCCCTGATAGTCAAGCAGTACTAAGGGCTTTAGAGCGCTCAAAGTAAACTCTACGCTGGTTCTTGAGTGCAAGATTCTTCTTCTTCTTCAGCCTTCATTTATCCAATGTTGGACATAGGCCTCCTCCAATTGCTTCCACGCTTCCCTATCTTGCTTGTTATTGAGTGCAAGATAGTACTTGCTGTTTTACGCTGACCAATACGGTTAACTTGATATGGGTACCAGATTCCACCAGATTAATCTGAGAAAGTGGTATAATTGCAGTTCCATCGTCTTGTTCAGAGCTGCAAGTGAAAATAGCTGTAATGATTACCAACCTCCTTAGAGGAGACGGTACTTAAAGAAGAAAGATCCCACAGGCGTGGAAGGGAACAAACGGTCTGACGCCCTGGCAAAACAGCGCTCATCCACTCTGCCTGTGGGTCTCGAACCTGTGATTGGCGTGCCCTTCGATACTGATAGCGGTTGTCTAAAAGAGCTTCTGCGAGGGTCCCAGGACTCCTGGGCCAGCTGTACTAGAGTAGGCTAGGCTCCATATAGTGGGGCCATTCAAAAAGTCATACAGCCCTCCTTCGAAACTGAAGAAAATGCTATCTGGTGGTCAGTACCAGTCTCCCCATATGTCCTCTGGATGTACCCGGCAATAAGATGGCAGATCATGGGTTTGGCCTTTATGTAACTGAAACAAATGAGAGAGTTGCCCTTAACGAGACTTGTAGTCTTATGTAAGACCACAAGGTGACTAAGCAGATATAGCGATCCTGACAAACCAAGTACAGTTATTACACTTTCTTTGATAATATGTAGTTATTCGTCTCTTATTACTTCTGGTGTGACTAGTTTGTTCCTGTGTGACCTGTTCAAGCTTATGGGAATATCTGGTCTAAAGACTTTCTATTTTCGGTGTAGTAGTCGTACTCTCCTATTTAACTCGCTTGTTTGGCTGTTGTCTTCCTAATTTAATCTTGTATTCCAGATACTTATAGGTATACATAGTATGGTTGTCAAAAAAACGGAGTTACAACCAACGGACATGAGAGCGTATGAAATAGAGTTAGAAAAAGTCCACAATATTATCTATTTGGGTGAAAACGTCAACGATAACTGGTATATAAATAAAGAAATAAGAATACGCATTGAAAAAACCAGAGCCACCTTTTATAAATTAAAGAAAATTCTAATTATTAGAGATAATACATTAAACCTTAAAATCAGATTAATACGCTGCTACATATTCTCCACATTGCTGTATGGTATGAAGAGCTGTATACTTACAGAGACAATAATAAAACAATTTGAGACCTTTGAGATGTGGATTTATCGACGAGTATTGCGGATAAGTTTGGTTGGTCGAATAAGAAATGAAATAATTTTACATCAAAAGAAAATAGCCCATGAAATAACAAAAACGATCAAAATTGGAAAGTTACGAAATTATATCGGTCATATAATGAGACATCCAGAGAGGTATAACCTTCTACACCTCATAATACAGGGTAAGATCGCCGAAGGGAGAAGCCCAGGCCCAAGAAGAAGATCCTGGCTCCGAAATCTCCGAGAATGGTATCAAAAGACCACCGCTAATTTATTTAGAGCCGCCATAAACAAAGTTATTATTGCCAATATGATCGTCAATGTTCTATAATAGGACAGGGTACTGAAAGAAGATAGGTATACACTTGTTTTATTTGCGTGTTTTACGATAAAATGTTTTCGGTTAGTACAAGTTAGGTAGTATTAAATGGCCTCCTTGTTTGCCCGATCTGTATTCTAAAGACTGTTTTTATTGCGGATTTTCGAGAAGCAGAATTTTTGAAACTAAACTACCGAGACTTGTAGAGCTAAGGCTAAGAATTTATCAATTAATCCATATTAATTTCTAGAAAATTATGGAGAAATGTAAGAGACGTATTATACCATCATTTAAGATACTGTCAAAATTAATAACTGAGGATATTTTGAACACTTGATTAGGCAGATATTAATTTAACAATGTACTAAACTTTGTTGTGTTGTGTTGTATTTAAAAACCAAAGTGACTAATTATATCAAAAAAATTATAAATCTGGCACCGTTAACATCAAATTTTAGATCTTCATATTGCAAAATAGGTTTATCCCTGTTTATGTATAATTCGAACCATCTATTTATGAGATAATTAGGTGTTTCCAGACTCTCTGTATTCAAAGATTAAATATGATGTATACTTTATTAATTTTTAATAAAATTTAATCTCTATTTTCCGGCTTTCTCTTAGTATGAACGAGTATATATAGATCATAAAAATAAACGTTACGATCTTATATCTGCCTATCATATAATGCACTTCCCATCGTAGAAGTACACAAAAATTCAAAAACAATCTCTATTGAATTTCTATATAACAATACCTCTATTTATTTATCAGTCTCTCATCAAAAAAGCCAAAGTGCTTTCTTTTCTACGCTTGAAGAGCGTCTTTTGTATGTCTCCATTCATTCTAGTCCATCATTCCATTTAGTCCCATCCTTTGCACTCCCCCGCAAGACTTTTAGTCCGAGACAGGAGGATTAAAATGCAGACATATTATGATCGATTATATCAAATTTCATTTATTAATTATACCATCTTTTAGGACGAACTTTATTTAAAATAAGTAACAGAAGTTTCTGAAATGACACTTTTTTGATATTTGAAGGGAATGAGTAAAATTTCGTCTGAATAATTTAATGGAACGCTTAAAACTGTTGCTGTTGTGTAATTTGTATATTTTGATCAAAAGTTATTAGACTCAATGTATAATAATCTAGTCTATTCTGAGTTATTATTATACTTTTGGGTAACCAAAGTGACACGAAATTAGCCGCAGGCAAAGCTAAAGCAGAAGTGTATAACAATTAATATGAATAACTTGACCACAGAGACGATGAAATAAAGATATATATAGAAATAGGATAGATATATAAAGAAATAAAGATATAGGAAACTAAGTTCCTGTAGCTGGCTGTATATTATGTATTACAAAAAATTTTTATTTAAAATTCTTTATTAAAGGTATATAATAAAGTACCCAAACGGGCTATCACAATGGAGGTTGTGACATAAAATTAATCGAAAATACAGAGAACGGCCTTCCACTACTATCAAATTTCCACCGAAACTGTATGATGGCACCATTACCAATTGAAGAAAAAAAGCTAAAAGGATTACTGTGGCTATGTAATACCGGCAAAATACCCACAACGTACCATGGATTTTATAAAAATCTTAATTCAAAGAGTTATATACCTCCTAAAGTCGAGCTCGAAGTTGATTCAGTTGAGAGCGAAGAAGAGTCGGATGAGGAAAATTAAATTAAAATATAAAACTGCAAATTATATCAGTAGCTTCTTTAAAATATAGCATTTTATATAAATAAAGTTAAGAAACAAATAATTATGGTATTTATTACTTTAAAAATATCTCCATGGAAAACTATAGTAACTGATTCAAAAGTCACTTATGACCATTTCTGTCTTAAATCTGTTTTACCCTTGTAAGATAATTATTAAAAGTATCACTTAATGCTATAAAAACATCCATTTAATAGATTAATGAATGTTGGTAACAGTGTAAATACATTTTTATAATTATCTCAATTACATAAAAAATGAGTTACTACAGTCTTCGTTGGACCAGTCGATATGTGGACTCTTCTGAATAGAATAGAAATACGACTTTTTGATGCTTACTTAAATATTATTCGAGGTGATGGCCAAATAGTTAATATTCGCGTTGAATATAGACAGCCAAGTACGACTAAACTAAAGAAACTGACTGGACTGGACTATTTCGGTGGTATCTCATCTCGAAATTGATGTTTTGTTTGTATGCACTTCGAGACAACAGCTCCCCCTCATAACTATCCCGAGAGTAAACACTGACACTTTTATATCCGAACGATTATCACCACAATTTTTGTCTCTTCCAACCCCTTCAGTGGTTTTTGTTTTGGCTAGGGTTACAAAGGGGATTTCGAAGTGTCTTCAGTAAAGAGGTATTTGGAAAACTTGTACTGGGTGATGTAATATTTCATAGATTTAGTTGTAGGATTGTTAGTAAAATATTTATTAAAAAAACTGTGGTAAATTTTATTTTACTTAATCATGTATACAATTTTCAAGTAAAGTTGTAACAAAGTAGTACCTAAAACCTAGTGACAATGCCTTTAAAATTTTTTTTACTTAAAAATAAACTGTATATTTGCAAAATTTAAATTTTTATTTAATAATGGTAAATATTTGAGTTATCAAACATATATTTCTGTTTACGTCTATTTTTCTGTGATTTAGCAGGTTATAAAGTTTAAAAAAATTAAAAAAGGAAGAAGTTACCCTTTGCACCGAAGACTGCTTGATTGGCATAATTTCTATGCTTTTCTAAAAGTTTAGTGTAATCGTTTTACTCCTGTGCCACACTTCTCTCAAACCTTTGATTAGCGGACACTTTGTGGTAATAATTTCATTAGATATTTCTTTCTTCATTAGCGAATTGCCAGGCAAGACGAGTACCTTTATCTATACTTGAGTGCAAAACAATCGACTCAAAAGCGACATTTGAGATTACACCTTCTGTTTTAATGTTAGAAGTATGAAAATAACAAGATGTAATGTGCAAACAGTAACTTTATTATTAAACTTACAAAAACTGCTATTTCATTATTTGGAAGACGCATTATAAAAACAATATGCAATACGAACAGAGTTTCTCAAATATTCGTCATTGGAACTATCCCAAGATAGACGTAATGAACAGAGAAATCATCAATTACAAAATGAATTTTTTGGATCGGATGACTTTTCTAATAAATTCTTGAGGCCTTGCTTCCCATTCATCATTAAACGCAGCTCTCAATTCCATTAAGCTCCTTGGTGCATGATTTCTGCTCCAAACCCTTCGTTTAAGCTTATCCCAAACATGCTCTATTGGTAACAATAAAACACTGAAAACTTTGTTTTCAAACTTCCACAAAATTTATTTTAAATCTTATCACTACAGATGTTTCGGCTGATAGCCTTTCTCAAGTGATCTATTTTTGGCTTGGGTTTACAAATTTATAGTCTTTACTGAAATAGGTTGAGGAGAGGAGAACTGTTTGTCTCAAGTTGGTCATTCAGAATTATATCTGTGTTTTTTAATTTGTTGATTTCCATAGATTCTAACAAAGATAGCTTAAGGCCTTTATTTTGAATGTGAAGAATAGATAAAACTAAAATGGCTTGGCAATTGGTAAAAGAGATTAAGGGTAATTCCAAAAATCAAGGTAATTTCTGTTTGGAGGGTGACCCTAAGGTGCTTTCTAACAAAATAAATCAATTTATGGCCAATGCAGCGCCAGAAGCTGTAAAGAAAATAAAGCATGTAAAAAATTATCAAATTAATATCGAACAAACTAATCACTGCATGTTTTTAACTCCAGTTTCAGAGAAAGAAATAAGTCACATAATAAATAACTTACAAAACAAGCATAGTTCTGGTTATGATGAAATATCAACCAACTTAATTAAATATGTTTCATCAGAGATTTCTCTTCCTCTTTCTTTTATAGTTAATGCTTCTTTCAGGCAAGGTAAATTTCCTCAAAATTTAAAACTGGCAATAAAATTGTCAAGCCATTTCATAAAAAAGGTGATGTTACTAAGATGGAGAACTATAGACCAATAAGCCTTCTTCCATCAATTTCAAAAATATTTGAAAACGCAATATATTTCAGACTACAAAACTTTTTTACTACAAACAACTTATTTAGTAGTGCGCAGCATGGTTTTCTCGCAGTGAGATCTGTTGAGACAGCTACCTATGATTTTATATAAAAAAATTTAGAAAAAGTGGAGGCAAAGATGAAAACACTGGGTGCCTTTTTGGACCTATCTAAGGCTTTTGATAGCCTAGCTAGATCATGTTCTTTTATTACAAAAATTACATCTTAATGGAATACAGGGACCAGCATTAAACTGGATAAAATCATTTCTCACAGATAGGTCGCAAAAGGTATGCCTGGAGAAAAGGAGATGTAAGGTTTACTCTGAACCAATCAATTTAAAATTAGATATACCACAGGGGAGTGTTCTGGGGCCTTTTCTCCTTTTGGTCTACATAAACGACCTTCCAAATGCGGTGGTTAGTAGTTCCTCAAACCTTGTGAATTTCGCTGATGACTCAAATGTGCTTTTCTGGGAAAAAACTTTAGAAACACTCCTCACAGTGGAAGAGCAAATTCTAAGCAAGGCTGAACAGTGGTTCAGTGGAAATCGGTTGTTGCTTAATACTGATAAGACAGTTTTTGTCTACTTTAGAACCAGCCAGTCGCGAGAATAGTTTCCAGATACAATTAATTTTCTATCAGATAACAAGGAACCAGCTAGATCAGTTAAATTTATTGGTATTTATATTGACCAGAATCTGAATTGGGGGGAACAAATACAAAATACAACAAAAAAAACTGAATAGAGCCTGCTACTCATTAAGAGTGTTAAAGAGCGATCTAGACCAGGGGATATTACTATCAGTATATTATGCACTTTTATTCTATTATGCGATATGCTTCTGGGGTGCTGCAGTAGATAGCTATCTTAGAACTAAAGGCAGGAGAATCCTGTAGAGGCCGATTCAAGTCACTCAATATACTCACTTTCTCAGCCATGTATATATTTGAATGTATTATATTCCTTTTAAACAATTTTCTTTGTTTTATCACCTGCTTCCAAATCATGAATATAATACAAGAAGCCTTTATTTGAATTTGCCACTTCACAGATTGTCTATAACAGAGAGAAGTCCTTTGTATGCGTGTGTTAAAGTTTATAATAGTCTATCATCTGACATTAAACAGGAAACACACTATAGAGCTTTTAAAAGAAAGGTTTTTCAACACCTAGTTGACATTAAGCCGGATACTGTGGCGGAGTGCCTGGCCTATGCTTCTCCTTGATCAGCATATATTTAATTTGTAATGTTAATATATTTTAAATGTGTGATGTCAATATATATATTTTTTTAACCTGTAATTAATAATGTGATGTTATTTGCTCAATTATGTTTAAAAATTTATGCAAATAAAAATTTACTCTACTCTACTCCGTGCAAAACTGTTGTAACTCTGTTACATTGGAATTGCAACAGTTTTGCACGGAACTTATGTACAAAAACGCAAAATAGTTAAACTGTTGTTGTTGTATTATTTAGCCGGTTAAGCATTTGAAAGTTACTAAAGTTTTACAGGGGATAGATATGCATGTGTACAATCGAATTCTATGATTACTTCATTTTTATAAAATTTTGAGTTACTGCAGTCTTCTACTGAGAGTGCGTTATGATAATTAGCAAGAAAAGGATATCAGAAGGTCAACTCTACGTCAACCAATCCACTGTAGAAAGAATGAAGAATGGACCAACAACCAGGAGATTAGAGCACACATCGGAAAAGCTAGATCTACCTTAAATCGGAAGGGGCCTTCTTCAAGAGTCACAACCTCCCTCTTAATACAAAAGTAAGAATGCTGCGATGCTACGTCTTCTCTGTCCTTTTATTAGTGTTGAATCGTCCACCTCGATATGTGCAGAAAACTGGAAGCACTTGAGATGTGGCTATATCGGAGAACGCTTAAGATTCCGTGGACATACCGAGTCACAAATGAGGAGGTCCTCAAAAAAATGAATAAGCACCGAGAGGTACTGACCACGATCGAATCTCGAAAGTTACAGTTCTTCGGACATATTATGCGAAATGAATCTAGATATGCTCTCCTTCAAGCCATTCTGCAAGGAAAAATATTTGGAAAACGAGGTCCAGGAAGAAGAAGAACATCTTGGTTAAAGAACCTCAGAATCTGGTTCAATACAACATCTGTGCAGCTTTTCCCGCCCTGATGCAGATAAGATAAAGATTGCCATGATGATCGACAACATTCGTAACGATAATTATAATTTATTGGTTATTTATTACCTATTCTAAATACGCAAATGAGAACTGTATTTAAATAACACAAATAGAATTAAAATGAGAGACAGAAAACCAACAGCATCCTGATTGAGCTTAACTAAGAATTAAACTTTTGATGTAATGCTTAGTTGGACGTTGCACTTGCCTAAACTTTTGTTTATGTTTTATCAATATTGGAGCTGTTACTTGTTTAAATAGAAACACACCGCGTTTAAAGTCGGTAGTAAATTAACAAGAAGCAATTATTCTCATCACCCCACGCGTGTAAATTTCTCATTTCCACCATCCGAGTGCCTATCTAGAGAAAAACCCGCCAAGAATGCAAACCGCATATTTTCACACCCGCCCTCAACTAAAAATATTCGCTCGTTCGAGTATTTATACCCGCCCGCAACGCCAAACGGCATCAGCAGCATCAACAGCGCGAACTTGGCATCACGCGAAATGGCCCAACGGCGACAAATTGTGTCATTACTCAAAGTGACAGCACTAGCGACCGCTCACAGTCACATCATGCCAAACAGAACAGACAATCATATCTAACAACACAAGCCGGAGCACGATAGGATGCTGAAAATTTTAAATTGCGAAAATGCAGGCACCTGTTATATAAGGGATTAGTGGCAGTTAAACGTTATAAAGGATTAAATTAATCTCTGTTTCCTGGTCTGAATTATGTGTGCCGGTGTTATTAGTTTGATATGAAGCTGTTTGATTATTCCTAGTAAAAAATCGTTTTTAAAGCAAAAATTCAATACGACATTTTCTTCTGACATATTTAATACTGATACTTTGCGAATAACATACAATGGGTTTAATTAAAATTACATGTTTTCTTTTTTTTTACGTTTCGACTTCCAATCGCGAAATTATTTTAAAATGACTCATTAAATAAAAATTATAAAAGAATTTGTATAATTTGTACACCATTTTATATTATACAGACGTCCAATTCTGATCTTTTTATATTTAGTTAGTAATGTGTATTAATGTCGAATTTAAATCTGTACTTACTCTTTTTGTATTGATTCTAATTTCTAGATCATCTGCCAATGATTTAAGTTTGGTTTTGTTGTGTTTCACTTAAACGATGACCGGAACTATTCTGACTATTTCTTCTTTTTGGTCGTATTAAGTACTATTTTTCTGAGAACCCTTTTCTTTTTTGATCGGCAGAATTTAACTGGTTTTAATTTTTTTCACATCAACTTCTTTTTCTTCCTTGATAGGAAACGAATAAACTTTCTGGGCCATTTTTCTGCCAGGATTCAACGTGCTGATAGAAATCGGAGGTAAGGATCTGATTCTTCTGGACCACCTCTGTGCTATGGGTTCCCTTTCTCTATTAACTCTGCTCTTCGAAATTAACGTCATTGCTGGTCTAATCGTATGAACAACTTTTAATTTTGTCTTTAACTTCCCGTGCATTTTCTTTTAAATTGAAAATGATAATTTTTTAAATTATCATTTATAAATGATAGCAAAATAAATAAAGCAAAAAGAAGCAGGAAATACCTCTAGTAATTTAATATAGGGCTCCACTTGAGGTGCCTAATTATACCTATTACAACCACTAGTTTTAACTAGGGAAATAATTATAAAACATTAAAAACATATGTTTTGCAAATAAAACTAAAAAAAGGGTTAAGTAGTTAAAAAAATAAACAAAATGTTAAGAAAACAATACAAAAATATTACCTCAATAGTCGCAAAATACAAAAATACAAAAAAACTTACATGTTCATCTGTTTACAAAGAAGATTGCTATACAATCTTTCAAAATGGCATAGAGGTTAACCTTCTTTAAAAATAAAATAAAATAAAATCAAAAAAATAATAAAATGTGCTGTCTTAAGTTAACAATAAATTTAAAAAAAAATGAACACACAAATTGACAGCTAAAGTCAAACTCTAAAATTTTATAATTTATTAATTATTATAAATCCTTTAAATTTCAATGAAAGCAATTATTGTTATTTAAAATAAAAGCTATTTTTCTATGAACACATAATCTTACCTTTTAATTCACAAACTTTGCCAGTTGCTATCAAGCAACTTGCAAAGTTGTTTGATAGCAATATACTATATATTCACAAACTTGCTACTATCTCTGGAATTGGAGCTGCAAGGACGAAACTCTCAACTGGAACAAAAGGAAACCAATTCCATACTCAGGAACAAAGATCTGATGTAGATGGAGTAGGAGAAAGTACACACTTTAAAATAATAAACAACTCTATAATGGTTTACATTAACATCCAGCAATGCAAATAAAATTATTGAAAACACTTTTGGGTATTTTAACTTGAAAGATACGAATTAACAAACATGGAAAAATTCTTCGTTCTTTTTTAAACATGAGGGGATTTCAATATATCACACATTCGAGGGGATTTCAATATATTTCAAAGAATAAATGAATTGCAAATGCTACAAAGTGAGAGTTAGGTTTCTTATGAGATTATCAAGAACCATCTCCCGTCTAGAAGGCTTGATGTGGTCGTTCCGATAAAAGGTGCTATCTCTATAACACAAACCTACACCCCATTTGTCAAACACACTGAATAAATTACAGCCAATTACAGATGTAGCTTCAACAGTATGAGTGTTACCAACTTTCAAAGTTACGAAGTCCCTTTTCTTGTTACACTTATTTCTTGTTACACCCATTTCTTATTATATTTTGTAATTTGCAGAACTATACACAATATAAAACAATATTTCTTTGAAACACACGATATAGCAAAGCCTTAAAATAAATAAACGTAATATGTTAACTTGTTCATTAACTTTGACTTTTTTACAAGAAATTTTCACAAATTTTAAAATAATTACCTACTCCACTGTTCCAATTTATATTTTGGTCACTCGATCGTTTTGTCCAAACTCATCTACAAAACTTTGAAAATATTTCTTCGGGTACAGCACCACTAGAAACCGATCATTAGTTATTCCTCTTCATTGTGTTGAAAGGGTTTTTTTCTAGATTGACGACGAGGACCCACTAGTAACTGTCTTTGTAGCGTTTGATGAACAGTTAATATTTTATACCTGTCCGTTCAGTAAACGTACAGGGTGATATTCAGGGAAATTCTAAGTTAATTTAGTATAGGTATACTTAATAATATATTATAAGACAATCTTTGTAACATGTTATGAACAATTTTAAGATAATCGTATTTTTTAATAGCTTGCATTACTTGTTTAACAACAAATGGTGTTTAACTATTTCTCTTCCTCATGTACCGCGTCCTTTCAGAACGTTGTAACCACCGTAGATATTTTAGTCTTATTTAAATAATATTAATTATTTAAATAATTAAATATATATTTAATTATTTTATTTAAATAACTTATTTAAATAATATATTTAAGTAATATTTTGTATATTTTGTTCAGCATTCTATAATAAGTTATCCAACACCTTGAAACACCTTCCAAAAAGGATCTAACCTTATTATGCGTGATTTATATGCCAAAATTGGTAGGGGACAATAAGGAGAATTTATAGGACAGTTTGGATTTGGAGTAAGCAATGAGCGAGAAACCGAATTGTATCAGAAGAAGAGTTTGTAATTACTAACACTAACTTCAAATTCTCATACAGAAGATTATACACGTGGAAATCACCTCAAGGTACTTCAGGCCACATAGTCAGAAATCAAATAGATTACATTATGATTACTAAAAGATTCCGTAACAGCATTATATCAATCAAGACATACCCAGGAGCCGATATCAAGACAGAGACAGACCCACTGATTTGCAAAATGAAGGTCAGGTTAAAGAAGATTCAACGTAGTGTCAACCCAAAATACGATATCAGGCTAGTCAAAGACCAACGCACATATCAGGGTGTAAAACAGTATATACTTCTGTTATGAGTAGACTTCGGCAAATATGCATATTGCATATTTTGCATATTGTGCATATTTTATGCAAATATTTCATATTTTGGCATATTTGTATAAAAGTTTGCATAAAGTGCATAAAAGTTCAGATTTTTATACTGTATTCGAAAATTTTTAAACATACCAATTTATTTCAATTCTTGTATAAAATTTTGTAGTCATTTTAATCAAGAAGTGATCTAAGTACGTAATCTCTACAGGTACAAAACATTTACAATTTCAAAGAAGATCAATTTAAGTAGCCCTCAACATTCTTAGAAAGTCTCGGTCACTGAGGCATTCAGTTATTGGATAACCGCTAAGGGTTCGCTCATTTGCATTTTATGATCTAATCCCCAAATCTATCTACAATTTATTGTATCTTAACAGCAGGTAAACGGCTAATAGTTTTGTTCCTAATTTAGGGATTTTCCAAAATCTCCCAGTTTATTGAATTAGGTACCTAAACATTTCTAATTTGATACTCAGATTTGTAAATCATTTTTGTTTTGATATTCAAAGCGTAAACACTCGTTGTGCGTAACAAAAAGGAAGATTGTGATTTTATAATGCCTAAAACAACCAGTGCTTGGATTAAACCTTATAAAGAGCTGTCTATGGATATGGGAAAAATCTACTGTTCAGTCTGTGGCAAAATTGTAAGTATCTAATATTTTCTATTAAATATCTAATATTTCATACATACAGGGTGTTTCCAAATGACACTTCCAACGTTTGACTGTAGATACTTCTCGAAAAATTGAACAAAACGATATAGTTAATGAGGGGTCAAACTTATTTACTTTTCGAGATACAGGGTTTTAAAATTAAAAAAAATTAAATTCTTTTAGTTAATAACAACAATAACTTTAAAACCAATAAACATATTTACTTGAAATTTAGTACTCGTAGGTTGTTTTTAAATGAAAAATAGCTTCCTTTAGTGAGAAAAAATTGTCCATGGACAATACAATGGTGTGTATTTAGAAAAAATTTTCACCTTTACTTTTTTTATGAAGTCAGCTATTCTAAAACACAATTATTTTTATTGTAATTGAATTAACAAAAAAAAACTTTTGTTGAATTTTAAAATAAGTTATATGATGTACTAATGGTTAGTAACAAAAACTAATTTGTGGATTAATACTGCATTTAAAACACTTAGCGAGTGTTTTTTTTCCAAACCAGTTATTTGATTAACCAAAAACACCTTGTATATTTTTATATTTTAAAGGTTGGGTTAAAATAAAGGTTTTTATTTTTATTTATAGATAGCATGTGAGAAGAAATTTCAGATAGACCAACATGTGAGAACTGCTTCACACATTGCAAAAAAAGGAAAAATAGGAGGAAAACATTAAACTTCAATGGCTAAATGTTTCCAATCTACTTCAAAAAAATTAGATGAGCAAGAAACTTTTAATGAAGACTTGTGTCGCGCATTAGTGTCTGCAAACATACCGCTTTCAAAATTAGCAAATGTTAATTTTAGTTCGTTTCTAAAAAAATATTGCAAACTTAATGTTCCAAGTGATCGGTCTCTAAGAAAAAATAATGTGAACGGGCCATACTCGTCGGTGTTAATTAATATTAAGGAAGAAATTGCAGATAATTATTTTTACATATCTGTAGAAGAAACCACTGATTTCTCAAGAAAGTATATTGCTCATTTATTGATTGGTGTTCTTAAAGAAGATACCTTACCAAAATCTCATCTTATTTCATGCCAGCAACTTGAGAAAACAAATGATTTAACAATTTCGCGTTTTATACAAGAAACATTAGCAACTTTTTTTCTTCCGACAACTATTCCTTCTAATAAATTACTACTTATTTTATCGGATGCTGCTCCTTATATGGTGAAAGCAGGACAAAATTTAAAAATATTTTTCCCAGATTTAATACATGTTACTTGTGTAGCGCATGGATTAAACAGAGTTGCAGAGGAAATACGAAAAAAGTTTCCTCTTGTAAATACCATGATATCCAGTGTCAAAAAAGTATTTCTTAAATCTCCTATAAGAATTCAACTTTATAAAGAAATGCTACCTAACATTCCTCTTCCACCACAACCTATTTTAATGCGATGGGGAACATGGTTAGAAGCAGCTAATTTTTATGCAGATCATTTTGTTAAAATAAAGAACATAATTGATACGTTAACAGATGAAAGTTCCCAATCTCTTTTGGATTCTAAACAAACTTTTCAGAGTAACTTGCTTCAACCAGAACTTTCATTTATAAAATCAAATTTTAGTTTTGTTCAAAAAACAATTACTCAGTTAGAATCACCAAAACTGTCATTGTTCGAAAGTACAGCATTAATAAAAGAATTTGCGTCATGTTGTCGGAACGTTAGAGGTAATATTGGAAAAGATATTTTAAAAAAATTTGAAGCTACTATGGAAAAAAATAAAGGTTACCATATTCTTTCTGAAGTAGTCAGTGTTCTAGCTGGAAATATTTCGGAAACAATTAATTTAGAACCAAATGTTTTGGTTAGTTTGAAAAATGCTCCCGTTACATCAGTTGATGTTGAACGAAGTTTTTCCATATATAAATATATGTACTCAGACAGAAGCCACAAGTTTTTGTTAGAAAATTTTGAACACCACTTGGTCATTTATTGTTACCATAATTCTAAATAAGTTTATTCATACTTAAAAATGATGTAGTTGCTTAAAATAAATGTAAATCTTAATGAATAGTAGGAAATATTTAGTTATGTATACTTTTTTTTTAAATAAAATTGTTACTATTTTACGATTTTTTTATTTATTTGTATGCATATTTTGTAAAATATTTGCATATTTTCGGGTAAACACGTGCATATTTATGCGCATATTTTCTACATTTTTATTTGCATATTTGCCGAAGTCTAGTTATGAGCAATGTCCGAAATTGGACAATCCTAATATTGCACGGAAAATCTTGTCCACTTCTAGCATTGTACCCCTTTACTGCACAATGTTCGAAATAGACATAAGTCCATTGTAAGAATAGACTTTGTATCGAAATAGATTTTGTATAAAAGAATTTCTGTACAATGTTTGATTTTCAATAAGTAGTTATGCGTCAAAGTTTGGGAGAAATGGCAGATATCGATTAATATCGATTTTTACGAATGTTCCCCATTTGTTTTTAGACATAATAGACAAACAAACATTAATTAGGTTAAAAACCCATAATTAATTCGAGCTTCTGGCTTGTAAGATTAAATTATTTTAAGTTATCATACACATCTCTTCAACATTTGGAATGTTTCACAAACCTATTCTCTGTATTATAGTGATGTACTATTATAGTGATTTCTTAAAACTTTGAAATGTTTCACTAACATTATCACTCAATTGCAGAACAATTTCTCCTTATTATTATGCATATTTTAGTTTGACACATCATTTTATCACAAAAATATCAAATAATTAACAAGAAATGTTCGATTTTTGATTTGGTGTGTCGCTTGTTAATAATAATCGATTCGAATCGATGACCGTTTTTAATTTTGATCATTTTGGACATTGTACAGTTTAATGATTCAATGCTAGAAGTGGACAATAATTTCTGTACAATGTGCACTATATGTACAATAGTGGATAATTTCTACCCTTTGTTTTATTGTAATACCGGTTACCGGTTCGAATAAATGAAATCTAAAATTTCTCATAAATCAATGTAATAGTTTTACTTTTTATGCTACTTATGATAGTATAAGGTCTCCCAATAAGAATGTCCTGATGTTTTTTTAACGAAACGGTAAAAATTGCTGTAAATCAAAAAAAGAAAAGTTTATTGCAAAATATAATAGATAACAATTATGTTCTGAATAACACATCATTCAAATGTCCCCCTCTACTACGTTTGCAGGAGCGAATCCGATAAACCCAATTTTCGGTCACTTTATGCAAAATATCCGCATTAATCTCACGAATGGTGTACTCTATATTCCTCTTCAAGTCTTCAATGGATTGTGGTTTATTCACATAGACCAATGACTTAAGATAGCCCCATAAAAAATAATACAATGGTGTTAACTTGCAGCTTTTTGGAGGCCAAGCATCTGGTCGAAGTTGCTGAATTCTCCTGGGATCTCTGGCATCAAGAGAAATCAATGTTTCCGGGAACTTTTCCTTCAATAAATCAATGGTTGGGCAGTAGTGTGACATGTGGCACCGTCCTGTTGAAAAAACATGCCATCCAAATTCATTTCATCCAACTGAGGCCACAAAAAATCCGTTATCATCGTTCGATACCTTTCACCGTTAACTGTTACACCATGTTCGAAAAAATAAGGTCCGATGATGCCACCATGCCATAAACCACACCACACAGTGACTTTTTCTGGATGCAAAGGTTTCTCAAGAATCTCATGTGGATTATTTTCACTCCAAAAACGACAATTTTGCTTATTCACAAAGCCGTTTAACCAAAAATGAGCTTCATCGGAAAAGATTATTTTTTTGAAAAAATCGCCATCATTTTCGAGTTTGTCTAGAGCCCAATCAGCGAACAAACGACGCTTATGATGGTCAAGTGGCTTCAGTTCTTGAGTCAGAACAATCTTGTAAGGGTGTAGGCCTAAATCTTTTCTCAGAATTCGCCAAGTTGTCATTCTGGCGAGTTCAAGTTCCTGAGAACGACGATTTACGGACACATTTGCATTCTCCGCTACACTGGCTATTACAGCAGCAATATTGTCCTGAGTTCTTGCATTTCGGCGTCTAGTTGGTGGTTTCGTATCCTGCAAAGTAAATATACGTTCAAACTTTTCCACGATTCGACGAATTACACGCACATCAGGACGATCATTTGGTCCATAACTTTCACGTAATGCACGATAGGTATTCACAAAAGAACGATTATTAGCATAAAATTTTAGGATAATTTCCAAACGTTGTTCAAGCGTATATCTTGCCATGGTAATTTGTTAGAGTATACTAAATACAAACGTCAAAAAGTCACAGTTCCATCATTTTCAAAATGGCCGCTAAGACATTTCAAAAACAGGACGTCCCTATTGGGAAACCCTGTATATATTAATTCTAAATTCAAACATTGTGATATTAACTTCTCGATTTTTGAAGCTGACGAATTCTGGCAGCAGTTCTCTCTTGTTTCTCCCAACGGTTCCAACAACTGTCAATTTTTGTTGCAGAAAATCTTGAACTAAGTTTACTGCAATAAACTAATTATCCATGGTAACGTTACGGCCAGACGCATAATTGGTTCTATTATCTAATAGAAATAGGCCCTCAGGTTGCTTCTCTGCATAAATTTCCATATTCAAAATACCTATAGTAAGTTTGAGAATCTGCAAACGTGAAAATTTTATTTCCATATCGCGGGGTTTACTCTTTATATATTGACGGAAACTATGGCACCCTCGAAAAACTTACAACATTTCGTCTTTCGTAGCTACCGGCTCTATTGCATAATTTTTTTGGTATCTGTTTATAAATTGTTCAAAGAAAGTTCTAAAGGCTGCTTATTTCTCAGAACGTTTCCAAGTTGTCCGGTCATTAATATTATCAACTCTTTGGATCCATTATTTTTAACAATTTCAATAATTGTTGCCAAAATACGTTAACAATTTTTCACGTACCTTAGAATGCTCATTGTTAGGTCCAAACGAACACTTTAACTTGAAATAATAAGACAAACAAACAAACATAAGACATGGGGAAATGAGTGGACAAATTTGACCTAGCTGGCAAAACGACCAGGGTGCGAGCGTTCTGGAGTTAATGAATAGAACTACAGAACTAAGTCAGAGATATGGACTTTCCCTAAACAATAAGAAAACAAAATGTATGATAATCTCTAAGAAGAAATAACAATTTGGAAGAATAAATGTAACTCTGCCTGGATTGGTGTAGGGTGAATTCAGTAGCTTAACAACCGATGCAGCCGGTCCCAAGCCCCGATAAAAAGGAGGGACAGAGAAGTAATACCTCCTCTGAGTGAAAAACCAGGGCTGATAGCACCCTGTGAGATTCACTGGCTGGAGTACAGGTTAAAACCGGTCAACGGTATCGAGAGCAGAGGATGGCTGGAAAAGTCACAATGGTCGAGGTTACGAGGGTCAATAAGGTTAAGAAGAACGAAAATCGCAAGATATAGCCAAATACGGAAACATATCCCCGGGTGGGAATCCACACCTCTGATAATCGGATACGGGAGGGGGGGGGGCAATTTTGCAAAGAGTTCGGAAGACCCAAGTGATCAAGGAGTTTAGAGAAAGAAACATCGACATATGAGTAACAACAGAAACCGAACAGAGAGGAAATGGAACGGAAACAATAGAAGACCATATCTACTGCTGAAGCGGAGTTATAAAGGCGAGTATAAAGCAAGCAACATTCGAAACTTTTGAAGAAAAAGAACTTAACAAATAACCAACATTATTTTGAAATAAATGAACCAACAAAAAGAATAATTTAAGAAAAAAAGCAACTATACAGACAATGACTGACTACAAACAACGATTGACAGGATAAAGTTTATAAAGAATATAGAAAAAAAATATAGAAAAATTAAAAAACAAATAACACTACAAAATAATGAAGAATGGGAAAGAACCTGCTTAAATATTGAAACATGCAAAGGAGGTACAAGAACTTCGGAGTCTTGAAAAGTACTGAGAGGACTGAAACCAAACTCAAAAGAAAAAACTAAATTGGAAAATATACAAGACAAAGAATGGAAGGACTATCACAAGGAACTGTTAACAGAACAAAGACCACAATTATTTGGAAAAGAAAACAGGCGAAGGATCCCCACATCAAGCAATAGAAATAACAGATAGGAAAATGGGAATCGCCATAAAAGCAATCAAAAATAAGAAAGCACCAGGACCTGAACGCATCTTACCTGAGCTTATTGATAATACTTCTTCTTCTTCTTCTTCTGGTAGCACTACAACCCGGGGTGGGTCTTGGCTGACTGCACAACCTGCTTCCATCTCGAACGGTCGTCCATGATGTTTAAGTCAGTGGGTAGCCCCATTGTTCTCAAATCTGACCATATATTATCTCTCCATCGCATTCGTGGACGTCCTAAGGGCCTTCTCCCTGTCGGGACTTCTTCTCAGATTAACCTGGTAAGGCGGTTATTAGGGAGCCTATGAACATGGCCAGCCCATCTTAGACGTTGGAGTTTAATCTCTTGGACTACGTCGCTAGCACTATACTTATTAAATACTGCTCAAAAAAATTACACCGGATAATACAATGGATATTTCCAAACAGCTCACAAAGGAATGGACGGAGGCATATATGATATCTATATTTAAGAAAGGAGAAAGAAAACGATGCGAAAACTAAAGAGGAATACGAATAATATCATCAATACGAAGATTATATGGGAAAATACTGCGAGAAAAGATAGAGCAAGTGATAAAAGGCAAAATTGGGGAGGATCAGGCAGGGTTCACGGCAGGAAGATCATGCATAGACATACACACTGGAACAACTGTTGGAAAAAAAAGCAAAAATAGAGATATACATTTAACATTTGTGGACCTGAGAAGGGCGTATGACTCTGTTCCAATGTCACAACTATGGAGGCAATGTACAAATTATAAATACAGACGGAACTCATAGAAGCTACAAAAGCTCTGTATAAAGAAAATAAAATGCCCATTAAACTGGGAACAAGAATCATGGTAGACTTTACCACAACAAAAGGACTCCTGCAGGGTTGTTTTACATCTCCAACCCTACTCAAAATATACTTAAAGAAAGCCTTGACTATATGGAAAAGATTCAAAGGCATGGGATTACCGGTACGGGAAGAATATCTATATACATTAAGCTTTGCAGACGATCAAGTATTGATTGCACAAAACCAAGACGACCTCAGCTACATGGTGAAGAAACTACAAGTAGAATATATCAAGGCTGTCTAGATATTACCCTCGCGAAAACAGAGTACCTATCTACAAGGGAAGAAGACATAGAAGATCTACAGATTAATGACAACGTAACAATCAAAGGAAAGGATAAATTCAAATACTTGGGGTTACAAAAAATGCAAAAACAGAGGAAGAAATTACGCAAAGATTAGGACCAACAAGAACAGCTATCCGATAACTTAACTCAGTATGGTGGGATAGACACCTAAATATGAAGACAAAAACACAGATTAATAAAATATTAGTGCGAAGTATTATGATTGTGATTGAAAATTAGATTATAAATAAGAAAAACAGCAGTAAGATAGTATCAACAGAGATGGAATGCCTGCGAAGATGGATGGATAGGAGAAAGTAATAACGAAATAAAGCAAAGAACATCAATAGAAACAGACATACTAACATAGAACAAAAAAGATTAAAGTAGTATGACCATTCCTATGAGCCCCATAGGAATGGTCAACTAATAGAAAAAGTAGAAATAAATACCTACCTTGACACGAATTTGAATAAAAATTAGAACCATTCCCTAGAATTCAAACGTAGGAGAAAGAAAACAAGATATGTACTTTCAAAAATTGCTAAGGTATTCAAATGCCATAATTTATCAATACCTATAAAGATCACAATAACAACCCCAAATCTTTTCAGAGCAGAAGTGTACAAAAAAATATTGCCAAAATGGTCGCTAACAACCCACACGGATAGGAACTAAAAGAAGAAAAATCTACCGCTACTATTTAATTATTTTCTTATCCTTCTTTAACTTGTTTGCCTATAATCGTAATAAATCTATCTACTTTAGTCTTCTATCACACATTTGCCAACTTTTATATCTAAAATATGGGCTCACCCTGTATGTGGGACTAACAGTTAATCGAAAGATGATCTTTTGTTTGTATCCGTAGATAAATCTAACAATTGGTAGACATTTATAACTGAAAAGAATTCTTTAATTTGACAAGAGTCAAACGTAAAGGAAGTTTTCGGTTCTTGGAAATGTATTGTATGACCGAATCAGGTTGTTTATTGAATAACAGTATTAACAAGATATAGTGTGAGATGCATATCAAAGAACGAGTAAAAAGGAAGTAAACCATGTCAAAAGAAACTATTATTTTTAGTAAAACTATTTTAGATTACTAAATTATTTATAAATAATTTAAATTGTATTAAAGCTTTAATTTAGAAACAAAGACAACATAAACGTTAGATCATCAACAAAACTTTTAAAACTAATGATGAAATATATATATACACTTTTCTACTTGAGGCAGTGTAGGGACTGTAGATCAAGAAGTTATATTTTAGTATTATACATTATCTATAGTGTATTTTTATGTATGAGTGAGTAATAAAACAATAAATTATGTATGCAAATCCCTAAACTGTTGATACGGGTGACTCAATGAAAAACAGATATTTGTCAACAAGTTTACAGAAGTATATAGGAAAACAATTTTAAATTGAGTATGACCACCAGGTATAAAGGTTGGAACAGAATAGAATACAATAGTTGTGAGGGTTACTAATCCCTAAATAAGGTTGCCAGTGTCGGAGTGATGGAGGTTAACAGGTACTAATGAATTTGCAAGAAATGTAAGATGTTTATTTTATTGGTTATATATAACCAATAAAAGTTTAATAAGTACCTACCTATTTGCAAAATAAAGTTTAATTCTTTAGATAAAATAAAACGTTTTATTTTATCTGAAATGAGTGCATTCCACGAAGTAAGGGTTTCAACAATCAAACATTTAATTCTTTAATTCCAGGAATCTACGACAGTAATTGACTAGATAATTACCTTCTAAACTTATTCCACAGAAAATGTGATAGTGGGTTTTTCCATTTTGTAGGAAGGTCCAAGTGGCGTATTCAAAATTCTTAACAGTTCACTAAAAGTAGGTACTTCAGTTGCAAGGTGCAGTTTATTGTGTATACTAGTGTTATGGAAAATTTGGAAGTGCCGTGTAAACGCCGAAAAATTGGTCCTTTAACAGTTAATGAAAAAACATTAATATTTAATTGTTTTAAATCATTTACAGACAAACGTTTATGTGAAAGTGTTGATGAGACCGTTGAGTTAGTTAGCAGTACACTTGGTGTTGGGAAATCTACGATTTACAGAGTTATTAAATAAGAGAAATGTGGTAGTTTTCAAATGCCACGTCATGCTCCAGGGAAACCAAAATTTCAAATAGAATATCATTTTAAAGAAGGACTTCGACGGAAAGTGCATAAACTCTTCTTTAGACAAGAATTTCCAACATTGGATAAAGTTCTTGTCTCAGTTCGAGAGGATTACCCAGAAATGAGTCGAAGTACGTTATGGAAACTTTTAAAAGAAATAGGCTTCCGCTGGAAAAAGAATCCCAGAAAGTCAGAAATCCCAGAAGTCCCAGAAAAATTTTATTAGAAAAAAGCGATATTGTCTTATGGAGAAGACATTTTCTAAGAACCATAAAGGAAATGAGAAACCAAAAAAGAAAAATATTTTATCTTGATGAAACATGGATCAACGAGGGTCATACACCAAATAAATTTTGGCAGTATGAAACTGTTATAAGTCAAAGGCACGCTTTTGTAAATAACTTATCTACTGGTTTAAACCCACCATCAGGAAAGGGACGCAGGCTGATAATAGTACACATTGGCAGTTCAGACGGTTTTGCTGAAGGTGGTTTATTAACGTTTGAATCAACTCGTATCGGTGACTACCATGAAGACATGAACGCTAATGTCTTTCAAGAATGGTTCGAACAAATGATAGATCTTCTTCCTAAGAACTGTGTAATAGTAATGGATAATGCAAGTTATCACTCCAGACTTATAGAAGGACTGCCCACAACCAAGTGGTTAAAAAAAGACTTGCAGAATTGGCTGAGTTCAAAAAATATTACGTACCATCCCGGATCTATAAGAAAGGAACTTTATTCGTTGTGTGCCCTTCATAAGGAAAAATTTAAAAAATACGAAATTGATGAAATTGCCAAAAATCGTGGAATGGCAGTACTTAGATCCCCACCATATCATTGTGAATTAAACCCGATTGAACTGGTATGGGCACAGATAAAGAGTGAAGTTTCAAGAAAAAATACCACTTTTAAAATTCATGATGTTAAACAGTTGTTTTTGGAGGCCGTAAATAATGTAAAACCTGAAAACTGGAAAAGGCAGTAAATCACACTATTAAAGAAGAGGAAAAAATGTGGAAGCTGGACAATATTACTGATAAAATGATCGAGCCAGTTATTATAAGTCTTGGTTCTGAAAGTACATCTTCTGAATCTGATTTGGATTTGTAACAAGTAGCTGTAAGTTTTATATTAATATTTTTATTTATCTATTTAACATACCTTAGACGGTTTTAAAAACTCTTTTTCTCTTTTGTTATTTTTAAAAATTAAAAAAAATGTGAATTTTTTCAAACCCTTTTTAATATAGGCCAGTCAGTTCTAATATAGTGTGTGATAAAAGAGGTCACTTTTGTTTACATACACATAACACTTTATAACATTGAAATAATTCATTTATTTTTTACAATTATTCAAAGTAATTTTTCAATTAATCTTGAGCACGCCCATGGAGTGGTCGGAGATACCAGTTAAAATTATGATAATTACTCTCTCGTTCATAAAAACAAACTATAGATACAGCAAACAATGGCATAAAAAAGTATTTACAACAATTAAACAAACACCAATTTTATTATGTATAAATAAGAAAATAAACTTATTTTATTTTAATTAATTTCGGCAGAATTATTAAAAAATGGATGATTTATACTGTAGGGAAGAATCCATTTTATAATAACAATATAAACAAAAGGTTGCAATGCCAGAGGAGTGGGCAGTTGGCCTTATTCAACCAATATATAAGAAGGGAGAGAAGGCAAAATAATTTCCGTTATTACCTATAATAGATTATTAGATTAGAGAATATAATCAGTATTTGCCCAAATGGATTAATATTTAAATATCCATTGACCTGAGTTTAACGTATTAGTGGCCGCTGTATAAAAACATAAACAATATGCTGACAGTGAGGAGTCACAGGTATTTGGATATTTATTGGTATAAATAGAAGATGTATATAGAATTAAATAGAAGATGTGCCATTGTATTAATTTATTTACACGGAATTGCTAGAAAACGTTAGGGTAGGTCAGTTTTATGTATTTACAAACATATTTCGCTTAGTAGTCGCCATTATAAACAAAAGTTAATTGTCAAAAAAATATAGTGAATTGAAATACATTTTGTTATAAGTTCTTTTAACTAAGGACCAAAGGCACCTCATTCTATCACCAACCTATTTAATATTGTTCTGAAGCTATTTTCTTGCGGCATTTTAAATTAATTACTATTTAACTGGGAATAAGCCACAATTAAAGATAAAAATACGTTTACTGACGTTTCAATTTCCACTTCGGATATAGATTTCCGATCGAAAACACCTTATTTTTAACATATACCCAAATTTAGTAATCTACCGGTGACTTTGGTGGCCAGAGAAATGGACCTTTATTAGTTATCCATCTATGGTTAAATATTTCATCAAGCAATATGCCGGTTCCTTAAATATTGTGATCCGGTGCTCCATCTTGTTGAAACCAACAATCATTAGCGTCATCATTATATAAAGCGTGTAGTGCCGGTACAATTACTTGCCGTTAAATGCTACAGTAACGCTTTCCATTTAAATTTTCATCATAAATCATGAGAGCGAGTATCTGATTATGTTCACAACGCAAAAAACATTAAACAAAAACGGCGCTTAAAAATCCCACGTGAGTAAAGGATTTTTGTCACTCCAGAAGTGACTGCTATGGCGGTTAAATATACAATTTTTTACAAATTTCCATTCATCACACCACACAATTTTTCTTAATGTTCTTAGCATTTTCCTTAAAACCCGTTGATAAAATTCTAAAGGTCTTACATATGAAGGATATGTTAGCACGATAAGAATTTTAAAAGGCTTAACATAAAGGTAATGTTGAGCTTGTGTGCATTAATAAGGGGTACAATATTGTTTTTTTTTTAATTTTTTTAAATTTTTGTAGTCGATACCTTTAACAATTGCTCACATTCCCGAAAGGATGAATTTGGATTAGCTGCAAAATAACTCAGGATATCCCATTAAATAAACCAAGGTATAAGCAACTTCCAGTACCACCAGAAGTAGCAAATAAATGAAAATACTTTCATTAATTAGGTCTCGCTTTAAAACCTCTTTATTTTAATTTTCATGAATCAGTTACCTTTAATTCTCGAGATATTTTTAATTTGCCGTTTATCTGCCGCTCACTGGATCTTCTGATTCATTTGTTTTATTATTTTTATACGTTCTATGATACGTGAGCTGCATTCCAATTTTATTCTAGATACCACTATTGTATCTGCTTTTGCTGATTGAACTAGTTGTCTATTTCGTTTTAAAAATAAATAACCGAGAGCGAAATAACTATTATCAAATTACCAGAAATCACACTAAAGATATTTACATATCTAATAAATATACAGATTGAACGAAATAAATTCGAAACATACGAAATATTATGTATTTAGGCTCAATTCCGTTCTAGGTGGTTGGCCAACAAAAGGTTGTCAAATAATTATATTATAAAATTCCAATACTTCAGCGGGCTGCTGGATTTTGAAATCATTCAAAAACAATTCAAAACTCTACCCAAATATGTTGCCCCGCCCATCACGTATAAAAATTGAAAGCTACACATAAATCTATGATTTTATTATGCTGTCAAACCACTTATCGCTTCCCATAGATCGATATTTTGAGCGGTGTTGCCAAAATCATTCCTCTAGATGTATCTCAAATAAGTTGTTAACCATAAAATATTTACAGGAAAGAAATGAAATAACTACAAACCAAATATCCGATTTATTTAAAGATACGAAGAAGATATAACTCTCAAAAAGATCCGCAAATCGGATTATTACGCGGCGATTCGCAACATTGTTACGCAAACAACATTGTTGCGAGACAGATAGTTGAACGATATTTTATACAATGTCTATTGCCAGGTATGGATATATTTTTGTCCAAGTTTTATATTGGTCCACTATTTCAAATGCAGTTAAAACAGACATATATTAAATTATATGATCCGTTTTAAATTCGTTCAATCTGTATGTGATACCTAAATTTCACCAAGTATTCATTAAAATGTTTAAATTTATTTTGTTGAAAAATTCAAAAATAAGCATCTCATCGTGAAAACAAAAACCTGCACCTTTAAATCTTCCCTCGTTATACCTATAGGTTGATTGATTCGAAAGCCGGCATAAAAGCCTCTTAAGCCCTTATGTAAATATTTAATCTCCTCAAACTTCGAACGGAACCCGGCAGATCTCAGCCACTGAACCTGTAACAAACTAACTCTAACATTCTTAAGCCGATTTGTGGAGTTTTTATCGCGTATCATCAATAAGTCGCCAAGCCTCTAAAATCACTACAAACGACCATTTGTCTTTCTAACGCGATACTATCGGGAGAATCTTAGAAGAAAAAAATGTCGGGATCGGTTTTCAGTGGACCATTATCCATTGGTACAGGGGAAGGTAAATCTAAACACATTAAAAGTAAACATTTGTGTATATTTTTTCTAATAAAATTTATTTTATATTGTTTACTTTATGGTCTCTAAAAAGCTAAGATTTTCTTGCATAATCAATTTTATGAGATACCATAAAATAAGGACCAAAAGGTCGTCCAGGCGAAAAGTTATTCACATTTTTTTAAAACAAATTGTATCAGTCAATTTTTCTGGCCCGTACAATTTTTTTTAATTATTTTCGTCCTTCTGAACAAAACAAGTCTCTTTTAGCTTTTCTGTAAACTTGATCGTTTTCAAGTTATAAATAATTTAAAAATCAGAAAAACGTAAAATTACGATTTTTAAGTCTCAAAAACGCAAGTAGAAAACATTATTTTTGAATTCACCAAGGACCTAAATTCAAGTTTAAACCGTGGTCCAGCATTTCCCAAAGTATTTTGGACCATCTTTTTAAATATTCTTAATGATTCCTGGTTATTAATCATCACATATTTATAGACTACAAAGCAGCTTACGACTCTGAGAATAAAACAGAAATGCTCAAAGCAATGCATTTTAAAAACAATAAATTTCTCTCTCTCTCTCTTTCTCTATATCTCTCTCTCTCTCTCTCTCTCTCTCTCTCTCTCTCTCAGAGAAACTCTCGTATAGGTAAAATTACCAATGGTTTTTCCACAATCAGACCAATTTGGTATGAAACATTTTGAGTTCAGCATTTGTAATTGTACTAAAACAAGATTAGCACCAACGGATGCTACAAGAGCCACGGCTTTAGTGCTGACAAATCGCCTGAATATAGTCCTAAGTGTGGATGTAAGAAGGTGGACAGTTCGTTGAAGACATCTTGAAGCAAATTGGTTATCCATAACACCAAGCCTGTGTACACAGCTTTTCGTGGAACACGGGAAAGCTCAACTAGGTTTTGGAAGAAGACACGAAAATTGGAAATACGCAGAATGAAGTAATGTTTTGATCTCAGATAAATACAGATTTTGTTTAAGGTTACCGTACAGTCGCAAAAGAATCTGAAACAGACAAGAATAACGATTCGCTCAATGAAATATTGCTCACAAAATATCCTATCGAGGTAGCTCAGTTATGTTTTGGCTAGTATAAATTCCAATGCATGTCTTGTGGATGCAGGTTCTATGACAGGATCAAAATATAATACCACCCTTTTAAACGAGCATGTGATACCTTTTGTGCCATTTATAAGACCTAATTTTTTGGACGATAATGAGCGTCCTGAACGTGCTAGAAGTGTCACTATATATTTAAAAGACTTCGGAATTATCCGTATATATTGCCCAGCTTGCATCCTCGACCTCAATTCAATCAAACAGCTATGCAGCATACTGAGAAGATGAATTTAAGTTCGGCTACCCCGCCCAAACAACTTGCTCAAACTTAGTGCGGCTCTTCGGACAATATGGGACGAATTGGGTCAACTTTATGTTCAAAATTTAATAACTACAATGCAAAGATGTATGCAGGCTGTTATAAAGGTCCAACAAGGAAATATCAGGTACTAATAACAAATAAAAGAAACAATACTGTTTTTTATTAATAAAGCTACTTTTCATTTTTTCAATGTTCAAATAATATCATATGTTTTTATAAATAAATAATTTGTTCACATAAATTGTGTTTCTTATTTGCATTTAATGTTTTTCTTTAAAATAACGCCCAGTCTATAAGTGACATCTCTAAAAAGTCTTTCTGCTCTACCCGATAGGCTTGAAAACGACAAACAGTACACAGGAGCAGCG
Organism: Diabrotica balteata; assembly: GCA_918026665.1. Lineage (NCBI taxonomy): Eukaryota > Metazoa > Arthropoda > Insecta > Coleoptera > Chrysomelidae > Diabrotica > Diabrotica balteata. Next base: position 171,562,090 of record OU898277.1, on the reverse strand, counting down.
TTCCTGGAAGTAAGCAATGCCTTCGACAGAGTCCGGAGTAAAGGCTTAATATACAAAATGAGAGGTTAAGGATACAAAGAGGTCATGACGAGACTAATCTCTTCGTACTTGAAGCAACCGAAGCTTTAGTGCCACAGAGAGTAGTCCTATCACCCCTATTATAGTTTACACAATATACACCGCAGATGTTCCCAGAACACCAGGAATACTATTTAGCCTTTATGCAGAAGACACAGCGATTGCGGCCAAATACAGAAACTTAAAAGTGACGGTCAACAATTTACAGATAGCATTGGACAACATTGAAGTATGGTGTACCCAATGAAAAACAGTAATAAATTCAGAGAAGACTCGAGCAATCATATTCAAAAAGAAAAGAGAAATCTCAGAAAAGAGAAATACCTAAGAGTCTTTTGAACCATGGCTTAACATTCACGCAACACATCGACACAACCATCCAGAAAACAGCAATAGCCAGAGCAGCAATAAAAGGACTTGCAGGTAGAAAAAGCAAGCTGAACATAAAGATCTAAATAAGACTGATAAACAGGATCATACTTCCATATATGCATCTCTCGCATGGGGACACCTAACCAATTTAAATAAAAAGAGAATACAAGCAGAAGCCCACAGTAATATCCTCAGAAAATAAGTAAATGTACTCATATACGTTGCTGAATGTATTCTGTTTATAGAACTAGAAACAGTAAGAGTGATAAATAAAGTGGCAGAAAAAGCCAGAATTGGGTTTGCATAATTAGAAAAACACTCAAACTTGACCCTGCGAGAGATAATAAGATATAATGATTTAATACGCGAGTCTTGCAAGACCAAGACCGGAAGCTGATTGTTGCATTTGCGCAACACTAGATTTCTGGGACGCCTTACGTAGGCTTGCTGTAGGTTTTTAAAGAACTGTTTTATTTCTTCTAGTTCATTATCAGTCAGATCATGTGCATTGATTAAACTTTAATTAAAGAATTTCCCTTTTAAGGGTCCTCGCTGAATTGTAACATCCGAATGTCAATCTAAGGGGTGTGAAAGTCTCTGAGACTGGATTAATCAAATTGCTTGAATAGGCTTGGATCTATTTTTTCACACCTGAGTACAAGATGACAAAATATGATAATTTAAAAAAAATCTCGAAATACAAATGAGATCCAAACCATACATAATATTAAACACACTGCAAAAAAGCACTTAAAATATTGTTTTATAAATCGGTATATTTTATCACAAAAACTCATCACAAAGAGAAAGCAAACATCGATAACAGACGTGAGAACATACAGAGGTGCACATGCAGACACAGACCATTTCATGGTTACCGCAACGATAAGACAAAAAGTCAAAAGAACGCTAAAAAACAAAACAACAAAGGACAAATGGTACATAGAAAAATTAAATGCTACAGATAGAAGAATTAAATATGCAGAAGATATAAGCAAAAAACTGAAGGAATACTGTGAACATACAGAGGATGTTGAAACAGAATGGAGCAATATAAAAAAATGTATAAATGAAACAGCTTCTGAACATGTAGGGATAGAGAGAAAGAACAAAAAAGAAGAATGGTATGATAAAGACTGTCATAACATGTTAAAAAAGAAGATAGAAATAAGACAAAGGTGGATCAGAACAAATAGACAAGAATGTAAAGAAGAATACAACAAATTAAGGACTGAATGTAAGAAACAAGTAAGAAAAATTAAACGAACCTGGTTAAATGATAAGATAAATGAAATAGAAAAAGAAAACACAAATAGAAACACAAAAGCATTTTATAAGAAAATTAGCGAGCAGAAAAAAACCTTCAAAGGAAAGATAAAAGGCATAAAGGATAGAAATGGAAAAGTATCAGAAAATGACAAAGAGTTTAAAGAAATCTGGACTGATTATTTTAAAGAATTATTAACAGTACAAGAGGACGAAGACTATAATGAAAATGTGGAAGAAGAGACCACGATGATAGAAACCGAGCTAGAAAAGCCAACGAGAGATGAAGTTGAAGAAATTATAAACAGTAGTCGCAACGGTAAAGCACCAGGTATAGACGGTATAAACATGGAACTAATAAAATATGGTGGACATGAACTCAGAGAAAAAATATACCAATTAATAAAAGTCATATGGGACGAAGAAAAGATGCCAGAAGAATGGCACAAAGGACAAATTATCACAATCCATAAAAAAGGAGACCAACAAATGTGTAATAATTATAGAGGACTGACATTGTTAAACACAGCGTATAAAATCATGTCAACCTTAATGCGACAACTGCGAAGACTGGCCAAAGCGACAACAAATATCATGGGACAGTATCAATGCGGATTTATTAAGGGAAAGTCAACAACAGATGCCATACATACGGTAAAGCAAATTATGGAGAAAGCTTATGGATATAAAATAGAAATTGAACTGCTTTTTATAGACTTCCAACAAGTATTTGATTCAATAAACAGAGCGAAATTACTTGAGAGCTATGAGAGAAATGAGAATACACAGCAAATTAAGACGATTAATAAAAATGACAATAAGCAAAACCGTAGTAACTGTAAAAACACAAGAAGGAGACACAGAAGAATTTGTTATAAATAAAGGTGTACGTCAAGGAGATTCATTATCTGCAACTCTGTTTAATCTTGCCCTGGAATATATAGTCAGAAAAATCAACAAAGGTACACTTAGAACGAGAGAGGGACAAATAATAGCATATGCCGACGATATTGTGATAATAACAAAGAACAGAAAAAAAATGGAAAGTATGTGTATGTATCTGCTACCAATACCATGTATTGGTAGCAGAAGGGAAAGTAATGGGATTAGTAATAAATCAAGACAAAACAAAAATAATGAGATTTGACAAAAAATATGAAAACAAAAAGGTTAGACTGGGAGAATATATATTTGAAGAAGTAGAAAAGTTTAAGTATTTGGGAATATTATATAAATAAATTACTGAGCAAAAAATCGAAAATGAAAATATATAAAACAATAATTCGACCGACTATGATGTATGCTGCCGAAACCCTTAGCATGACAAAAAAACAAGAGGAAGACCTTAGAATACTAGAAAGGAAAATACTAAGAGCAATATTAGGAATAATAAAAATTAATGAAAACCAATATAGACAAAGAACGAATCATGAACTACTAAACGAAATTAAAGAGGATATAGTTTGTAAAATAAAACAGCAAAGGGCAAAATGGCTAGGACATATATGGAGATCAGGACCATCTACGACAATATTCTCAATATTGGAATGGACACCAGCTGGTAAACGAAGACGTGGAAGACCAAGATCTACATGGCTACAAGAAGTAACAAACGATCTCAACAGGGCGGGCGTACGACAATGGAGAGAAAAAACCAGAGATAGGAAACAGTGGAGAAAAATAACAAGAAAAATTAAATAAAGAAAATGAGGACTGATCTACCTCGTAAAATAGATCTAGAGAGCTTAAGCGGCGGCGTAAGCCGTAAGGGGTGTTTAGCCACAATATATATATATATATATATATATATATATATATATATATATATATATATATATATATATATTTTATTAGTTATTTTATATTCTTTTATTGATAATATAAAATTATATGTCTGGAATAAAACTTTATTATTTATTAGATAATGATTACTTTGCATAATTTTTTAAATGCATAATATTTGTATGAAGTATTCGTCGGCATTTTCGTCCTATTTCCCATTATTTAACCATGGAAGCTTATTCTTCGTAAAACTTTATGGATTACAAAGTGCAAACAAGATTTTCTTAAATTAGTGGAAACTAGATGTAGATTGCATCCGGGTCAGTTTTGAAATTGTTTTCCTCTTTTTTCGCTGTTAAAGCGAAAACTTTACTTAAAACTTTTTAATTAATACGATACCGAACCTCTAAAAAGTTCTGATCAACATTTAAGTTTAGTCAACTGACTAACGACTTTAACTTTCGTAAGTTCAGTCAATGATTTATTTAATTTTCTGTTATTTATTACAGCATGTCCTACAGTATATCAGAAATATAGAGAGTGTCTATTTTGTTAATTATCCATTTGTTAAACAGTACTTGTTTATATAATAATTCTCATCTTTGAATAATGTATAAATATTTCCACAGACTATAGTTTATTTTTATGAACGAGAGAGTAATTAGCATAATTTTAACTGGTACCTCCGACAACTCCATGGGCGTGCTCAAGATTAATTGAAAAATTACTTTGAATAATTGTAAAAAATAAATGAATTATTTTACTGTTATAAAGTGTTATGTGTATGTAAACAAAAGTGACCTCTTTTATCACACACTATATTAGAACTGACTGGCCTACATTAAAACGGGTTTTAAAAAATTCACATTTTTTTTAATTTTTAAAAATTACAAAAGAGAAAAAGAGTTTTTAAAACCGTCTAAGGTATGTTAAATAGATGAATAAAAATATTAATATAAAACTTAAAGCTACTTGTTACAAATCCAAATCAGATTCAGAAGATGAACTTTCAGAACCAAGATTTATAATAACTGGCTCGATCATTATATCAGTAATATTGTCCAGCTTGCACATTTTTTCCTTTTCTTTAATAGTGTGATTTACTGCCTTTTCCCAGTTTTCAGGTTTTACATCATTTACGGCCTCCAAAAACAATTGTTTAACATCATGAATTTTAAAAGTGGTATTTTTTCTTGAAACTTCACTCTTTATCTCTGCCCATACCAGTTCATTCGGGTTTAATTCACAATGATATGGTGGGGATCTAAGTACTGTCATTCCACGATTTTTGGCAATTTCATCAATTTCGTATTTTTAAAATTTTTCTTTATGAAGGGCACACAACGAATAAAGTTCCTTTTTTATAGATCCGGGATGGTACGTAATATTTTTTGAACTCAGCCAATTCTGCAAGTCTTTTTTTAACCACTTGGTTGTGGGCAGTCCTTCTATAAGTCTGGAGTGATAACTTGCATTATCCATTACTATTACACAGTTCTTAGGAAGAAGATCTATCATTTGTTCGAACCATTCTTGAAAGACATCAGCGTTCATATCTTCATGGTAGTCACCGGTAAGAGTTGATTCAAAAGTTAATAAACCACCTTCAACAAAACCGTCTGAACTGCCAATGTGTACTATTGTCAGCCTGCGTCCCTTTCCTGATGGTGGGTTTAAACCAGTAGATAAGTTATTTACAAAAGCGTGCCTTTGACTTGTAACAGTTTCATACTGCTAAAATTTATTTGGTGTATGACCCTCGTTGATCCATGTTTCATCAAGATAAAATATTGTTCTTTTTTGGTTTCTCATTTCCTTTGTGGTTCTTAGAAAATGTCTTCTCCATATGACAATATCGTTTCTTTCTAATAAAATAGACTTTCTGGGATTCTTTTTCCAGCGGAAGCCTATTTCTTTTAAAAGTTTCCATAACGTACTTCGACTCATTTCTGGGTAATCCTTATCATCTCGAACTGAGACAAGAACTTTATCCAATGTTGGAAATTCTTGTCTAAAGAAGAATTCATGCACTTTCCGTCGAAGTCCTTCTTTTAAATGATATTCTATTTGAAATTTTGGTTTCCCTGGAGCATTACGTGGCATTTGAAAACTACCACATTTCTCTTCTTTAATAACTCTGTAAATCGTAGATTTCCCAACACCAAGTGTACTGCTAACTAACTCAACAGTCTCATCAACACTTTCACATAAACGTTTGTCTGTAAATGATTTAAAACAATTAAATAATAATGTTTTTTCATCAACTGTTAAAGGACCAATTTTTCGGCGTTTACACGGCACTTCCAAATTTTCCATAACACTAGTATACACAATAAACTGCACCTTGCAACTGAAGTACCTACTTTTAATGAACTGTTAAGAATTTTGAATACGCCACTTGGACCTTCCTACAAAATGGAAAAACCCACTATCACATTTTCTGTGGAATAAGTTTAGAAGGTAATTATCTAGTCAATTACTGTCGTAGATTCCTGGAATTAAAGGATTAAATGTTTGATTGTTGAAACCATTACTTCGTGGAATGCACTCATTTCAGATAAAATAAAACGTTTTATTTTATCTAAAGAATTAAACTTTATTTTGAAAATAGGTAGGTACTTATTAAACTTTTATTGGTTATATATAACCAATAAAATAAACATCTTACATTTCTTGCAAATTCATTAGTACCTGTTAACCTCCATCACTCCGACACTGGCAACCTTATTTAGGGATTAGTAACCCTCACAACTATTGTATTCTATTCTGCTCCAACCTTTATACCTGGTGGTCATACTCAATTTAAAATTGTTTTCCTATATACTTCTGTAAACTTGTTGACAAATATCTGTTTTTCATTGAGTCACCCGTATCAACAGTTTAGGGATTTGCATACATAATTTATTGTTTTATTACTCTCTCATACATAAAAATACACTATAGTAAAAAACTTTCTATTTTTTTTTACTTTTTGAAAAACATTTACCTCTTTAATAAAAACAGTAATATTCTATATTCTATATAAATCTGTTTGCGTGTATCACAAACAGAAACAAAAAATACGTTTTTCACTGCTCACTCCATTAGTAATTATGTTGTCTTTAATCAACTGACAGAAAACCGATCCCCGCTCCTGTTAAAAGTCAAATCCTGTTAAGGAATAAAGCGGCAAATAAAGTAATTAACATCGTGCTCCCTCCCTGAGGGAATATTGTGTCAATACACTCTAACGTCAATGATTTTTGCCTTCTGGCTACCACCACGTTTTCATCAAAGCGGAGGGCTGAATTGTCAAAGTTAACGCTGTACAGAGTTTAGACAAACAGAAACCCTTAAAAGGGTTACAGTTGCAAGCTCTACTAATCTTACTGTAATTATTTTTGATGTTTATACGTATAAGTGCCGATCCTTGTACCCATTGGCGACTCGTTAATGAATTCGCTTCATTCTAATCATTTTAATTCAGAACTTTGGCAATGTCGAAACATAAAACATATCTAAGACGTGTTTTGTGATGTTAAAAAAGGGCTTTAACAAAACCATTACAATGTAGTTGTAAGAAATATTGTCAATATAATTGTGGCAAAAAGAAAAAAAATTTGCGAACATATCTTTGTTTGCAGAAAATTTGGAACAAAGTGCCGACCTCTTTCACCTTGATAGTGATAAAGATAGTGATAAATTTAGAAAGACTTTACACACATTCAAGGAAGATTTGGATAAACAAATAAATAAATTTACTATTCATATACAGGGTGTTTCAAAAAAAGGTAACCCCGTCTCTAGAGTAGGTAAAAAACTGAAAAATAATTGGGGTTTGCTTAGTAAAAAATTTTTGTAACTCCATGCGTTTTTAAGATACAGGGCGTTGAAGAAACAAAATTTACGCATTTTTTACGATTTTGCCGAAACTACTGGCAACATTGTAATGAAATTTTATTTGAATATATTTTGGAAGCTGATACATCCCATGAATTTGTTTTTATATCTGATTCTCATAGAAGGCGCTAGTTACACGGATCGTACAAAGTATTGGTCAACATAACTTTTTTAAGAGTATAATTATTAATCAAAATTTCAAGTAAACTTAAACATCATTCAATTTTACACGAAAAAGGTGCTCTTGGTAAAACTCGATACTGTGTACTGTTTTCGGAATATTTTGATTTGAAAATTCTGAAGTAATAATTGATGCTGGTAGTAATGATAAAGTTCTAATAGGTATAATCATGATAATATGATAAGAAGATAAGATATTGCGTATAAGTCGTGACGTCATTGGAGAGTTGCACGTTCGAAATGTCAGGGCGTAGGAAATTTCGACACTAAGCAGGTAGCGACTAAAATTTAATGGCAATTTTCGACACCAGCCCCAATTGCCGTTTTTATCTTACAGGTATATTCGACACCAAATAAATATAGCTGCGACATAAATAAAATACCATTATTAATTTATTTATTTATTTTAATAAAAGTAATGTGCATTTTATTTCTTTATAACTGTAATAATATCTAAATATAATACAACTAGTACCTAATTTTTGTACATTTTACCGTTAAAATACTTGTATACAATGATTTACTTGCTAGTATAGGAATGATAAGATACAGATTTTATAAAATCTAACCTACGTATTTGTTGGGATCGTAGTTTATCCATCATTTTCTCCAAAAATGCCAATTTAGCCTTAACAGTAGTATCTTTGATTTTTGCTGGTATATGTAAACTATTTATTTTGACATAAGTGTCTACTTGAAATTCTTTTAACTTTTCAATAAAAATAAAAATAGAAGGATGTGTTGAATAAAAAGAAGAATTAAATCTCGAATGAAAGGATTCACAGGCATTTGTGGTCCTCGCAATAGACGGATTCTGATTAGACCATATGTGTGGTGGAAAAAAAGCGCTATCGAAAATGTAATTTTCCAGTAAATAATCTGAATATATATCAAGTGTTGCGTTTATAGGTTTATATGACATTAAATCATAAAGAAAGCATTCTTCAACTTCTGCTGGATTTAAATAAGTTAAACCAAACGTATGCCTTAACCATTTTCCAATTTCTGAATTTGTATCCTTATATTCTTGTACCAAACCCAAAGATTGAATTTTTTTAAACCAGTTTTGGTATAAGTGAAAACGGCATCCACTAATTTTTGCATTGGGCCACATATACAATAAAGCACAGTGAATTGCTTTTTCAAAGTCCACAAATATTTCAGTTGGCTCTAACGATAATTGAAATATTTCAAAAATCTTAGACCTTAATAAAGAAAATAAATTTTTGTATGTCATTGACAATTTGTCCTTTAACAAACAGAATGCTAAAGGAACATAATGTCCATTTTGAAAGCCATGTATAGTAAATAATTGTAGAAAATATTTGGTACTGTATGAAAATGTACCATCCATATACAAAGTTTTTAATTTACACAACAAACGAATATTTGTCTCGCATGAAAATACAATTATATTTAATTCAGGATGATTTAAAAACAAAAAACTTTCATTGCGACAGATTTTAGGAGAGTAATTACTAACCGCGTTATGGACTTCTGATATGCTTCTTGGTAACGGACCTGGTAACAGTTTACGACGACAGTTGTAAATGTTCTTTCTTATGCTAGCTATGTCAGGAACCGTCAGCAGATTGGCATCACACTCAGCAACAGCAGTCCTTGTAATTTTGGCAGGCTTTTCCGATATGTCCTCTTTGGCTTTTCTTTTACATGCATTGGTTACCATCTTTACTTCAAGCTTTTTTGGATCGGCTTCATGATTATGTACCAAATCACTTCTTGTGATGGTGAGGTCCTCACAGCCTATTGTAAACACTTTTGCAGAACACACTACAGAATATTCGTATAAAATTTCAATACAATGTTGCCAGTAGTTTCGGCAAAATCGTAAAAAATGCGTAATTTTTTTTTCTTCAACGCCCTGTATCTTGAAAACGGATGGCGTTCCAAAAATTTTTTATTAAGCAAACCCCAATTATTTTTCAGTTTTTTACCTACCCTGGAGACGGGGTTACCTTTTTTGAAACACCCTGTATTATTCATTTATTACGATCTAATTTAACCAAACGAAAAAAAAAAAACGGTTGACATAGATTGGGTTTACTAATTGATTTAGTTTATTAGGGATAAGTTTTAAGTTTTTAATATTAAAAACCCAAATTAATATCTGTAGAAATATAAATAGAGTAGTTAAATTGGCTTTATTTTTAGCCAGGATAAACTCGAAATAATCAAAATATTTTTGTATATTGTAACCTCCAATATACCCGCTGTTACCCAACAATGTTACTAATATCTTGAGCTTCTCTACTCGCAAGACCTCTTTTATGCGTAGATTTAATTCCTTTATTAGACACACAAAGTCATTTATGGTCTTTCCTACAGGCACACTAAGTGATACTAGGTATACAATCGGGAATTGCCGGTCACGTCTTACTCACACCTGGGGAGTATTAAGCAGAGGACGCAGGACGAGAAGGATTCCAGGATTTCGAGTCTCCAGACGCTAGGAACTCGTCTAATTATCTCCTTTATTACTACGTCTTTCTGTCTTTTGTAATTTTGGGGGAATTATTTAGTTACTTTGATTCTGTTTTTAGGTCGGTATATTGCGTTTGCAGAAAGGTCAAGAAATTTAGTTTGTTGAAATCTGACTTTGTTAAATATTTGTCACTATTTTTTTGTAATAATGAACATAAAATACATAAATATTTTATCAAAATCACAACGATCCAGCAAACGAACCTTTTCTCCTTTTAGTTTTGTTGAATTGCCCTATATAATAATTAGATATATTTTTCAAAAATATTTATCCGGCCTTATCTTTACAGCATTCAATGTGCTATGAACAAGAAGATAATACTTTTTGTGTGAAATTGTTAAAGGAGACAATGTTGTCACAACGATTCTAAATTCTTACCTAACTTATAAGTATTAGTAACATCCGTGATCTGTGAAGCCACAAAAATATCCGAGAAAACTAATGATGATCCTGTTTTTTAAATACAAGGAAGCCCTACTACCTACTTGCATTTTTAGAACCTTATCTTAACATTAGAGCAAAACTACACTCAGTACCTGTTGTTGGTTGAATCAGATTTTGAGGTCTACGTCCCAGAGTTTCACAAGTGGTTTCGTTCTTGTGCTTTACAATGCTTGTGCTAATGAACTATCATGTGTGTAGTTCATTAAAAGTCACTAAGAGTCACCAGAAGCACAAAAAGTGAAACTTTTCATCCTAAAAGTTGCATAAAAGATTCTTCATGAACAAAGAGTTTCTCGTTTTTTGTGGCTGAAAGGAAAGTTATTATCAAGATGCCCTCGATAAATGGATTATTTACTTAAAATATTGCTTGTTAAATTGATTGCGTTCCATTTTGTGTATTTTGGCTACATTTTTGGGAAAGAAAAATATTTTTAATAACAAAAATAATTTGGAATGAGGCCATATCAAGTAGCGCAAGCTGTTTCTCTTCAGAATGAGTTAAAGAAACTAAATATTACTCAAGAAGATCTGTACAGGGAAGATCAAGGTCAAAAAATGCCATCGAAAATCGTTTTCTTGGACTTCAAGTACTTCTTGAGCGAACAGTTATTCTAGAAGACTGGGAAATGTTAATGGTAACATAGTTTCACTTGACACTGTCAGGTGGTGTCAGGAACATTAAGCGAACAAAATTTATCATCTCATGTACCTGCTATAAGCCCTTTAATCGACGCTGTTCAACAAACACAACGCTTGGAATTATCTCGTGCTTAAGCAGATTGGGATATGGAAGACATAAGAAGCGTTCTGTTTACAGACGAATTTCGTTCTTAAGAGATATGTACTCAATGACTAACAAAGAATGTGGAAAAGGCCTGAAGAAAACTATGCCCAATCTTAATTAACACCCAGAGTATAGTTTGGTGGTTTAGGTATAATGGTGTTCCATTGCTGATTCCATTTTTTGGAAGTAGGTAGCTTTAATGCTGGAGAATGTCTGGATTAATACGCTGCTACATATTCTCCACATTATGTATGGTATGGAGAGCTGGACCCTTACAGAGACATTAATGAAAAAATTAGAGGCCTTTGAGATGTGGATTTATCGACGAGTATTGCGGATAAGTTGGGTTGATCGAATAAGAAATAAAATAGCTTTAAATAGGATGAAAAAGAGCAAAGAAATACAATATTTCGGTCATGTAATGAGATATCCAGAGAGGTATAACCTTCTACACCTTATAATATAGGGTAAGATCGCCAGAAGGAGAGGTCCAGACCGACAAAAACATTACATGTCATGTCACAATATAAATTATTCACTTATGTATACATAGAAAATAACTAAGGAATATTACAAAAACACATAATATAACATATACAGTGAAAAATAGAGATATAAAAATATAAAAAAAATAATTCTGTTAGGTGTAAAATAGTATTCATAAAAACGACCACACTAGAAGCTCAAACAAACAAATCCCTGTATACTTAATACTATATAGTATATATGGTTTTAAGTTGTGTAACATACAATCTGTAATATGGTATAATGATATTACTTTTCTTTCTTGTATTATACTGATGATGATTGGCGAGTGTTTTTACATCTTGTATATTATTATAAACAGTTATCAAACTTTCAAATATATATATATATATATATATATATATATATATATATATATATATATATATATATATATATTGAAAGGAAAGGAAGAATGATGGTATTCATTTATGGTACTTTTTAAACAAGGGTTTGCAGCTGGCCCGATATTCTGCTGAGTCAATAATACGGATTGCTGCTTTGTGAAAAGTGAAAATTTTACATGCATAGAACGAGTTTCCCCAAAGAATTATGCAATATGTCAGGATACTACGAACCATTCCATAATAAACTGAACAAAAATATCTCGACTCACAGAAGTAGCCAATGTGCGCATGGCAAACATCTATGAGGCTGGCTTCTTACACAAACCTTCAATATGGTGTCACCAGTTCAATAGTGACACGAAGTAACTTTACTGGTTCAGATGGTTTAACCCGTATATCGGAAAAAAATGCTATTGTCAGGGTTTTCTCCTCGTTTAACTTAAGTTTGTTACAGTTAAACCAGGATTTAGATGTTTCTAATATTTCCTGACAGTTTTCTCTTCTTCTTCTACGGCACTACAGCCCAAAATGAGCCTTGGCCTCCTTTATTTTTTGCCTCCACCCTTGTCTGTCTGTGGCTGCTCTTCTCCATACACGGACTCCTAAACAGTTTTACCTTTATATAATAAGGTTCTATCATCTTCAAAAAGAAACAGAGTTGGTGTTTTCCAACGCACTTGGTAAATCATTTATATATATCAAGAATAGCAGAGGTGAAAAAACTGATTCTTGTGGTACTCCGGTTGAAACTGGTAGAGGATTAGATTCTTGATTATTAAATGCAACAATCTGTATTCTACCTGTAAGGTACGATTTTAAAAGGTCATTTATAATACCCCTTATTCCATATTAATCCAATTTTTTCAATGGGGTTTGAATATACACACAATCAGAAGTTTTTGTAAGGTCACACATTAATTCATTAGTAGGTTCACCTGCATCAAGACGATGAACAATATGTTCTATTACTTCTAATAAAGCTTTAGATGTTGAGTATTTTTTAAACCAAACTGGAGCTAGATATAATTTGATTTATTATCCAAATGATTTTGAATGCGATCTTTCATTAAAATTTCACAAATTTTACTTATTGTTGGTACATTATTTGCATTTTTATTTACTTTTTTATGAAGTGGAATTATTTTTAATATTTTGAATACATCAGGCCGTCAGGCCAGGCTCACAATATTATTGTGAGTTGTTCAACAATTAGTACCATAGGTACAATAGGTACCAAAACTCCTTTTGGCTATAGCAAGTTTTCCTCGTCTTCACCACTTTTTTAGGCCACGAGCCGGCGCTGGAAAAGCTATTCGTTTATTGCTGATTAACTCATTGATAAGAAAATTTCTTCCATTTTGTTCAATAGTAGCTTATTAAAATAGGTTCAAACTTTTTATGTACAGCTGTAGGAGAAATATGCACTATATAAAAAGTTATGATGAATAAAGTTAGGCTAAATGTTCGATTTCTCTACTTAAATCTTTAATAAATAACTTTTAAACAATAAACTTTTTTAACAAACATAAACATGGGGACCTACATATTCGTACTCAACGAAAAATTTTACAGAAGATAGAATAGTTTTCAACTATCTACCCTTTCATCCATATAAAAAGGTACCCTGCTGTCGGACTACACAACTTCCATATCAGATCCACGTTTCCTAATGTACAACTTAAAACTATTTTATCAATACAAATGTATCTGTTAGCTTAAAAAAACTTTACAGTTAATACCTTTCCATCAAAAAGGTCATTAATTCAAAGAGGAGGAGTCATCCTTAACGTCTATTGGCCAGCTAGTACCCACAATCGTATCATTTAATTAAATTGGCATTTTCAATTCAGACATGTAAACAATACAATCGAAAAAAATAATCCTTACGGAAATCTCAAGCAATGAAACGGATTTGAAAAAAAGAACAAGTACTAACAAGTTGTTCTTCTAATTGAATATACTAATCACAGTGGATCCCCTATTAGCAGATAAGGAGTATTTTTCAATTACTTTACCTTATCAGATTTAGTATTGTGTGAAGAGAACAGGTACGTGCAGGGAAGGAGTCGCCGAATAGTCATTTTTCAAAAACGTTTTATTTGAGGGTGTTTATTTTTTATAAATAAATTTAAAAATAAAAGTCATAATAAGTTAATTAATAAACATAAGAAAAACTAATAAATATAGGAATAACTAATATACATATGTGTGTGATTGCGATATTGACTGCGAAACCATTCTAATATATATACGAGGTCTGTCTATTAAATAACGAGATTGCGCGCGCTGAAGGCATCCTAGAGGGGTAGGGTGGAAAACGAATGCAGCGTTGGATAGCTGGAAGTGTCTACTCTTTCAGTACGAAAACACGTTTTTGTCGCTGTAGTAGTACTTTTTCTGTAGAGGTTAAAAACGACCGTTTTTTTTTTAGTGCCGATAACAATGTGTGACGAAAAACACGAGCAACGGATCAATGTGAAATTTCTCGTTAAATTATAAAATACTCCGACTGAGTGCTATAAGTTGTTGAAAGAGGCCTATGGTGAGAATTCTCTATCTCGTGCGCGTGTTTTCGAATGGTATAAAAGGTTTTCTGAAGGTCGAGAGTCTGTGCGAAGTTGGTCCCAAAAAATTTGACCCCTGACCAAAAGCTCGTCCGTCAACAGATCTGCTCAGATTTTCTTCAGCGGTTAGATGAAGAGCCTGAACTGATGGAAAACATCATCACTTGCGATGAAACCTGGATATTCCAATACGATGTTGAAACTAAGCGGCAATCCATGCACTGGAAAACTCCTGGATCGCCGAGAATGAAAAAAGCAAGGATGTCGAAATCAAAATTTAAAGCCATGCTAATCGTTTTTTTTCGACATCAACGGCATCGTGATGACTAAATGGGTTCCAGAGGGTCAAACTTTAAACCAAACTTACTATTTGAAAGTTTTTGCAACGCTGCTAGAGCAAGTTCGTAAGAAACGCCCGGAGTTGTGGAAAAATAAATCGTGGATCTTGCACCAGGACAATGCACCTGCTCATAACGCGCTGTCTGTGAAGCGTTATTTAGCTGCTAAACGCACTCCAGTGCGTCTCCAGTGGACCAATCGGATCCACAACACAACACAACATGAGATAAAAACCCGAATACAAATGGCAAGACAAGCTTTTGTGAAATTCAGACCGCTCCTATGTAATCAACACCTAAACTTCGAAATACGCTACAGAATGGTCAAGTGCTACATATGGTCCATCTTGCTTTATGGCATGGAAACGTGGACTTTGAAAAAAACATCTATCAACAAACTTGAAGCATTTAAAATGTGGTCATTGAGAAGAATGATTGCAAGATTGGTTACCTTGGGCACATATTGAGAGGAGCAAAATATGAAATACCACAGTTAATCCTACAAGGGAAGATCGAAGGTAGGAGAGGAGCCGGCCGCAAACAATTGTCCTGGTTAAGGAATATTAAAGAATGAACAGGAATACACAATACAGGTGAGCTGTGTCACGCCGCCAAGAACAGAATTCTAGTAATGAGATAGTCGCCTACGCACTTTGGTGTATGGCATGTTAAGAAGAAGAAGCACTCCAGTGCTCGAACACGGGCCGTACTCGCCTGATTTAGCACCCTGTGGCTTTTTCCTGTTTCCGAAGATCAAGTCTGCCTTAAAAGGAAACCGGTTCGAGTCGATGGAAGAGGTGAAGCGAAAATTGGCGGAGCTCCTAAATGCTCTTACAAAAGAAGACTTCCAGCATTGCTTTGACCAATGGAAAAAACGAATGGAACGGTGTGTGGCGAGGGAAGGGGAGTATATTGAAGGGGAGCATTCGATTGTAGAATAATTTTTAAAATAAAACTCTTTTTCATAATCAGTCTCGTTATTTAATAGCCAGACCTTGTATATAGGAATATCTAACAAATATAGTATAATATAAAAATGCTAGAGATATATACATTTAGGTACATATACTGCATACATCGCCTCCTGGCGTTGTTCTTTATGGAATTACATCTTGTTTGTCGGAGAGGTTGATGTATCTCGGTTATTGATTACTTATATAAACACGGAATAGCGTATCGATGACATTACTTAATTATATGATTCCATTACAGTTTATAAGTAACTATAATTACAACACGGGTAAATGAACTATTATGATTGACCGACGAGCTGAAATAATATTATCCTAAACTGAATGACTAACCTCAAATGCTTATGTGTTTACTATATTTATAATAATATCAGTTATTAGTCCAACGATGATGTTATTGTAAAAATTCTGAGTCTTCAAGGCTGGATTTGGAGCAAAAGTATTAAAAAACAAGACACACATGTGTTATTCAATATCTGTGCTGTAGTTTCTAATTGTCCTAATAAAAATGGGTAAACGATTTACGTAATTTGTAATAGTTAAGTATTCTTTCGTGATTTTTCATGAAACTTCAGTATCTTAATATCTCACCACCCCATCCCTCCTAAAGAAAAAAATTGCTTTCGAATTACGATTACCTCATCTCTCCCCCTTTTAGCAGAAGAGGAATGTTTATCAATAATTAAGTATTGTCATTTCTACTAACAATATTTAAGCATAGGTAAACAAATTGTCCTCAAATTATATCGCCTTAATATTACTCGTCTTAATTGTAAAAATGATTATCGCTAAGTCTTTTATCTCTTTTCGTCTATCTATATAGAGTTTACATGTGTTACGGATAATAACGTAAATCCGGTCAATATCGACAATGGAGAGATATTGCAGCTGGCAAACCTTTCTCCTCGCCTTTGCCAAACACGCTCACGACCATCTGGAGCTTTTAGGCTTACTTTAGTCTCGTCGGAAAACAACTAGTTTGCAATCATTGATGGTCCAATTTTGATGCAATCTTGCAAAATTAAATCTCTGTAACCTGTGTTCTCTGGTAAGCAAGGGTTTTTTGGCTCCCTTTGGTTTCCTGTTGCTCAATTCTGCTTTATGTAAACGTCCTCTAACTGTTCGAGACGATATCCCGATATTTCGAACATCTAGTTCATTTTTTAGCAGATTGCTGGTGACTTTTCTATATCTGAGAGCACGTTGTCTCAAAAAACGATCATCAATTTGATTAGTGCAACGTTTCAGCCCTTATCTAGGAGAGTCGATGCTCGCACTGCCTCCTCCATTGACAAATTTCTTTAACGGTTCATTTTTTTAATTGACTTTTATGCAAATAAAATTCCAAACATGCCTGTAATGAAAAATATCACAATAAAAAGCTTGTTTCTTACAAGCACTTTTAGTCTAAAACGAAGTTTAATACAAATTATTGTTAAAACAAGACCATTATTAGCTTGCATAACAACTGTCACTAATAAACAAGGTCCCTAAGTAAATTATCAACAAATAAAAGATTATTTTTATTTTATATATATATATATATATATATATATATATATATATATATATATATATATATATTAATAAAGTATTCAACTAGTGAATTCAGAGGTTTATTCGGTCAGTCAGGTTGGCAAAATAAAAAACAGAAGTCAACTACTTCATAAGTTTATCGAAGACGTTTCGCTTTATATTTCTAAAGGTTCATCAGTTCTCTAGAATACAAAGATGACATAGAGTTTATAAGAAATACAGATCTAATAATTAATTACTTACAACTCACTATGTAGTATTAAAGATGTTATCGTATATGTACTTAAGTTTACTCATAAATTTAGAACTAACTTAAAAAAAAATTAAACAGAAATATGCAAAAAATAACATTCGCAGAAACGAAGATTTACAAAAACTTCAAACGTACATTTGGCTTCATTTAGAGATGGTTCTCCAATGAAGACAAACAAAACACTGATTTATTGCAATCTACGCAAAACGACGTGGCGCGATACCGAAAATGTTTTTCAAGGGCCATATGTTTTCAACAAATTCCAAGGTTTGAGACAATTATGAACTTCTACGGGGGTCATTGAAAGAATAGTTGGACGGGTGGATTTGTAACGGAAAAATTTGATATGATTTTTTTTTTTTTTGTAATTTATGTTTTAATGAAACTTAGAGCTTTGGGATGATTATGTTATTGTTTTGAATGGAAAATCCGGCTATTTTAAATTATGATATTGGTATTCTTTATTTCGTAAGATGAGAGAGTGGTAAACCTGGCTCAAATTGCCAGTTTTTGATTCTCTTTTTAGGTTTGTATATTTGTTAAGTTATGTTATTTATGATATTATTGTTAATAATTTATATTGTAGAATTTTAACGATAATAAACTCTTTTTAGACGAATTCAAACTGCTATCTCTTCACATGAATAAGGGTATGATATTACACTTATATATATTTATATATATTGTATTTTATATAGATATATTTTTAAATTAATCAAACTTTAAAAAAAATGTAGTGTTTTTAATATTGTCTAGCTAATTAATTCAAAGATTTAACAACGACATAATTATACAATTTAAATATAATGAGAAAATTTTGGGCTAATGAGGCACTGTGACTCTCCGTAATCAGCTTTTGTCTTTCAGTCAGTCTCTGATACCTGCTTATTAATAGTGGTAATCAAGTACAATCAGTATCTCCATACCAATCCAGCTGGCCTCTGGAGTCGTGAAACTCTAGTACCTACTTAGTGCTTTCAACTACATATATAATTACGATATCCCTACTCTCGAATTGAAGAAAATCTCCTACTATATGATCCGTGGGCTCAACTATATAAAATTATTATATTTTTGTTTAGATATTTTACTTGCACAATAAACTATTTTTTGTTAAAGCTTATTTGTTTTCTTTAACGTGTAATTTCCCATCTGTATGTAATTTTAATAATTATAGTGAAAGAAATCTTGAAAGTTGCACTGGCTTCGTCTTGGTTTTTTGCAGATATTAGCCATGTTTACACGTTTGTAGCTAAAAATCTCAAAAAGTTTTATTAAACCATCGGTTGATATAAAATTCTGATCTTTCTGTACTTATTCTTAGTTCTAAATTGTATTATTGTTGTTGCTGCACTATATTGTCGTCTTAGTGGGAGTAAGACTTATAAAATTGTCTACTCCGCTTTACGCTCAGCACTAGGGTATTCATGTGTATGTGTACGATATACCCTAGGCACTTATCCAATTCAGAGCTGGACGTTGGTTTAATTAGAGTGTCTTGAAAAAGACAAGTCAATTTCTTACATAAGAAATTAGTTAAGGTTCCTTGTGCGCACTTGCACCAAAGAACGAAAATAAAAGATTTAAAGTAGACAAACAAGCCTCAGGGTATAGGTGAGGTTAGGGCAGAGCCCCACTAGTCGGCTCCCTAGAATTTAGGGCTCTAGGGGAGAACGAGGTAAAATTGGAACTGTCTTTGACTTGGAATTCAACTATAATTTATATATAATATTTTACCAAAGATAAAGATTTCAAGCCAGAAGACCAATGAAAAAATTGAAAAGGGTAAGGAAGGCGGGGCGATGCACGCCAAAAATGCTCATTGGTCAGTCTGACCGAGCATTGGGCCGACAATATTGATGTCGCTTTTAGCCAGTCAGTAATATTGTGGCGTGTCAATTTCCCCTAAATTCAAAATTTCGTGTAGACAATTTTTATGGTCCTGACTTTCTTATATAAACTTGAACGCTTCTTCTTAAATTACTTCACTTGAAAGCAATATTACTTACTCGCTCTCAAAATTTAATTAGTTTTGTCCATGACTAAAAAGTAAAGTTATGTGCTTTGTGGACTACACAAAGGCCTTCGATAAAGTCAAATGGCAGCAGCTATGTTCCATACTAGCGGAAATGGGAACACCCCACCACTTAATTCAACTAATTAGAAGTCTATATGAAAATAATAAGTGCACAGTAAAAATAAACAACACCCATTTCGATCATTTCAGAACAGATGCAGGTGTCAGATGAACACATTATGCGAAAGGTACTAGACGGATGGAAGGGTAGAACATCAGTAGGAGGTCAAAAAATTAATAACTTGAGATATGCTGATGACACTTTAATAATGGCGGCAAATCAAGGATAAATGGAAGACATAATGGGATGTCTGGAGGAAAATAGCAAAACATATGGACTAAAGCTAAATAGGAGTAAGACAATGATTATGATAGTAGACAGAGCTTGGAATAATCTTCAACACATTAAACCGAACAAAAACCGAACAGAATGGCGACGAATCTTAGAGCAGGCCAAGATCCACAGAGGATTATCGTGCCAAAAATGATGACATTAAAAAAATTGGGGGCTTTAAAGTAGTAAAAAGTTTCATATACCTGGGGTCCCTAATAACAAATGACGAAGGGTATGACAGAGAGATACGTAGAAGATTGACTATTGATAGAACAGCTATGATGAAACTGGTAGCAATTTGGAAAAATTCTAGCATAACAATACACACAAAACTAAGGCTGGTAAGGGCACTTATTTTTCTCATAGCCACATATGCATCCGAAACGTGGACCTTAAAGAAAGGTCGGATAAAAATAAACTGGACGCTTTTAAAATGTAGGTATACCGCCACATGTTGAGAATATCCTGGATTGATTATTGTACTAACGTATCAATATTAGAACAACTTAAAGTAAAGAGTAGATTGCTTAAGGAAATACAACAGAGATGTTTTCAGTATTTTGGATACATTGTTAGAAGAACAAGCACGATGGTAAAACTGATAGTCGAGGGTAGAGAAGGAAGGAGACCTAGGGGAAGATCCCCAAGCCGTTGGGTAGATCAAACAAAAATATTGATTAACCAAGGGTTACATGAAGCCGAACAACTAGTCCAGGACAGAGAAGGATGGAAGGGAATGGTAAAAAAACTGAAAAGGCCGGATGGTGTCACCACATCCCAAAAAGAATTAGGACTGAAGAGGAGGAAGAAAACGTAAAATGTTAAGATATTCTTACAGGAACCTATACTATGAATATAACCTTATATTCGTTCCCCAAAAATTATTTAGCTTTGGCTAATTTATAACAGAGCCAACACCCAATTCCTGTCAGTTGTTAGTTGTATATTAAAATTGAATATAACTTGATCGTCATCGAGAACTCACATATTATAATGTGATAAGTTGATCATTCCGGTTTTTAATTAATTCCTGTATAAAGACATCATTTTTGAGCAATGAATTTTACTGGACATCTTAAGTTCTACAAAAATTCATTTTCTTAATCTCGAGGCCATCTTTGTTTGTTCATATTTTTGCCAAATACCTCCAAGAAAAATACCCCCTTTTTATTGCCTACATTTGGAAAGCCTACCTGTTTGTAGTGGCTTTGAAACTTTGTACATTATTCAGTTTAGTTTTTAATCAAATATTAATGTTAGTATGTTTATTGTTTTAAATATTGTAGTGATGTATTTATATCCTTTTAATTTTTTCTGATAAGTCTTTCATGTCTGACATGTTGTAAAATGCATTAAATTAAGTATCAAAACAGAAATGATAATGGATCTAAACAACACCAAACTATTAGGCAACAGAAAATCACCAGTCTACAAAAAAGTCTAAGATAACTTTATATTAGCAGTAGACACTTACATTTAGTACTGACAAAATAGCAGAAGAAAATTTTTAAAAATTTTAGAGAATAATGGAACGAGCAATATTAGAAACATCGACAAGAGACAGAATAAGGTACTCAGACATTACAAACAAAACAATGATCACTGATGTAAAACGAAGTATTAGTTTTAAGTGAAAATAAAATGGTTACGTAGCTAGGCAGAACATATACTTCTATATAATGCTAGAACAGCATTTTTGTTTAGAGCAGCGACATCATGAAGATAGCTGTAATGATAGCCAAGCTTCTTAAAGAAGACCGTCGTAAAGTTTGGCTATACAAACTGTATCATCATTTCTTTCGAAATAGGGAATAGCAACATAAACTAATTATTTGAGCAAACGCAATTTTTAAAAGTCTGTTTAAAAACTTAAACAATTAATATTTTTAAAAATCATGAATGTGTTGCTTGTGTGAGTCCATATCAAATAGGTAAAGAAATAATAATAAGACTTACTCACAATCAATTTAATTTAACAATCAGACGACCGGTTTCGCTTTCTACAATTTGCAAAGCATCTTCAGGTCTAGATACAAAGTTAAACTAATGCTGCAATAAAATAAACCCAATTAGGGTGGTGTCTAATAAAGATAAAATAAACAAATAAGTTAGTTCATACAAATTATAGTAATTATGCCAATATTACATGTCTGTGGTTTTCAAAATGAATAAATTTGAATATAAAAAAGGTATTAACAGACAAGGTAAGACCCACAATTGGTATAAAGTAGTAATATTATATTGTAATAAATTAATAAATGAGCAGATAAATAAAACAAAACAAACATTACTTACATGCCGGTACTCTATTAATTGATGGATGGTAGGTCATGGTTGCAAAAATCATGTATTGTTGATTGGAGAACTTTAATAAGCTATTGCAGTTGTTTTGACAATAAACGGGAAGTTCTTGAGGAGAACAGATTTGATCCAATGAATTAGAGATAGGTATATTGTGGTTGTTTGTCAAATGAAAGTGATGTTCTTTACTATTGTATTATTTAAATTATTTACACTTATATCAGAGATATATTTTTGGAATGTGTGTTATTTATTGAGTATTTATGTTATGAAGGAGACAGTTTTATGACAATGAATAAGAGTAGCTGTACCGATTGTGTGGTTGTGCAATTATTTTGACTTGTAATTATCAAGTCTATTGGCAAAATTAATCAATTATTGTAAAGTCAAGTATATAAAATTATTACAAATTAAGACAATCAGGGACAAATTAAACACACATTAACAGGATTAGAAACACTAAATGACGGGACAAACATTGAATTTAAAACTTAAACTTGGGGAATGGAAGAAACTGCAAGCACTACATCTCAGTGTTGGAAGTAATGAGTTTTTTTATATTTAATCTATTAGATTTAAGAGGCAAATTTGACATATGTAGGTTGAAGTATGACAGTTCTTCTTCTATTACTAAATACTATAAGTTTAGTTATTCAGTATTATGGAGTATGTTGATATTAATGAATGTCTCAAAATTTGTTTTAATTTAGAAATCAAAAGTAAATTGATGTGTTTAATATTGGCATACTTTAACAATTTTAATTATTTGAAACTTATTAATTAAAATTGTTAAAGTATGCCAATATTAAACACATCAATTTACTTTTGATTTCTAAATTAAAACAAATTTTGAGACATTCATTAATATCAACATACTCCATAATACTGAATAACTAAACTTATAGTATTTAGTAATAGAAGAAGAACTGTCATACTTCAACCTACATATGTCAAATTTGCCTCTTAAATCTAATAGATTAAATATAAAAAAACTCATTACTTCCAACACTGAGATGTAGTGCTTGCAGTTTCTTCCATTCCTCAAGTTTAAGTTTTAAATTCAATGTTTGTCCCGTCATTTAGTGTTTCTGTTGCTGTTAATGTGTGTTTAATTTGTCCCTGATTGTCTTAATTTGTAATAATTTTATATACTTTTTATATACTTGACTTTACAATAATTGATTAATTTTGCCAATAGACTTGATAATTACAAGTCAAAATAATTGCACAACCACACAATCGGTACAGCTACTCTTATTCATTGTCATAAAACTGTCTCCTTCATAACATAAATACTCAATAAATAACACACATTCCAAAAATATATCTCTGATATAAGTGTAAATAATTTAAATAATACAATAGTAAAGAACATCACTTTCATTTGACAAACAACCACAATATACCTATCTCTAATTCATTGAATCAAATCTGTTCTCCTCAAGAACTTCCCGTTTATTGTCAAAACAACTGCAATAGCACATTAAAGTTCTCCAATCAACAATACATGATTTTTGCAACCATGACCTACCATCCATCAATTAATAGAGTACCGGCATATAAGTAATATTTGTTTTGTTTTATTTATCTGCCCATTTATTAATTTATTACAATATAATATTACTACTTTATACCAATTGTGGGTCTTACCTTGTCTGTTAATACCTTTTATATATTCAAATTTATTCATTTTGAAAACCACAGACATGTAATATTGGCATAATTACTATAATTTGTATGAACTAACTTATTTGTTTATTTTATCTTTATTAGACACCACCCTAATTGGGTTTATTTTATTGCAGCATTAGTTTAACTTTGTATCTAGACCTGAAGATGCTTTGCAAATTGTAGAAAACGAAACCGGTCGTCTGATTGTTAAATTAAATTGATTGTGAGTAAGTCTTATTATTATTTCTTTACCTATTTAATATTTTTAAGTTTCGTGCTTTTTGGAATAATTATTGTACATAAAATCAGGGTTGGCCCACATACTAACGTCCATAGACATAATCACTATTTTATGAGATCGCTATATACCACATAATTTAGCTTTGAGGGTCACGGTAAATACTGTGCTTTAAACAAATATTCCCATAATAGTAAAACAACACCACTCGATGAAGCATTGTTTGTATTTTTTTCTAATTGCTAAATTATAGGGAGTTGGAATTTTCAAGTAGACGGAGACGATCTGTTGCGATTACGAAAAGCAAACTATCGACTATATCGGAAAATGAATGAATTACGATTTATTCCAAGCATTGAGTAACGATTCTGTATGGCTTATGTCACGAAACGCTGAGAGACAGTTAAAAAGAGATGTTCTTATTGTTACGAGTATGAATAAGCTTACTATGAATAAGATTTTAATAAATACATTTGTGAACAAAAACATATTATTACATATTAAGTTATTGTAACAATATTATTTAAAGGCGACTAAGGTTATTCTATCTTAGTTATTTCTATATCAAAATAGTTACTAACTGAAATCAGAGGATTCAAATATTGATGAATCAGCTTAAATTAAAATCGGAACTACAAGAGATGATTGAAACATAAAAACAACAATGAAGTCTCTTCTGTTGAAGGTACTTTATCTACTACTTGAAGGAAAAAGAAAGAAGACTACATCAATCCAACATAAGTTGCCAAGTCCATTAGAAGATTAAAAGATAGCAGAGCACCAGAAACAGAAGGAATCCACAACATAGCTCTCAAGAAACTACCAAAGAAGATAATAGTATAATTTTACTATATATTTTCAAATACTGCCTGGATAAAGCACATTTTCCGAACAACTTTAAGCATACCAAGATCATCCTTCTACTAAAACCAACGAAGAACGAAAGAAGTCCAGAAAGCTACAGACCAATCTCACTACTGGAAACAATAGAAAAAATACTGGAGAAAATCCTCTACAGAAGGCTAATGAATTAAGTAGAAAAAAAAAGAATTACTTAGGAGAACCAGTTTGTATTCAGAAGAGGAACTGAGAACTTTAACTAGCAAGAGTTATCAGCGACACGAAGATCCTATTCAATAGGAAACAGAATACAGCAACAGCCATTCTAGCCATCGAGAAGGCATATAACATGGTCTGGAAGAAGACACTATTCTACAAGATGGACAGAGCTAGATTACCTCATTAAATAGCTTAGTTGCTATATGCTACATATATCTAGCTAATAGAACCTTTTCATCTTTCAGCCGACCAACAGATGTCCAGAATTCAAAAAATCCAAGAAAGGACGCCTCAGGGCAGCATACTCTCGCCCATTTTATACAAAATTTTTGTTTTAGACTTACCAGCAGATCCAAGAACAAGTACAGCCCTCTACGCAGATGACATGGCAACAAATGCAACAGCAAAGGATGACAGAACAATAGTTTCTAAAATATAGAAAATCTCCTCGGAAGGATCACAGAATACACCGAAATCAAGACCAACAGCCAAAAAAAGTAATTCATCATGCTCACACAAGAAACAAATCTACCAGTAGTAGAAATCAAAATGGGAGGAAACAGGATCCAATCAGAAGATTTAATCAAGTACCTTGGAATATATCTGGACAGTAAACTCAACTTCCCGAAGAACACTCAATAAATAAAGGTAATAGTAAGGACTACAAAGAAACTAATACTTCCGTAATTTTTTAGGCCCAGTCAACTAACGATGGTCAAGAAGATCCAGTTATAGCAGGTCTATGTTAGATCGGTAATTTTGTACACTGTCTCAGTACGGAGCTCCATCATTTCGATAACCACACTTCATTAATATAAACAAAATTCCTGGAAGAATCTAGAGGGATTCTGACAGAAGACCTAAAACCAAGGTAAACTGCTTCCACCTAAACAACAATTTAGCGTCAACAACACTTAACGTTCAAATTTGATAAAACACGACTCAACCGTATTAAACATCCAAAATATGTAGGCGTGACTTAAAACTAGAAATAACATCATTTAGAAGCTCTGTTGTACAACATGGGAGGCATCGGCATCTACGTTTAGGTCTTTAGGTTTAGATCTTGTTTATTCTGTAGTTAAAATATTGCGCAACAATATGGATCAACAGTGGTGAGGTTTAAAACATTGATGTCCAGTAAAATAACACCATGAGACTGACCGCTGAATTAATCACACCAACCCACTGACTACCAGTGCCGAGCGACATTCCACCACCATACCTTCGTCCACTTATTCTTCTTACCCAAGAATATAAAAAGATACTTAACACCATACATAAATATGTTGAAGATACAACTAAACAACTGCGCTTTAGAAAATATTTCGTACAAACCACAAAAATATAAACAAAATTCCTGGAAGATTCTAAAGGAATTCTGACAGAAGACCTAAAACCAAGGTAAACTGCTTCCACCTAAACAACAATTTGGCGTCAACACTTAACGTTCAAATTTGATAAAACATGACTCAACCGCATTAAACATCCAAAATATCTAGGCGTAACTTAAAACTAGAAATAACATCATTTAGAAGCTCTGTTGTACAACATGGGAGGCATCGGCATCTACGTTTAGGTCTTTAGGTTTAGATCTTGTTTATTCTGTAGTTAAAATATTACGCAACAATATGGATCAACAGTGGTGAGGTTCAAAACATTGATGTCCAGTAAAATAACACCATGAGACTGACCGCTGAATTAATCACACCAACCCACTGACTACCAGTGCCGAGCGACATTCCACCACCATACCTTCGTCCACTTATTCTTCTTACCAAAAAATATAAAAAGATACCTAACACCATACATAAATATGTTGAAGATACAACTAAACAACTGCGCTTTAGAAAATATTTCGTACAAACCACAAAAATATAAACAAAATTCCTGGAAGATTCTAAAGGAATTCTGACAGAAGACCTAAAACCAAGGTAAACTGCTTCCACCTAAACAACAATTTAGCGTCAACAACACTTAACGTTCAAATTTGATAAAACACGACTCAACCGTATTAAACATCCAAAATATGTAGGCGTGACTTAAAACTAGAAATAACATCATTTAGAAGCTCTGTTGTACAACATGGGAGGCATCGGCATCTACGTTTAGGTCTTTAGGTTTAGATCTTGTTTATTCTGTAGTTAAAATATTGCGCAACAATATGGATCAACAGTGGTGAGGTTTAAAACATTGATGTCCAGTAAAATAACACCATGAGACTGACCGCTGAATTAATCACACCAACCCACTGACTACCAGTGCCGAGCGACATTCCACCACCATACCTTCGTCCACTTATTCTTCTTACCCAAGAATATAAAAAGATACTTAACACCATACATAAATATGTTGAAGATACAACTAAACAACTGCGCTTTAGAAAATATTTCGTACAAACCACAAAAATATAAACAAAATTCCTGAAAGATTCTAAAGGAATTCTGACAGAAGACCTAAAACCAAGGTAAACTGCTTCCACCTAAACAACAATTTGGCGTCAACACTTAACGTTCAAATTTGATAAAACATGACTCAACCGTATTAAACATCCAAAATATCTAGGCGTAACTTAAAACTAGAAATAACATCATTTAGAAGCTCTGTTGTACAACATGGGAGGCATCGGCATCTACGTTTAGGTCTTTAGGTTTAGATCTTGTTTATTCTGTAGTTAAAATATTACGCAACAATATGGATCAACAGTGGTGAGGTTCAAAACATTGATGTCCAGTAAAATAACACCATGAGACTGACCGCTGAATTAATCACACCAACCCACTGACTACCAGTGCCGAGCGACATTCCACCACCATACCTTCGTCCACTTATTCTTCTTACCAAAAAATATAAAAAGATACCTAACACCATACATAAATATGTTGAAGATACAACTAAACAACTGCGCTTTAGAAAATATTTCGTACAAACCACAAAAATATAAACAAAATTCCTGGAAGATTCTAAAGGAATTCTGACAGAAGACCTAAAACCAAGGTAAACTGCTTCCACCTAAACAACAATTTAGCGTCAACAACACTTAACGTTCAAATTTGATAAAACACGACTCAACCGTATTAAACATCCAAAATATGTAGGCGTGACTTAAAACTAGAAATAACATCATTTAGAAGCTCTGTTGTACAACATGGGAGGCATCGGCATCTACGTTTAGGTCTTTAGGTTTAGATCTTGTTTATTCTGTAGTTAAAATATTGCGCAACAATATGGATCAACAGTGGTGAGGTTTAAAACATTGATGTCCAGTAAAATAACACCATGAGACTGACCGCTGAATTAATCACACCAACCCACTGACTACCAGTGCCGAGCGACATTCCACCACCATACCTTCGTCCACTTATTCTTCTTACTCAAGAATATAAAAAGATACTTAACACCATACATAAATATGTTGAAGATACAACTAAAAACTACGCTTTAGAAAATATTTCGTACAAACCACAAAAATATAAACAAAATTCCTGGAAGATTCTAAAGGAATTCTGACAGAAGACCTAAAACCAAGGTAAACTGCTTCCACCTAAACAACAATTTGGCGTCAACACTTAACGTTCAAATTTGATAAAACATGACTCAACCGTATTAAACATCCAAAATATCTAGGCGCAACTTAAAACTAGAAATAACATCATTTAGAAGCTCTGTTGTACAACATGGGAGGCATCGGCATCTACGTTTAGGTCTTTAGGTTTAGATCTTGTTTATTCTGTAGTTAAAATATTACGCAACAATATGGATCAACAGTGGTGAGGTTCAAAACATTGATGTCCAGTAAAATAACACCATGAGACTGACCGCTGAATTAATCACACCAACCCACTGACTACCAGTTCCGAGCGACATTCCACCACCATACCTTCGTCCACTTATTCTTCTTACCCAAGAATATAAAAAGATACTTAACACCATACATAAATATGTTGAAGATACAACTAAACAACTGCGCTTTAGAAAATATTTCGTACAAACCACAAAAATGGCCGCAGCCACCGTATTTAACATGATCACCAAATGGACCCGGATCCAGAGACATCTCCATTTGATCTACAACCTAAGACCTGGTGCACAATTTACAGCATCAGAACTCAACATGGTCGATATGCATATATGTTGTAGAGATGTGTTAAGCTACCATAAACATCGCGCAACTGCGGCGGGGTCCAATTTATCAAGCGCATAACGAAGGAGTACCATCAGAGAGGATGAGGACTTCCTAAAAACTATTAACATGCTAATCGGTTTCTACAAATTCTTAAGAACTAACGGAGAAATATATTTCCTAAATATTTATTCTATTGTCTTATTCACTGTATAAGTCCATTTGGAATACCCGCTCGCATTGTTCTTGATTTCACTTAAGCTCACTCACGTCACCTTACAAAGAAAATAATTTATGCATATCTCTAAAATTTTGTTTACTACAGGTAATCCAGGATAATGGACTTTCATTTCTTCGAAATATCTTTTATATTTTATAAGTCGAATTATTTGAATTATTATATTTTGTATTTGGAAATATATTAAGTAAACCAATATTATTTTCAATTTTACATAGCATAACAATTACGTATAAACCAAAAATGTATCAGATGAACTCTTAGAGGTTATAGCCAAAGTTCTCGTAGCCGTGAAAAATATCAGTTCGATATAACATGAAATCTGAAACGACCTTTGTGTATGAGATTAAGCTCGTCCTAAGAAAATATTTCTGCATGACACAAAAAATCCTAATTCGAGTAAAAATATACTGCCAAAGAAAGCACCGGCAAAAAAACCAGACACATGAATAAATACATTCATAATCCCATACGCGTGCAAAGCAAAGCCCGTGTCACATGATCTATTTTCGGACGCATATTTACTCTAATAACATCGCCCGCATCTATCACACGCCATTCCCTCACTCCAGTAACAAATTGTTGAAATATTTCTATTCCCTATCGACATTTAAATATATAAAGGACATTTTTTACTGAGAGAAATATATAGCTGAGTTTTTATAATAAACCATGCTTAGGAACAACTGGTGAAAATATTTTGATTTTTATTAATGACTCGTTTTATAAAATATTTTGGAAGATAAACATAAATTAAGTTTAAAAATAATAGTAGATATACACTCAGAAAACTCTTTACACGAGATATCATTTACCTCGACATGCGAAATTGTGACCGACCACAAAGAAGGTTTGTGATCTTCCTTGTCTTTCTCCTGTCTTTTATTTAGTTGTGATATTTCAATTTTAAATCTGTTACCTGAGTTTCCTCTCTAATCCACTAGTATTCACTTTTGGCTTATAATTTATTTGGTCTTCAATGGCCCAGAACTTGGGCCATTGAAGATAACACTGGAACCCTGAGAACAAACAGAGAAGACATAGCAGAGACATGGAGATCGTATTGCAGGGACCTATATAAAGATGATCAACGCCAAGAGCTTGTTAGCAAAATCTCTGACGAGGTGGAAGAAGAACCTGATATACTCGAAAATGAAGTAAGACAGGCTATCAACAAGCTCAAATATAACAAAGCACCAGGTCCAGATATGATAACAGCAGAAATGCTTAAAGCCACAGAAGAAACCGGCGTAAAGTTACTTCATCTACTCTGTAACCAAATATGGCATTCCAAACAATGGCCTGAAGACTGGACAAAATCCACAATAACGACCATACATAAAAAAAGGCAGCTTGCATAAATGCGACAATTATAGAACTATCTCTCTTATATCCCATGCCAGCAAGATAATGCTAAGTACATATAATCAATGAGAGACTGAAAACATTCCTTCAACGAGAAATTCCACAAGAGCAAACTGGGTTTGCCAAAAGTAGAGGCACTCGAGAACACCTGCTGAATATAAGACAGATAATCGAGAAATCTAGGAAATTCAACATTCCACTATACATCTGTTTTATAGATTACCGTAAAGCGTTCGACAGGGTCAAGTGGAGACACTTATGGCGAATACTAAAAGAAGTAGGCGTACCACAGCATATAATTACACTTATAACTGAACTATATGAACACACTACTGGATCAGTTAAAGTACTTGACACACTTTTGAACGAGTTTCATCCAGAACGGGGTGTCAGACAAGGATGTATACTATCTCCACAAATATTCAACATATATGGGGAGTATATTATGCGAAGAGCAC
Source organism: Diabrotica balteata (assembly GCA_918026665.1). Lineage (NCBI taxonomy): Eukaryota > Metazoa > Arthropoda > Insecta > Coleoptera > Chrysomelidae > Diabrotica > Diabrotica balteata. The sequence continues at coordinate 171,530,404 of OU898277.1, read as the reverse complement.
TTGAAGGATGGGAAAAGGGCATCTCAATAAATGGTCATAAACTAAACAACCTACGTTTCGCAGATGACACAGCCCTTCTTGCAAATAGTCAAGCAGAGCTGATGGAACTTATATGACTGATCGAAAACGAAAGTCAAATATTTGGTCTGCAATTCAACATATCCAAGACAAAGATCATGATAGTGGATAGACTACACAACAATCATCCACACATAACCACAATTGACCGGTTCGAGGTTGTGAGCTCATACTTATATCTGGGATCATTAATCACAAACACAGGGTCATCACAAGAAGAGATTAAACGTAGATGTGATCTAGCAAAAGTTGCCACAACAAAAATGACCAAAAAATGGAAGGACTGTCAAATTTCAAGAGCGATAAAGATGAGGTTGATCAACTGCTTAATATTCCCAATACTGACCTACGGATGTGAATCTTGGACTCTGAGACAATCGGAGAGAAGAAAGATAGACGCCACTGAAATGTTCTGTTGGAGACAAATGTTACGAATTCCTTGGACTGACCGTAGAACAAATAATTCAATTTTAAGAGGGCTAAAAGTTAGCCAACGACTCTCTAGTAAAGTCCATCTCCAACAGTTAAAATATTTTGGGCATGTTATGAGAGCAAACACAGAAAACATGGAAAGACTCATAATACAAGGAAAGGTAGAAGGCCGAAGATCACGAGGAAGATCCCTAACAAGATGGATAGATCAAATTACAGAAATGTGCCAAAGACCTATGCATGAATTAAAAAGAAATGACCAGAGATAGAGATCTCTGGAGACGGACAATACACGACATCACGTCGACCAGTACACTCCCCCTGGGGGGTCAGGATTGAAGAGAGATTTGGCCTTTTCATAGCCTGTTAAGTTTATGGTATGATAAGCATTTACATATACGCAAAAATATCAGACAGTTCCTTTTAGTTTGAAACCATGCTTTGGTCATGTAAACAGAAGCTATCTAAACGTCAATAGAATTAGAGTGGTTGTATTGGCGAGGAACCGCAAAGTGGGCGACGCCTGGTGGTAGATTTCAAAAGCATCCACTTCGGGAACGCATTGAAATTGTCATTATTTTGTATACATATTAGCGACCGGTTTATATTGTAATTAACAATGAGTTCGACTTCAAAAAACTATTGCAGTGTTCCTCAATGTTCATCCTATGATAATTCACAAAAAAAAAATCCATACGTAAGTTTTCAGTGGACGAGAATATGAGAAAAGTTTGGCAATGCATTTTGTGAATTGACAAACATATAACCAAGTACGTGCCTATGTGCAGTTTAAATTTTACTGAGAACGATTACTTTTCAATTGTTGATTAAAATAATATTTATATTTTAATATATTTATACTTAATTTACTTTATAGTAACACCTGAAACTAAATTAAGAAGACTGAAGAAAAATGCTGTTCCATCAGCTAAATTGCCCCAACGGTTTCATGAAGTTATTAGTAGAAAACGTAAGGCGTAACTTACAAAATATAACGTGGCCAGCTCCAAAAACTGCCTCACCCTCAACTAAAGATCTCTGCCGATCCTGCAACCATATAAATAATTAAGATAATATAAATTTTACTTCTCGTGTTTCAGACATACTGTAGAAAAACAAACATTTAATTTTTTTTATTCAACTTTTACTTTGGCAAAACATACGTGTAAATTATTTACATTAAACGTTTTATACCTTAGAGATCAAATGACAAAATTATTTGTTTTCCCGAAGTTATCGTCCATCTTTAAAATCTTCAGCGCCCCCTGTCGGAATTGGCTATCGCGAATATTGTAAGCCGGTTTGCCGTATTTCGCCCATTCTATGAATTATCATAAATAAAATCTCCTTTTGTACTCCACAGCCGTACAGTGATAATCCTCTACAAGTACTTGCCTAATACTTTTATTTGCTTCTTTTTCTCAGCGATCATCAAACAATTAATAATTTTCTAATGGCACTTAATAATTCTTTTAATTCACTGGTGAAAAAATATGTCAATAAAAAACATATATAGTGTTGAAGTTTTAGATTATTGTATGTTGGGCCATCTTGGAAACAATAACTACATGTGTAGCAATATATCTTTTTACTTCGCTCCATACCAACTCTATATCTGTTTTTAAATAATGTTCTTCAAAAATTATATCTTTCAGTAGAAGCCACGTTTTTAATTCTTCTTTATTGGAAGTGGTGGTAGGAACTTTTTCCAATTTCCTGCTATGATAAGGAGCATTATCTATCACCACAACTGTTTTTTCTGAAAAATTATGAATTGGGTTATGTTTGAACCAATTTTCAAAGAGTGGACCATCCATTTCCTCATGGTAATCTTGGCTGTTTTTCTTTGCCAGAAAAGTCAGTTCTTCTTAATTAACAAAGCCATTTTAACATCCTGTACGTAGGAGGACAAAACGGGGACCACAAGCTGCAGGAGCTTTTAAGCCACGAACAAATGCATCTCTCTATGCGGTTTATTGGACGTGTCTATCCATTCTTTTAATAATGCTGTGGTCAACATTTATGCATGACTTACCTAAATAGACGATATTGTAGCCTTTTTTGCGGTATCGACGAATGAATCTTATTATTGAATGAAATGAATGAAATTATTGTCGGTAGTCTATTTGTTACGAAGATATTTTTGCCTACCCCATGGAGTATTTTTACAAGGGATAGAAAATGGGGGACTGAAACTAAGAAGGTGGAGAATTTGAAGAAAAATTCGGACTCCAATAAAACTATAAACGCTTTTGACAGCGGTTTCACCGAGAGTAATGAAATTATCCTCAAAAATTGATCGCATAACTTAAAACACCAAAACACTTAAATAATAACGATGGTTGAAACGCAAATCCTTAATGAGAAAACGCAATTCAAGCAGTTCGAATAAATCAATAAAAGAAATACCGAAGAAATAACATCTGTAAAATATAAACAAACTATTAAATGGTTTATATTCTCGAGCCGACTTAAGAAGGAATTGAAAACATATTTGGGTTTTAATACGTACGAATAGGAAACTAAAATGCATTAAAATACTCTTCGATTTTTTAAACATTTATATGAAGGGATTTCAATGTATTACATATACGAGGGGATTCCAATATACACCAAAAAAATCAATGAATTGCAAATACTACATATTTCTTCGAAAGTATTGCTGCACTATTCGAAGGATACAGCTCTTTTCTGTCTCATCATATTTATTGTGACGAGATGAAAAAAATTTACACATTTTAGGCTTTTTCTTCGGTTGTTGGGGACCAGCAGGTGACGCATACCCCTAGCGCACTTTATAAATACTCCTTTCTGAAACACCACACATTTCTGAAACAACTGATATTCAATTTGATTCTGAATCATTACCACGCCGATCCATTACAAAATTTATCCAATCGACACTATAAAAATATTCGCAATTTTTGAAGTTATTGCAACTCTATAGATTTTAACACATTTTAACACTCAATAAGTAATTATGAACCTATTATAATCCCAGTATTCATTATGGCAGTCAATAAAAAGAAATTGTTTACTATCTTCTAGAAAATCTAATTTTTTCTAATATATATTAAAAATAAAATTTCCTGACAAAATTTTTTTGAATCTCTGATTGTATCGTGTTCATACGGTTGCTGCTATGAAGAGCGGCAAAGTTGTCAAGCAAATTCTTATTTAGTTTGTATGGCCCTATCCTTCGTACACTGGATCGCATGTCTGAATTATGCTATAGCCGTCACGGGATACCGCTCTTGCTGGATAAAATTTTATTTAAACAAAAAATATGTTAACATTTTCTCGTCTATTTACCTCGTCTATATACCTTTAGAGAAATCTGGGAGTACAAATAAACATTTCGAGTATGCTTAACCTCTTCGAAGATTTTAAGACGAAAACTTAAAAGTGGTAAATAAAATCATAATGAAATTAATATGACATACAAAGAGGACAAAAGGTACTGTAACACTAACTGAAATAATGAAAAACATTAACATTTATAGATTGCACAAAAATATAATGGTTCGTCTGACCAGTGTCGCTAGTTTAAGTTCCTAGGTAAAATGTGTCAAGATAAGTATTACACTAAAGTTTAAAAACAGTGTAATGGACATTACAACGTCTTTCATATTAATTATCGTTAGATTATTCAAAACTTAAGAAGTAATAATAACACTTTGAATGCGTCACGTATCCCAGGGGCATGTACGTAATTTTTCAACTGTGTTATAGTAAATTTGGTCAAACCGTGGCATCTTATGGTAGCGATAAAAATGTTACTTGTACGTCGTTTTAAGTGTAACAAATAGCTATCGATAGCAAATTTTTAATTCTCGCTACTGATGTCGGTAATATAAGACATGCCCCTGGAGACACATGCCGCACATGCGTCACAGACCCCGGGAGGCATGTGCCATTGCCATTCGCTTCAACTTGTTGGTGCTTGTTGCTGTATATATTCAGTTTCAGTTTATTGTAGTTCATTGAATTTTTCGATGCAAAATTTAATGGCTATCATATCGAAGAAGCAGTTAACACGTTGGCAAATCGAAATGATTGGAATCCTTTTAACCCAAACGAAAGACCACCTACCATCGAATACGTTGCCCAAGCCATTAAAAAGCTTAAAAATAATAAATCACCAGGAATTGATCAAATTTGCAGTGAGCTCTACAAGAATGGTGGCGATGCCCTACTACAGACACTGCATAAGATTTTACTTCTTGTTTGGCATAATGAGACCATGCCTTGTGAATGGTCTCAAGGCGTGATATGCTCGTTACATAAAAAAGGTGAACAGCTCCATTGTGACAACTATAGGGGTATAACCCTCTTAACAACTGCTTCCAAAATACTAGCAAATATTCCCTACGAAAGGCTGCAAGTTTACACAGTGGGCATAGTTGGTAAATATCAAGCTGGATTCACTTCAAAAAATTAACAATTGACCAGATTCATTCAATAAGACATATTCTCGAGAAAACATTAGAATTCAATATTGAAACCCATCACCTATTCGTCGACTTCAAGGCCGCATACGACAGTGTCAAGAAAACAGTGCTATACCAATTAATGCATGGGTTTGGTACACCAGAGAAACTTATCCGACTAACGAGAATGACAATGTCTAACTTAAAAGCCACTGTTAGAATACAGGGGGAGAATTCTAGATCCTTTGAGATAAAGGATGGACTCAGACAACGGGATGCTCTGGCTTGCCTCCTATTTAATATTGCCTTAGAAAAGGCAGTCCGAGATACACGATTTAGGGATGGCGGTACTATTTACAATAGACCGATAGAAGTCTTAGCATATGCTGATGACATTGACATAATAGGGCGTAACAATCGAGATGTTGAGCAATATCTCCTAGAATTGAAAACAGCGACGAAACAGGTCGGTCTAGTCATCAACGAAGACAAAACCAAGAACATGTTGGTTACAGAGGATACGATAGCAAATGAGGATTTGAGAAACAGTCTTTGGAAGTCATACCTTTGGACGTGTTGACAACTTCACATACCTTGGATCGCTATTGACTGCTACAAATAAAACAAGCGAAGAAATCAAAAGACGAATAAATCTTACAAATAGGGCATACTATAGACTCCAAAAGCATTTCCACTCAAGAAACATTCAAAGAAGAACTAAAATTATTATATACAAAACATTGCTGAGGCCGGTCCTCACATATGGAGCAGAAACATGGACTCTAACGCAGAAAGATAAAAAACTTTTGGGAATATTTGAGCGTAAAATACTTCGCAAAATATTTGGAGCTATAAACGACCAAGGGCAGTGGCATAGAAGATATAATTTGATTTGTATCAGCTCTTTGATGAGCCAGATGTCATAACGTTCATTGAAACACAGCGACTTAGATAGGCTGGACACATAATACACATAATGCCAGAAAATACGATTGCTAAAAAGCTAACCACAGGAACACCTTTAGGAAGAAGAAGCAAAGGCCTACCGCAAATTAAGTGGTTAGACGGAGTTGAAACCGACTTACGGATATTAAAAAATCAGAAGATGGCAACTTGTTGCCAGAAACCGAACAGAATGGCGATGAATCTTAGAGCAGACCAAGATCCACAGAGGATTGTCGAGCCAAAGATGATGACAGACGTCGATAAATTAATTACCGAAATTTACACAAGGCCAGCAATTTGGGATATACGCTCAGATAATTATTCAAATAAAATAAAGGAAAAAAACATACTTCGGAAGAGGTTACCTACAGTTTTATTTCGGAAGATGCTTTTCTGGGCCTTCTTTTATTTCGTTAACTAACGTGTACAACACTTCTTTATTTTTTTTATTTAATTACTATAGGATGTATCCAATACCTGCGTTTCTTCTTCTTTTTTGATTTAATATGAAGTAAACTTGCACTTATTAGGTGTAAAATAAATCGTCGTCACTTTCACTAGATAATTCTAGAGACATCATTATACCATTCTACGTCCAAAACTCGACTAAATTTGACAACACCGAATACAATGGCAAAACTACTGCCACTGTTAAATCACCTAATGTGTTTTTAGCCGCGCGGCAGCAGACGAGGCAAAACGCTTTGTCTGTGTTTAACCTAAGTATTTGGCCGCTGCAGTCAAGGTATTAATAACAACAGTACTTTTGTTTTGGAACGTTCACATAATCTTTTATATTAATGCCAATAACTTACATATGCATAATTTACTATGATGATGATACATAAATTAAAAATTACAAGATAAAAATGTTGATGTGATATCTCCAAAGGTAAATGTTTGAGATAAAATACTTTTATGGTCGGACGAGTTCCCACAAAATGCAAACTTGTCGCTGAATAATACATTTATTTAGGAGTATATTGGATTAAAAATTTTCGAGTACCATTTCAACAGCTTGTAAAACATACACACATTGTTTGTGAAACACTCAGTAGAAGTTCTGGCATATAAAAGCCCCCAAACCATCGAAGCATCATAACACCAGCTCTAACTGTAAGCCAATGACGGTCCGTATTGCGTAAAGCTTTATTCGTAATTGGATTAAGCTAAGTCATCTTGAAGTCGGAAGTTGCTATAAAGCTGCAACTGTAGCGTAAACTGATATAAAGCGTCTAACCACTTTTCGCAGTTTTGCTTTTTACTCCGACTAGACCATATTTCAAATCAAAACTTTTGAGATTGTTTTAAAAGGATTTCGGACCGGCTAAAAATCCCGGAAAGTGATCTCTTTGTGTCGTAATTTAAAAAGATTACGACTAGACAGGTCTGGGAGACTAGACAAAATGAAATCGGTACGTAATGAGAAAACTGAAGAATTACCTAATTACAAAAAATTTCTGAATGTCTTAGTAGACTAAATAATCTAAAATATTCATTCATCATTATATAAATTAGTTTCATTGAAAAATGTTCTAATTCGGTTTAATCATGTCTTCTAATATATATACTCATACTTGTATTGTTGCCCTTCCTAAGTGCCATAATGTTTAGTTCGGCGATTATCACAGCAAATCCATCTCTGTCGTAGGCTTGATGGATTAGAATATTACCGACCTTGTTTCACTATTATCAATTATAGCTATTCATGTTCCTCATGTCTTATTAGGTGTCCCAAATAGACTATTTATTTATTTTTATTGCATTTACAAACTACGGTTGGTTATTCTTGATTCTCAGGATTGGTCCAATGGATTTTGTGCTGGTCCAGCTTAAACGTATTATGTGATAAATCTACGTTCAAAAAGCTAAGATCGTTGTAATTACTTTCCTTGTGAACCATGTTTTACATCTTTATAAAAAAAGAATATGTTGAACAGACGAATAGTGAAAGTAAATATTAGAGAGAATAAGGTGCATTTTGATGAATCTGATTCTTGCAATTTATATTCTTCCTTCAATTTCTTTGGAATAGAATTAACTATACACACGATAGTAGTAGTGATGATAGTTTTTTACATTATGATAATCAGCATAATCATCAACCGGTATGCGCCCACTTCTGGACATAGGTCTCCCTCAGCTCTTTCCATCAGTCTTTGTCCTGTGCGGTTTGTATCTAGTTATTGCTAACATGCTTCAGGTCGTTAGTCCATCTAGTTGGTGGGGGTCCTCTGCTCCAGATTGCTCCGTGTCTTGGTCTCCATTGGGCAATACGTTTTATCATCGGCTGTCTGATAATCTGGCGACATGACCTGCCCAATTCCGTTTTAGCGACGCGATTTTTTCGATATCGTCTGTTATTTTTCTTCTGCGACGTATTTCTTCATTTAAGATTCGATCCCTCAGAGAGACACCCATCTCTGGCGCTTCATAGTCCACTGTGTCACGCTAATCTTAGTCACTACTTTTTTTGTGAGTCTAAATGCTTGCACTCCATAAGTGAGTACAGGTAATGCTTAGGCTAATTCTATGCGACTTGGGAGCTCACATGTTTGGTTATCTCTGCCCCACCGAATTTCATGTTCTAGGTACTTATACGATGCAGTCTGCACAGTATCCCTTCCATTAAGAATAATATTTCGATTTAGCACTAAATTAGTCATTATTTGTGTCTTGTTCATATAATCTTGTAATCTTTAGTTCGACCTCCAAGAAATCGTGATATAATTTTTCAAACATCATTATTGTATCATTCATACTATCGACTGTAAGGACAATGTCATCTGCAAATTTCAAACGACTGAGCTTCTCTTCATTTATGTTGATGCAATGATCGTTCAGAGCTTCCTTTCCACAGGTATGTTCTAAAAGTGTCGTGAATAGCTTTGGAGGCACTGTCTCCTTGCCTTACTCCTCGGTGTATATACAGGGTGGTCCTTAAGTAATTGTACAAAAAGAATCCGCAGATTCTACACTTATAGGGTAAAATAATAGGATTTGATAAATAACAGAATAATTTGATTTTACATCAAACATTTTACGTTTTGTATTAAATTAAAGTTATAATCAAAACATTTTATTTACATACCAAATTAAGAAATAGTTAAACTAAATCACATTAAACTTTTTGTCAAATTTGATCCATTTTTTTGTCAATATTGTTCGATATGTCCACCATTTCCTTTAATTCATTTGTCAATACATTCCATAAAATATCATCTCATATTAAATAGCATAATTGGTTCTAAAGAAAATGGATTTGTTAGTGAACATATTTTAAATACTCTATATTTTTGTGTACGATAACGTCATAAATTTAGTTTATACTTATGCACGTCAGATATTAGAAATGTCGTTATTATTAATCGAAAAGATGGTTCGACATTTTGCATAATATTGTCATATGAGGAAATACGCCGTCCTTTCTCAAAAACGCAATAACATAATACGATGCTTTCTGTGAAGATTAATGCATTATTTTGAGTTGTGCCAGTCTTGTAAAAAAGTTGAGTTTAGGTATAAAATGAGTTGTAGTATTTTTTTGAGTTATGTTTGTATTTTAGAAAATTATTCAAACTTTTTGAATTTTTGAACCCAACTATCTACAAATTATGTTCACTCATGACTTTCTTAAAAAAACCAGTCGGAATTATTTAAGATTATAAAAATGTCTCAAGCTTTTAAGGGTAAAGTTTTGTATGAGGGTCTCGTGCTAAAGTTAAACAATGGTAATAGGATTATGGAAAGGTAAAGAATGAATTTTCAAATAAATGAAGTATTTTTTTAACTGTAATTTACTGTAGAATGACAGCATTTTCTAGTTCTTACACTATAGGGTTTTTGTTCTTATTTTTATGTGACACATATACATTTGTAAAAATATACGAAAAACAATTTTTATAAGGAATTTAATTATCTTCAAAACACATATCCTTGCGCAGACTGTGGAAGCAATCATCAACTCCTGGTATTAAACGTTCTAATTCGTTTTAAAGTCCCCAAATGAAGATCCCTAAGAAAAGTCATGTCTCTAAATCCAAACTTAAAAAGATCTCTTTCTCTTTCTTTAGACCAAGTAGATAGTGACCCTAAGATCACTTGGATTTATCTCAAAGATAAGGTAATGGAGGCTGCAAAAGACTGTGAGGCAGCGGTTTTAACGGGCCGTAAGCCGTGGATATCTGATAATACGTGGACTGTGATTCAACGCAGAAAACAACATAAAACTAGATACGGAATAAATACGTTATCAAAAGAAATATTACCTACAGCCTCTGGATCGTGTTTTTTTAAGTAACTTTTATGCTGACTTTCGTTTTATGGTACAAAATAACGCAAACAGGGTTCTAAAGCGCCTTCAGTTTGGTAAACTCTTTGGTCGAGCATGGGGAAACTAAAAAACTGTCCAAAATGCGGCTTCTGCATTTAAATCTACGGGAATTTATCCGTTTATTCCATTAATAATCCCAGAATTTTGGCACACATACCCCATCAGAAAGAGAAACAATGAATTTTCCAGTTAGATCAGAATCTTCTTAACCAGGTCCCTCTTGAATCAGTGGTAAAATATCCTTGCACGGTAGCCCAAACAAGTCATCAATTGCTGATGAAGATATAACTCCCGGAAGGGTTCTTCATGAGGTAACGCCCGTGCCTTTATTGGCATGAGCAGTAAAGGATGCCTTGATTAAAAAAAACTTAAAACCTATAAAAAAAAACAAAAACGTAAGAGAAAACCAAGCGAATCGTCACTATCTGAAGATGATACTCTAAACGACACTAGTGGTGATGAAAACATGAGTGATATTGTGAATGAGTGTATTGGGTGCAACAAGAACTATCGCCAAACATGTAAAAAATGCATCTGGTTACAATGTATTTTTTGTAAGCGCAGTTGAGGAAAGATGGACCGATGACATGCCAGTACATTATATTTTTGCTTAGGTTTAAAAATTATAATTTATATTTTTTACTTATACCAAAACAAATGCCAATGTTAAGTTATGTTATACAATTTTTTTCTATTCTGATGTTTATTTAATAAAGAAGCAGTCATCAGTTTTCTAGAAGGTGGTCCATCTCTCCTCTCTTTACCCTACCAGTCCAATATAGCAACAGTTCGACTAAACTAGAAGTCCTCAATCCAATTCAAGACCGAGAGAGGCATTAGACAAGAATGCTTGTTGTCACCTGACCTATTCAACATTTTTGGTGAAGACGTCATGAGAATGTGTTAAGATGGATGGACCGTTGAAGTAACAGTGGCTGGTAGGAAAATCTCCAATTTAAGATTTGCTGATGACAATACACTTATAGCAACAAATAAGCAAGAAATGTTTAATCTCCTGCGAACAGTTGAGTACGAAAGCAATAAAGTTGTTTTGAAAATCAATAAAGCTAAGACAAAAATAATGGTGGTCGACAGATCCCACACTATTCAATTGACTAACATGTTACAGGAATACCAGATAGTGGACACTTTTGTCTATCTTGGATCTAGTATAACTAACGACGGTAACTGTAAAGCAGAAGTTGGAAGACGTATTGGTATGGCAAAAAACTATCAAGCTGAGACTTCGCGGAGGCGAGTGCCAAAAAATTGATGTCTTTTGTGGTGATGTGGTGCTGGAGAAGAATGCTACACATACCTTGAACAGCTCATAGGACTAACGTTTCCATTCTAAACCAACTCGAAAATAAAAAAGGATGTCCAGAATATGTCTCTAACGTATTGTATAATTTTGGGTCACGTGTAGTATGGTGTACAAATTGTTCGAAAGACTGTTGTATAATAGAATCAGCAAAACCATATTCTAATACTTACCAGTGGAACAGGCAGGATTTCGGCCAAACCACAGCTGCACAGACCAGGTACTCACTCTGACCAATTATGTGGAATCAAACTTTCAGAAGCAATTAAAAACAACCGCTGTCTTCATCGATCAATCTGCTGCTTACAAGACACTGTGTAGCGACAAGGGGCAATATATAAATTAATGCGAATAATCCCATGCAGAAAGACCACTGAGGTTGTTAACGCCATGCTATCCAACAGATGCTTTAAAGTTATATTGGGAGACAAGACTAGTACCCAAAGAAAACTGAATAATGGACTTCCACAAGGATCCGTGCTGGCTCCCATGCTTTTCAGCCTCTATATAGCAGACATGCCAGAAACCACATCAAAAAAGTTTGGATACGAAGACGACTGGAAGCTTGCCGCAAGTCATAAAGAACGATTTAAATGCCCTAGGAAATTATTTCCGCAAATGGAGATTGCAACCCAATCCAACTAAGACAGAAGTGTCCTGCTTCCATTTGTACAACAAGATGGCCAACTATCAACCTCAAATCCATTTTGAGGATAGACTCCTTAACTATAATAAACACCCAAAATACTTAGGTGTTACACGTGACAGAACGCTAAACTTTAAAGAGCATCTTACTAAGACTGCTGCACAACTCCGCACTCGTAACAACATCCTGCAAAAGCTCTGCGGCACTACATGGGGCTCCTCAGCACCCACACTTAGATCGACAGCATTAGGACTGGTATACCCCGTAGCGGAATACTGTGCACCAGTATGGATAAACAGTCCACATACTCACCGTGTTGATGTCCAACTCAACCAAACCATGCGAACTATATCAGGCACAATCAAGGCCACGCCCACTTACGGGTTACCAGCTTTGAGTCATATAGCTCCACACCCATCCGCCGGGAACATGCCCTTGTCAGAGAATTTACAAAAATCAATACTGATCCTGAGCTCCAATTGTCGGAACTTCCGCCAGAGACCGTTTAAGAACAACATCCGTTCTAACATGTTAACAATTTCATTTTGATCAGTTGTTATCAACAGGTCCTCAAAGACACTTCATTTCAGGACCATTTTACCTATGTAGTGTCATACGTCGCCATGTTACCAATTCCAACAGTAACTAAAACATCCTAATTTGTAACTATATATAATATATAATGTAAAACAACTGTAAATTTATAACATTTAAAGGGTTTTAACCCATATATTTTGGTGGCTCATAGCATGTATACCCCATTTACACTGATGATGGATTTACCAATCCGAAAACGTTCTGTAATGTAATTATGATAGCCCGTTTGGGCATTTTATTATATACCCTTTATAAAGGATTTGAAATAATTTTTTTTTAATTTATAATATTTTCATAAACGAATAACAATAATTCGAAAAGGAACTAAATCTGATATTTCACTAAAAGATAATAACTGCAATATATTCTACGATGAAAACTTTAGGACAAGAGTAAAGCCAATGGAAAACGGATATCCTGGCTAAAGAATTTGATGACCTACCACAGGACTTTTCGTTACTGTAGCAAATAAAATTCCATAGCAATATTACCATAGCGAATTTCATTGCCAAAATGGTTGTTAAAATTCGCTTACGGATTGCTACCAGAACAAGACGAAAAATGTTTAATTAAAGCGATGTATTAGTGGCCTAATTCTAACTAGCACATACATTGCAATAAAAATTGGCAAGAAAGTTTCAACTGCTGCTTTTAATTCGCATTAAACTCCTACCACATGTGCAACAAAATAACGATCGAAATTTTATGTTTTCAACTCAAAAGGATGAGAGCTTCTACCGATTAAAACTCTCAAGTGGTTTTAATCTAACCTAAAAATTTATTACACAAACCACGTGCTCCGGAATCACTTCCACATGCTACTAAATTTGCCACTTCTTTACAAAAACCAGACGCAAACGCCGAAAATACATCTGCAACATATTTATCATTATCTGGCGAATGTCTGAACTACAACACAGTATAATGTTTACTGTGGAACTTGACTAATGTACATCCACATTAGAGCGTGACTTTTTAGTGTGTTGATAGGAATTTATTTGGCTTGGCATTTTGTTTACGATCAGAAACATTCATCATAAAATTATTATTGACAACCGAGTAAATTAGTTAAAACGCGTCTGTGATTTGTTTCATTAATAACATAGGAAGTTTCTTTTAGAAATCAGGACAACGTGCTTTTTATAGGCGAAGCAAAAAATAGAGGAAAATAAAGTGACAAATTGTCCTTTAAAAATAATGTTTTAGATCCTTAAAAAAAAATCAAATAGAATTCTTTTAAAAAATTTTAGGCAGCTTTAGCTTTAAATAGTTATGATTTATCAGGGTGTTTGATTACATCTTTAAGCATCATTATTCACTTTATTTTTATACCTTTAGATTTATTTTCACTACATATTTCGCTAAGGTCATAAAAATATGTATTGTTTTCAACCATTTTACAAGATTAAAATGGGAAAACCTTAAATTATCCATTTCTATCTATCCGTTCGTCAACATAACATAAAGTTTATCATCCAAAGTTTGTTAGTAAAGGTGAGAAAGTTGACCTTGGACTTCTGGTTCCTTTTAGTAACCTGTTAAAGTTGCCGAAACAATACAAGCGATATATTATTCGACGCACCTTAGCAAGGCGGGACGATATTATAGTCCCAAAAAGATTACATGTGATATATTATTGGACGTGTATTGAAAAGTCCAGCCCGAATGTTTATTTCCGGTTCGGTGTCATTTCTGATTGATATGTTATGAGCGGAAGTTTGGAAAAAATTACTTAAAATTCGAGAAATCGTTTACCAATCGACGTAAAGCTACACGAAGAGTTTAAATTTTAACTTCCCGTTCTACTTTCGATCACGTTGGTTGAAAATCTAGAACGTACGAGGTCTAATTGCTTCTTCTATTCTTTCTAATATTATAATGGTTTTCAGTAGGCTTAAAGTACTGAATACTAAACATGACAAAGCAATAGGCCCTGATGATTTTCATTTGGAATTTTTAAAATGTATTGATAATGGTATAAAATGACTGACAAATATAATTTACCACTGTTACAAGCAAAACTCCCCTAAATGATTAGAATCAACTTTTATAAATCTTTCAAGAAACTCACTGCCAAAAATTGCGAATTATAGGATTTTAAGCCATATTAGTCATTTACTTAAAGCATTTTTTCAGTAAAGTCATATACAAAATAATGTTCTAAAGGTGAGGAATAACTAACAAAAATATTATTCGGTTTTAGTGCCACACTAAATGTTCAATTTTTCACATGCAAAAAATCATGTCATTTTTTGCTCTATTAATTACTATTCTACAACAATTTTACAATCATTACCCTACTCCAACCCTACTCCTTTAGAAATAGAGACAGTTTGAAAATATCATACGATAAGTACTCTCTCTTGCCTGTTGGCTATCGCTAGCAACAGACGTACTCTCTCTACTGTTGACTGCCACTACTAACAGACGTACTCTCTTGAGTGTTAACTTTCGCTAGCAACATACATTCTCTCTCTCTCTCTTTCTTTCTCTCTCGCTTACTAATAGTTACGCGAAAAATACCTTCAATAACCTGCGGTATGCAGATGATACAATAGTGTTTTCCAATACCATAGAAGGGCTTCAAAACTTAATGAACAGAATAACGGAAACAAGTAGAACATATGGACTGGATATAAACACCAGCAAAACCAAGCTAATGATCATCATCAAGCAAAACATAACTGGAGCAAATCTGTATATGAACCAAATGAGAATTGAACGTGTCTCACAATACAATTACTTGGGAACTATAATCAATGAGTTCTCTTTTGAATCGTAGAGACAATAAACGCAAAAGTGTTCCATCTTATGATCTTATCGTTAGTACCGCGAGACACGTGTTGAGAAACCAATAAAGATAGTTCCCCGTACGGTGGTACGTAGGTAAAAGCCTATAAATACGGCGAGTCTGTGTACAGCACCAGTATTGGTAAAACTTTTTATAAACTTGATTTGCTATTATCTGTAGAACCCCTTACTACATATCCTAATTCATTTTAACCTTCTTCTTCTCTGTTCCATCTTCTATCGAAGGTTGGAAATCATCATGGCTATGCGGACTCTGTTTTGACTGCCGCTCTAAAAAGTTCTGCACTACTGCATTCAAACCATTCCCTTAAGTTCTTAAGCCAGGATATTCTTCGTCTTCCCACATTTCGCTTTCCTCGGATTTTGCCCTGCGTAATAAGTTGTAATAATGCGTATTTTTGCCCTCTCGTCACATGTCCCAAGTACTCAAGTTTTCGTCTTTTAATAGTTTAAAACAGTAAACATTCTTTGAATCCATGATATTCGTAGGATTCTTCTGTAACACCAAAATTCAAAGGCGTCCAACTTATTCAGATGAACTTGTTTTAGTATCCAAGCTTCCAAACCATAAAGAAGAGTAGAGAACACGTAACATCGAAGCATTCGCATTTAAACCAGCCCTATGTAATACAGTCGTCATACACTGAAATTATATTAATAATTTCACGTACGTACACCCTTTTTTGTACACTAGAAACACGAGAGGCCCTTTTTGTCTTACTAGTACTATTTTAGATACACAGGGATGTTAATTATGTAACAACCATATGTTTTATGGATTACCAGGAAGGGATTACCAGGATTGCCCGAGAATTTTAACTGTTTAAATCAGAAAAATTTAACTGGTAAAATCATAATGCAACGAGCAGCACTATAGACCTGTATTATTTGACAAAAGGAGTACCATACACAATATTTACTCCCAATCTGTCTTTAGGGAACAGCGCGACAAAGGAATATTGTAACGATTCAAAAAGCTGAATTCTAGTTTTTCGAATTTAGTTTTGTATAAAGTTTTAATTCACGTATTTTAAATTCTATATAATTCAGAAAGCAGTAACTTTTTTGCAACCCTGTTTAAGGCCTTAATTCTGCGTCCTTCGCTTATAAATTTAGGCTTACATAAGTTTTACTTGCTCTGTTCTGTTTTCTCTGTAATAAGAACAAAATAAGTAGGTAAGAACAATAAGTGTTTGTTTACAAATTGCCAAATGTTTCTGCTTATTCTTCTAAATTTCACCAATCACATTATAGATTAAATTAATCGTGGAGACGGCTATTTTTACCGAAATGAATCATAGATGTGAGAGATATTAAGAATTGAAATTATTATCGGTCTAGCTTTTTAACAAGCCGATATATGGCTACTTTCCCCAGTACCTAGTATCAACAATTTCCAGTTCACCTTCCGTTTTTCCAAAACATGTTTGAAGTTTGTGCTGTTTATTATAATGCAACCAATACATAGAATTCATTTGGTCTGCAAGTATAAAACATATCACAAAGGTTAACTGTTTAGAAGCCTCGAAACAGGTAGCCAAAATTTAACACCAATAAAAACTACTAAACATTATGATTAATTGAGGTATAGGTAATGAATGGATCTTGACAAGAGCTATGACCTTGTAAATAACACGTAAACTTGTGTACTGCATCAACATGACTCATCTTCTTCTTCTTCTGGTTCCTATCCGTTTCGGATGTTGGAAATCATATTGGCAATCATAACCTTGCTCGCTGCGGCTCGAAACAGCTTCGTTGAGGTTTTCTTAAACCATGTTCTTAAATTTCGCAGCCATGATATTCTCCTTCTACCGGGTCCTCGCTTACCTTTGACTTTACCTTGCAATATAGACTGTAGCAGGGAGTAACGGTGCTGATTTCTCATAACGTGTCCCAGATATTGCAATTTTATGCGTTTGATTGTAAACACAATCTCTGGTTCCTTCTTCATTTTTCCTAGAACTTCCTTGTTCGTGATCCTTGCTGTCCATGATATTCTCAGCATTCTTCTATAAAGCCACATCTCAAATGCTTCAAGTTTTTTAATAATGGTGTCTGTAAGCGTCCATGCCTCCGCCCCATACAACAACACAGAGAAAACATAGCATCTCAAATATCTCATTTTTGTATCAAGAGATATGTTGTGACTTTTGAAGATGGCGCTCAATTTGTTATAAAGACCGTTCGTGCCTTTCCTACGCGGTACTTTATTTCCTGTAAATTCCTCCACTGTTCGTTAATAATAGTTCCCAGGTAACAATACTGTTTTACTCGCTCTATCTGCGTCCCATTAATGTATAGATGAGCCCCGTTTATATTCTCCTTGCTGATAATCATTTGTTTCGTTGTGTGGGTATTAATGTTTAGTCCGTACTGTTGACTGTACTCGTTTATTCTGTCCATTAGCCTCTGAAGTTCCTCTAAACTCTCTGCTGTCACCATGGTGTCGTCGGCATATCTAACATTGTTTACTCTTTCACCATTTAGAAGGATGCCTTCGTCTATTCCGTAAAGAGCCTCGTAAAAAACTTTCTCTGAGTACATATTAAATATCAACGGCGATAGGATACATCCCTGTCTAACTCCACGTAGTATTTTTATGTGATCTGTTTCTTCTCCGTTAATTTTCATGTATGCGGTCTGATTCCAGTAGAGTTCTGAAATTATTCTGAGGTCTTTGTCATCCAAGTCTGCCTCTTTTAAAATGTTTATCATCTTTTGATGTTGAACTCTGTCAAATGCCTTTTCATAGTCGATCATGACTCATAGCTCTTGTCAATATCCATTACCTCTATCTCCTATTCATCAGTGTTATGAGCTCACATTAGCAACATTTTCATCATATTGATATTTATTGATTTTTGTATGTGGTGTGGAAATGGTATTTTTAATTTACTTTTTAAACGATTTGGGCGAAAACGTTATAACTGAATAAATGTGTCCAAAACTTTCCACTACATTATAAATAGAACCAAAATAAACACCAAATGCCGGGAATAGCAAACGGATATGCCACAAGCGGAGGAAATAGGAGGGCTGCAATGAAAATAACATAAGATTAGGGATAATTGTAATTGGAATATATTATTTGGAATGGAATTTGGAAGTTTCTAATTTAAACATAAATTACACTTATTGATATCTATCTTATTAAAAGTATCATAAAAGAAATATCTAAATAAATCATATTTGGATAAAATATTTTTAAGAATTTTATGCGCAAGTCAATGATGGTACAGATCTTGGTTGGTTGCTGAGCTTTGTGCTGTCTTGCTTTATTGATTTATGTGACAGTGGTGTACTTTATAAAAGGTGTTCCAAAACCATTGTATTAGAAACAGTGTAGAAAGCTTTTACTAGTCTTTTACTAATCTCGTGTTGAAAAGTTGGAAAAACTATAGGTGATAATAGACAAGGATTCTGGAGTGTAAACATGGCACAGCTGTGCCTTAACTATATAATTCTCTAATAGGGTGCTTCTTCTTATCACCCTTCTCTTCCTTCTATCATTGGTTTCTTGCTGTTAAACCATAATAGATGCATTTTCATTAAAATAATAAATTTGTTTATAAAAAAGCTAAAATCAATATTTAACCTTTTATGCACTTGGGATAGAGTTGGGATAAATTATGAAACCAAGTAAATATATTTGAAACTAAAAAGACACTTAACAAGATATTTATGAAACTTTGCGAGCAAGCACACTGACATATACCGCATCTAATGTTATATTATTTGTTAGTACTCTTCTTCCAGTTTTACTGTAAGGACCGTCAACTTATTTAATTTAACTGGGACAACCTGTCTGGATTTAGAGAACGGCGGTAATTCCACATTTTAAACAATTCCAATTTGTACAACATTGTTGCTTTTAAAAACCAAGTCTCGCAACTATGCAACTGTGAACCAGCTGCCTAGATATTTAGAATGATAGAAACTTTATAGTTTATTTCTATCTGTCTAAGTTTTGCTGTTGGGCTTTATTAATTTTGCTAACTGCTATCCACTTGGTTTTCACACGTTTAGCAGGGTTTCTACACTTTCTGTAACAATGGCTACATCATCAGTAAATATGTTTAATCAATCAGCAAATAATTAATTGTTTCCTAACCCATTTTTACCCTTTGAATGTTTTGAACCATGTATTTTGTTGCTTTAAACATGTATACCTTGGTATCAGCACTGAAGATGGAACATTTCCTCCGAAAATATTTTTTTACGATTTTTTATTGAAATCTTTGTGGTATATGGTATACAGCCGACTATAGGAAATTAACTTTTTCTGATAAGTTCCTTGGTACTTAATGTTTACTGATTATATTATGCTAGTACAAAATATTGAAGGAGACTTTGAAAAAGCACTTAAGAGAAAACATTTAATCAAACTACGAAGACCACGTCTCAATTCGGGAGCTTCATTGGGGGGTGGGTAAGAATCGTATATGAAGATACGGACATTAATTTTTTCATCGTTAACTTTAATTACTCCCAGAACTTATTTATTATGAAAAGGGAAACTTTCAAGTATCGTATACTTGACATATTCAGAGCGATAAGGAATAATATCTAGACACATGGTTATAAAAGTTTTTATAGAATATTTTGTTACAAATCCGTCAAAGATTTTAAATATAAGAAAATTGAAATGCAACAAGGCTTCAATGGAACTGAAGTAAACATTACAGAAACCAGTTATGATGTACAGAATTAAATGTTGGACAACTAGAAAGAAAGAGGAACGACGAACCCATGTGGATGAGCGGAGTGATGAAGAGGAATAAAATTAAGAATGAATATATTATTGAAAGTTTAGAGGTAACATCAATTAATACAAAAATGAGAGATCATAGGTTGAGATACTTCGAGCATGTTCAACGTCAAGCCGTTAATCAGATAATATCAAAAATTGATTATTTGAAAGTTTCTTTGAAACACACACCAGTTCCATGGTTGAACGAATCTTGTTGAACCATGTTGAACGATTGATTATGTTTCTAAAATAAACAGCTCTACTTCTATGAGTGACATATGGAAGAAGATAAAAGGAATATCGGGAAAAAATTTCAATTTAAAAATCAACTCACCTAATATTCAAGATAAGGTTATTACCAACGATAACGAAATCGCAGAAGAAATGGCTAACACTTATAAACATAGGTCTAGTAATACCCAGTATAACCAGACTTTTATCGACTAATTATCAACCAATTTAACCAACTAATTGTTGATTTCGACGAAATAGATAAAAGTCCTATAAGCTCACCGTTTTCAATGGAAGAGTACAACGAAGCCCTTACCTCGGTTAAAGATTGGGCAGCGGGACCTAATGATATTCCGGTGGAAAGTATGAGAAATTTACCTTCAAAGGCTTATCAGTGCCTACTAAAGTTATTTAATCTAATACGGATGCAACATAAATTTCCATTAAAATGGTCAGAATCTATTATTATACCAATTTTAAAACCAAACAATCCAAAAAGTATTCCAAATTTATATAGATCAATATCTTTGACATATGCTATGGGTAAATTAATGGAAAAAATTGTAAATAAAAGGCTTTGATGGACTCTTGAAAATCGAAATCTAATAATTCCAAATCAAAGTGGTTTTCGTAGAAATCGGTCAACAATGGACAATATTTTAGCATTAGAAAATGACGTACTTGAAGTTTTTGCTGCCAATCAAAAATGCGTCGCAATATTTTTTGACATCAAGGGAGCATATGATACCACTTGGAAACACCTAATAGTTAAAAAACTACATAATTTAAATATCAAAGGACACTGCCTAGCTTGCATTAATAATTTCTTAACCAATCGATCATTCCACCTTAAAACTAATGGTATGATATCACCAAAAACAAAACTAGAGAATGGTATTCCTCAAGGATCAGTTTTAAGCCCTACACTTTTTTAGTAGCAATAAATGATGTCTTAGCCAATATGAACTCACCACTGTAAGGTCTCTTATACGCAGACGACCTTGTTATTTATGCGAGAAGCCAAACTTTTGAAAACATCACGAGTATGCTACAAACGTTTTTACATCAACTAGAGGAATGGTTGCAAAATTGTGGATTTAAATTTTCTACAGAAAAAACACAATTTATATTATTCACAAAGAAAAGCTACCCTAATCACTCTCCACTTTCACTATATAACAAGCCTCTAGTTCGAAAAAATAATGTAAAATTTTTAGGAATGACATTCGACCAACATCTAAATTGGAAAGAACATATTAAAAAATTGGCAATCGAATGCCAAGCAAGACTTAATATCCTTAAATCACTATCTAAAAAAGACTGGGGGCAGATAGACAAACTATGCTCTCTCTCTACAGAACTCTAATCAGATCTAAATTAGACTATGGCGTGATAGCATATTCATCGGCTACTGAGTCTTTCCTTAAAATTTTAGATTCAATACATAATACTGCATTACGCATTGTCTTGGGAGCTTACAGAACCACACCAATAGAAAGCCTTTATTGTGAAACAGCTGAACCATCACTATATCACAGAAGAATGTACTTAAAGTTAACCTATGCAATTAAATCAAATACAAATCCTAACAACCACACCTTCAAATATGATCACCTTAACCGATTATCAACATTTTTCTCCAATAAACCACGTCTACATAAACCTTTCTACCACCGAATCAAAATGGATCTCTCATCTCTGGACACCACCCTACCTCTTTGCTTTCCCGTTAGTTTTGAACCTGCTGCACCATGGATTTTGGGAGTACCTAAAATAATAACTACCCTAACATCATTGGACAAACACACTACTAACCATAGTATAATACATCAAAATCTGCAAAACTTATCAAAATATACAAATTTCTCTCAAATTTATACAGATGCTTCAAAATCAACAGTTGGCGTGGGAACAGCAGTTATATCCTCTAATATGTGTCAAAAATATAAGTTGTAAATACGCTATAGTACTTTTAATGCAGAATTATATGCCATATACGAGGCACTCACATATATCCTCACCAAATCAGAAATATATAATTTTGACTGATTCACTAAACTAAACACTAAAATAAAACAAAATCTGATAGAAATAGAAAATTGTAATAAGGAGGTAATCTTTCGATCAAGTGACAATAACTCGTCTTAGATTAGGTCATACCAGTGCCACGCACAAGTTCTTAATTACTAAAGAATCCGAACCAAAATGTGAGCAGTGTAACGGTAAACTCTCGGTGAAACATGTTGTTGTAGACTGTCCAGTTTTCTCCACAGCAAGAATTACTTATGGTATCTCAATAAACTTAGAGAAAGCACTTGGTGCAAATTGTTCATTCACAAATATGTTAAACTATTAATTTTGTTACTATATAATATATTTAATATTGTAAATCTGATTCCCGCTAATAACCTTCGGGTTGATGCGAAGTTGTAAATAAAAAAAAAATGATTAAAGTGAAATAAGGAAACTGAATAGAGAGATTAAAGGGATTTCTTGCCATAAAAATCAGATACGCTACTGACCTCGCAATTAAAATGGTGTTGTACATTTACACAATGCTAAATTCATACCCAATGGTCGACAGTCTTTGTTTTGGCTATATACAAGTACGTATGTATATTTATATATAGCCATATATACAACAACCCGTCAAATTAATACACACATACATTTTATCATGGCTGGATACATTTAATTTAATACAACTCTATGATACGGCGTTTTGTTTAAAAATTTCATTTTCTGCTAGACTACCGCTGAAAAAGTAGTTTTTAATGAACTGCGAAAACTTTTCGTGTATGAAGGTAATTTTAATCATAATTCGGCAATTAAAATAATAACACTTAAAATTGATCACGTTCGTATATCAGTCTTATCCCAAAGTTAGTATTTCTTACACAAAATATTTATTTTTTAATACTCACTTGTAAAGATTTGTATTCTTTCTTATTATCGACAAATACATTTTCATTTTTTTTTTTGTTTTGTTACTCAAAATAGCCACAAAGCTTCTTTCTGAACTCTTTGTAGAATATGAATTAGAGAATACTTCTTGAATAATTGATGGATTCGACCGTTACTTGATGGAAATTCATTTTATGTAACAATAAAACACTGAAATCTTTGTTTTCAAACTTGATTTCCATATATTCTAACAAAGATAGCTTAAGGCCTTTTTTTTAATGTGAAGAATTTTAAATTTGTCATTAAAAGAATGATTATGATCTAGAAGGTAAAGTGCGTATGTCGAATCTGTTTTTCTATTCTTGAAAGCCATTTTATGTTCTGCTATTCGTTTATCAAAGTTTCTACCAGTTTGACCGATGTAAGTTTTTGGGCAGTCGCCACATTGAAGTTTGTACACGCCACTATTTAAGTGTTTTTTATTTTGGCTCTTGTTATTTTTAATATATTTGCTTAGGTTTTTATTTGTTCGGAAAGCTGGTGTTATTCCTTTCTTTTTTATGTGTTTTGGCAATTTTTTTTTGTCATTTTGCCTGTATATGTAATTGAGCAGAAGGTACTGGGTTTTTTCTCTGGTGGTGGAAATACTAATTTCAGGGCTTTCTTGTGTAGTTTTTGATTTAACATTTTATTAATTGTTTGTTCGTTGTATCCGTTGTTTACTGCTATTTGCTTAATTATATTTAATTCTGTCTCAAAGTTGTATTTTTACATCGGAATTTCTGTTAATCTATGTAACATACTATGGTAAGCTGCCAGTTTATGTTGTGTTGGATGGGATGATGAATTGTGTATAGTCGTGTCAGTATGGGTATGTTTATGAAATATGGAGAAGTCATGTTTGTTTTGAAGTCTGCTAATTTTTAAATCTTAAAAATTTATGTATTGATTTTGTTCTGTTTCTATTGTAAATTCAATATTATGACTATGAACTGAATTAATATACGATAAAAATTGGTCGAGTTGCCTGTTAGTTCCTGTGAAACATACCAGTACGTCGTCTACGTATCTCCACCAATATAAAAACTGTTTGAATATGGGATGTTTTGAAATCTTTGTCTCTAGATGATCCATAAAAATATCTGATAGCAATGGGCTTAGACGATTACCCATTATAAGTCCTGCACTGTTATTTGTATATATTTTATTATTAAATTCAAAGTAGTCCTGGTTTATGCAAACTTCAAGAAGATGTAAAATTTCAGATGTAATTATTGGATTTGTACTATTTGGGTCTAAAAGGTTTTTTACTAGAATAAAAGTTTCTGTAGGAGGGATACTAGGAAAAAGATTTTTTACGTTTAATCTGGAGTTTGAGATATTGTAAGATAGCATAAAGAACATAAAAGGGCTTTCAAGAATAGAAAACCAGATTTGACATACGCACTTCACCTTCTAGATCATAATCATTCTTTTAATGACAAATTTAAAATTCTTCACATTCAAAATAAAGGCCTTAAGCTATATTTGCTAGAATTTATGGAAATCAACAAATTAAAAAACACATATATAATTCTGAATGACCAACTTGAGACAAACAGTTCTCCCCTCCTCAACCTATTTCATTAGAGACTATAAATTTGTAAACCCAAGCCAAAAGTAGATCACTTGAGAAAGGCAATCAGCCGAAACAGCTGTAGTGATAAGATTTAAAATAAATTTTGTGGAAGTTTGAAAACAAAGTTTTCAGTGTTTTATTGTTACAATACTTCATGACTTTCTGATTTTGCTTCTTCTGCTTCTAAATCTCCTTTTTCTTTTCCTCCTCATTCTTCTCTTTTTTCCTTCCTCTGCCTCTTTTTCTTTTTCACCTTCTACTCCTTTTTCTTCACCTTCTCTATACTCCCCAGATAGGCTAGCACCCTGCTACATCCTCATATACCTATTTATTGGATCTAAGTTTTTTCCCTCTTAATTTGCTTTTGACAGATATACTCTGGATTAGAAAGTTTTCTTAAAATCTTGCCGAAGTCTGTCCATGACTTCCAATTTCTGTTGTTGTTTCGGCACCAGAGCAACCCATGGTGTCCTAGCAACTCTGGAAATGCTCTTAGAAGATCCGGTGTATCGATCGTCTCTCCTTTCAATAAAGTCTACTGCTTTAGAATGTTTATTTATATAAGTGTGAGTTCCAATTTCGTACTTGGTTTAATAACTTTGCTTGCGACATTTTTCTTGGTATTGTTAGGTCCTATAATTGTCTTCTGATAACTTACATTTCTTTAGTTAGTACATCGAATGCAGATTCTTTTAAAATACAGTCAAGTTTATATCAATAATTTAGTTTTTTTATATTTTACCCATGTTTTAGCACATGCAAGCTTATTAAATGCAAACCTTTATTAAGAAAGAGATTGAATCCCGTGGGACAGGATAGATAAATTCGAAACTTGCAAGACCAAGAACAAGACCATGACCGGGAGCGCAATACCAAAACCAAGACCAAGACTAGGTGTATTGGCGCAAGACCAAGACCAAGACTATCTAAGTCTCGTCTTTTTCTTGCATATGGTAACTAAGCAAGCAATATAATTAAACCCAGCCTGTGAGTAATGTTCACCCCTATATAGATGCTCTTGCCATGTTGGCTTTTTGTACCTACAGTATCTTCTACGTGTTTGCCAAATGCTAATCTTTTGTCCATGATTACTCCGAGGTATTTTGCGTCGCTTTTCCACTCGATGGGATTGTCTTGCTCAGTTACCTGGTCTTCTAGTTGTTGGTGCCTCTTTTTGAAAAGTACAGCTTGTGTCTTATCGGAGTTTATTGATATTTTCCATTTTAAACTCCATTCTTCTATGTCGTCTAGCGCTGTTTGTAGGTTGTTTACCGCTATGTCTACATTTCTATGTTTAGCCGCTATCGCTGTGTTGTCGGCATAGAGGCTGAATAGTGTACCTGGTATTCTAGGTATATCTGCTGTGTATATCGTGTACAGTAGAAATGACAGTACTGCTCCCTGTGGCACTTCAGCCTCCGGGTTCCGTTTCAGAGTCCGAATAGGACAAGTCCTATCCGGACTCTGAAACTACGATTGCTCAAGTACGAAGAAATCAGCCTTGTCATTGATCCGCTATACCCGTGTCTTCTCATTTTGTAGATCAGTCCGTTATGCCAGACTCTGTCGAATGCTTTGCTTACATCTATCCGACCTACATCTGTTCTTTTTCCTACTCAAGTTTCTACTTCCTCTTCCGTAGTGCTATTTCTGAGCGCTTGTTGGATGATGTTTTCCAATTCTAGCACTCTACCTTCTATTTCTTGTGGGTTGTCTATCACTGGAACTATGTTAATTCCGGTGCTCACGAGTCTTTTAAAGTGTGTCCACTTTGTTTTCTTTTTGATTCTTTTAATTGTGCTTTCATCTTCCCGTTCCTAGTTCTAATAGGATGGGGTTGTGGTCCGTTGTGTCTTGGTTTAGTGTTTGTAGTCCTAGGTTTATGTCTAGTCTTAGGTTTATGTATATAGGAAGTCCGTTTCCTGGATAATGCGTTAGGTATGTAAAGCCCATTAGCATAACGTCGTCATTATTTTCGATCTATGTGTTTAGTAGTTTTTTATTTCTATTCGTAGCTCTGTCGTTCCAGTTTGGGAAACTTGCATTTAGGTCTCCTTTTATTATTGAGGGTTCGTCGTTTGGGAGTGTTTAGGTCATCTTCGATCAGTGGATCTTGTGGTTTCACGTAACCGGAGGTAATTCTGACTTCTCCTTGCCTCTAATTGTTGTTGCTTGCATTGTGTTTAATTGTGGTGTTGAAATTCTGATGTGACCTATGCCTTTTTTCACTAGTATTGCTGTGCCACCTAATTATGTTTATGTTGTTCGTGAGCTTTGTTTCCTGTATGACCGCGACGTCCATTTCGTATCTATTGACCAGTTCAAGTATATTAACTAGTTCAGTGTCCGCTATCGCCTCGTTGACTACCCTAGCAATTAGCTCTCTTACAGAGCTTACTAGGCCATCTTGGTGTTGTCTGGAAATGAGAATTGTTTTCCCATTTTCTTGGGCTTTTGTTGCCTACGCGTAAGAAGATCCGCTGGGTGTGATTTGCGGCCTTCCTTGTGTTGTTAGTTTTTGTCTCGTTTGGGGTTGTTGTTGGCGACCCAAGTTGGACATATAATCCTTTGTATACTCTGCGTATACTCTGAAATTTGAAGGGTGCTGTTCCTTACACTTGGCACATTTTGCCTTCTGTTCTTTGGACATTTGGCAACCTCTGCTGCGGTATTCTTCTCTGAACTTGACACATCGACGTGTTTTGAAGCACGCTCTCTGTGCATGATGACATCTATGGCAGTTGAGGGCGTGAGCCCTGTTGCATTTCTAAGGTCCTCTATATGCACTTTGATATGCATCAGGTTGCTGATGCGCTTTAATCTTTCGACGTCCTCCCTCTCCACCGTCATGACAAACATGGGAAGTTTTTTTCTGTCGCTTTTTCTTGAAGTCATATTCTTATTCGATATGACTTCAATGTTGTAGTCATCTCTGATGGCTTCGAACATCTCAGTCGTGTTCGACATGGGAGGTAGCCCTTTTAAAACCATTCTTGGTTTTATGTCTTCCTCTAGCGGAAAGGCTATCTATTGTATTAGTTTTGTATCATTAAAGTTTTCATTGATTTTAACCGTTTTCCTGTAGTACTCGGGGTTGTTTGCTTGGATCAGAGTCTCTCTTCTTATTGACAGTTTATTTGTCGTGATGATGTTTTGTTCCTGGGAAATATTTAATATTGCTCCAGTGTAGCTAACAAATTTATTACAGGCGGTTTCGGTGTCCACGTTAATTTTTTGGACGCTTCTTCTGTTTCCATTTGGGATGGAGACGAAAGGCGTCGGTCGGTCTGCGCATCACCTTCCTGCGCAATTTCTACTACCTACTGTTGCTTTGGGGGCGTCAGCGGAGGGAAATCTTTTTTTGGCTTTGTTTTGTTCTTTCTGCTTCTCGGCGGCTTTTAGGTTTCCAGCTGATTGGTTTTTTGGGATTGCTCCGGGGATTTGGTCTACTTTGTGATGGCCTGAGTTTTCAGGTTTTCCTCAGATTTTTTCTTTGTGGCCTGGTTTTCCAGGCTATCCTCTTTGTGCTTTGTTTATTCCTAGTTCAATTGTTTGAACTTGTTGTCCATATGGCCAATGATTGACCTTTGTGAGGCAACCATTGTATCCTGTAGCTTTTCTATCTTCTTTCGTAGGACCATTATTTCGGCGTCCTTTTCTTTTAGTAAGATTCTTTATACCTCTAGTTCAGACTTTTCATCTTCACTACTCCTCTGTGTGGATCTCTTATTTGCTGACCGTTTTTCTTTTGGTGTATCGTCGTCCGTGGTGATTGTTTCTGTTACGCGGTTTCCCTTCGCGCGGTCGTTTGTCCTCTTCTTCTTGCATTTGGTTAACATAAAAAATGGACCTTTGTGCACAAATGATCTTACAAAAAACAAGATACATATATATTATATTTAAAAGATTTAATGATAAAATAAACAAATGATATTGAGAAACAAAATTGAACGTTATATAACTAATGATACGAAAATATGAGTTAAGAAAATTGACTAAGATTATTATTAAGGTTTTGTTCGTTGACTGATTAAAGTTTAAACAAAATTTAAGGAAATTATTTTAAAATAGTAGGAACAATTATTATAAAGAAACCTGACTAATCTCAAACTGAGAAAGTTCTTCTTCCGGATGCTTAAGTCACTGGGACTCGTAAGGTTGAAACCTAGAAGTACACTCTTCTAGTAGTTAACTGAACTGCTACTCCAGTAACCGGGAAAAACAAAAAAAAAAACTCCAACCAAACTACATGGACTCCATTACCCCAAATTCAAAATAATCCTGATTTGACTTTATAAT
The DNA here is from genome assembly GCA_918026665.1 of Diabrotica balteata. Lineage (NCBI taxonomy): Eukaryota > Metazoa > Arthropoda > Insecta > Coleoptera > Chrysomelidae > Diabrotica > Diabrotica balteata. The sequence goes on along the minus strand of OU898277.1, from coordinate 171,501,006 downwards.
CCTTCTTTCCTCCAGCGACTAAAAATAAAATCAAAGAAAGCTCTCATTAGCTTTATTCTGAGTTGATAAACAAAAGGCGATTAGGACAAAAAAAACTAGCCGAATGATGATAATTAGTGAAGGTTTGTACACTTTTTGTGATCTTGGAAAATTAATTGAAAACTATTTTTATAAAAATAATGTTGGGATTTAACTATGAATATTTCAAAGAAGAATTGAAATTTAACATATCTTAACGAATATATTATAGGCAAAGAGTAATGAAGGATCTCCTCACATTACCGAATTGCTTGGATATGATGAGAACGTATACTTAAGGGAATTTCTAACAGAAAGAATTCTGAACATGATTTGACTGATATAATTAGGGAAAATTAATTGGATAAATGATATAAATATGAAACTAGTAATGGTTAAAAAAAATTATTTACTTTAATTAAAATGAAACTCACCCAACGCAACACTATTTCACTAATTAAAACAAAATCTTCTTATCCCAAAACTTCTAAACTCAAAACAAAACGCCTTCTGTAACTTAAATAATTGACCTCTGAATAACTTAAAAGGTTTTTCGGCTAACTTGAAAACCACGTGCGTTGGCCGCTGGATTTAATCAGTCCTCTGTCCCGTTCAAAGGCTGGATATAAAGTGCCTTCTTACACTTTTAAAATCGTTGGCTTCCGTCAGCTCCAAGGTAAACGGAAACGGCAGGTAGGCAGCTTGACCAATTGACAAACAATTGATAACACCATTACATGTATAGTTGGATGCATACCTTACAGGCAGAATTAAATTATTTTAAATTTTTCAGTAACGATAAAGAACTCTTATCGTTACATCTTCTTCTTGCATTTGGTTAACACTAGATATTTTTTTTCTAAAATACATTTTACTTAGAGCAAATATTTTGGATTTTATTATATAACGATTTGATAATTATCTTTTGAATGTTTACGTTGGGGTTTGAGTGATAATTTAAATATCTGTCGGTGTTATAATCAAACCATACGTAAATAATCTTTTTGAAAACGATAAAAAACGAAAATCTAAACGTCAAACATAGTTAAAAATGTAATAATTATTACAATTCAATTTTAATATTATTAAACGTAATTTAAATAATAAAGAAAAAACAGTTTTTCGCGCCTAATTACTTTTTTTTCACAAGTACCTACCAACTTTCTTTACGTGTATGTACATTAATAACAAAATCATTAGTTGAACTTTTAATTTGTGCTTTGGATAAAAATAAGGTATTTTTAGTTGAATTCCTACACAGTAGGAGGGCGTCTTTGCCTTAAGGTTGATTCATCTCAATCACCAATAAAAACGGACACAAATTAAATTAAAAATCCCGTAGTCACGGTTCACTGTAGAAGCGTCAAAAGTCAAGATCCAATAACTAAAAGTTAAAGAGTAAGACCTCCTGGTAATGAATGAATCAGAATCGATTGACAGCTAATAAAGAGGCTGTCAAGGCTTGTCGATCGACGTAGTTGGTGGGCACGATTTTATTTGCTTGCCCGTAGCAGAGCTCTGACTAAAAATAAGTCATTTTCACATATGCTTCTTAAGAGTTTAAATTTTAGTACATATATAGGGAGATTGAATAGGTTAATGTTATTCGAAAAGTAAATTTCTTATACTGTTTCTTGATGGCTTGCTTTTTATTCAAATATCTTTTTGAGAACAAACCACAGTATAAAAGAACTTCTTTATTTTACATGTCGAAACTATTTTCAAGAACAAAATTGTATATTAGATAAACTGTATTGATTCTTTACAGTAGAAATTTATATCACTTCTTCTTCTTTGAGTGCCTCTCCTATCGGAGATTAGATATCATTATGGCGATTTTAATTTTATTAACTACTGTTTTGAATAATTCGTTAGCGGTACAGCCAAACCACTCTCTTAAATTTCTCATCCAGGACATTCTTCTAGGGCCCGGATTTCTGCGTCCTTGGATTTTTCCCTGCATTATATTTTGTAGGAATGTGTGCTTTTGTCCTCTGATCAGGTGGCCGAAGTATTCAAGCTTTCTCTTTTTTATGTTGATGATAACTTCTGGATCGTTGTTTATTCTGCGTATTGCCTCTTCATTTGTGATTTTATCCACCCAACTTATTTTTAGTATATGGCGGTAGCACCACATCTCAAATCTTTCAAGATTTTTAACATTCCTCTGTTTAAGAGTCCATGCCTCAACACCGTAAAGCAAAGTACTGAATACATAGCATTGTAACATTCTAGTTCGTAGATGAATACTAATATCACGATTACAAAATATTTTTTTTATTTTTATAAAGGTAGACCTGGTAACTTCAATACGTCTTTTTATCTCGTGTTTTTTTTTCACCTGTTTCATTGATGAGGGTTTCCAAGTATTTGTATTCGTTTACTTTTTCAAGTTGGGTACCGTTTATTGCGAGACATAATTTATATCACAAATATTCCCAAATATCTCAAGGTCCCATTCTCGTATTTTTTGTCGATATACTGAGCGTTGGTTCCTCTTCCAGGCAGTCACATGTCTCCCCTTTCTCTTCCTCCTCATCCTTTTTATTTGAACTTTTGCCATTAAGCAATTCCCGGTACCAGTCAAGTTCTTGTAATTTAAATCATGGATGTGTTGCTTGTGTGAGTCCATTTCAAATAGGTAAAGAAATAATAAATAAGACTTACTCACAATCAATTTAATTTAACTATCAGCCGATCGGTTTCTCTTTCTATAATATGCAAAGCATCTTGAGGTCTCGATACAAAGTTAAATAAATGATGCCGGTACTCTATTAATAGAATAATTCATGATGAATTGTGTATAGTCGTGTCATCATCCCATCTAACACAACATAAACTGGCAGCTTATCATAGTATGTTACATAGATTAACAGAAATTCCGATGTCAAAATACAACTTTGAGACAGAATTAAATATAATTAAGCAAATAGCAGTAAATAAAGGACACAACGAACAAACAATTAATAAAATGTTAAATCAAAAACTACACAAGAAAGCCCTGAAATTAGTATTTCCACCACCAGAGAAAACCCAGTACTTTCTGCTCGATTACATATACAGGCAAAATATCAAGTAAAATAGCCAAACACATAAAAAAGAAAGGAATAATACCAGCTTTTCGAACAAATAACAACCCAGGCAAATATATCAAAAACAACAAGAGCCAAAATAAAAAACACTTAAATAGTGGTGTGTACAAACTTCAATGTGGCGACTGATAAAAACTTACATCGGTCAAACTGGTAGAAACTTTGATAAACGAATAGCAGAGCATAAAAGGGCTTTCAAGAATAGAAAAACAGATTCGACATACGCACTTCACCTTCTAGATCATAATCATTCTTTTAATGACAAATTTAAAATTCTTTACATTAAAAATAAAGGCCTTAAGCTATCTTTGTTAGAATCTATGGAAATCAACAAATTAAATACACAGATATAATTCTGAATGATCAACTTGAGACAAACAGTTTTCCCCTCCTCAACCTATTTCATTAGAGATTATAAATTTGTAAACCCAAGCCAAAAATAGATAGATACTTGAGTAGTGATGGGACATCGAAACGAAACATCGGCGATATTATTGGACATATATATGGATGCTACTGATGTATCGAATGACAAACATCGATGTTTTAGAAATATCGATGTACTTTTCATAAAGAAAAAATAATAGGTAACTTAACCTCAAAAAATTAAATCGAATTATTCAGTTTTTTTATTAAAAGTTTTTAGTAAAACCTACAAATATAGAAATATGCAGTTTGAAGTATAAACTTAATAAAAAGAAAAACTTCAGCATAATTAATGCCGAAAAAAATTTTATATGGTGCTTATGGTGCTTAATGGAATAAAAAACATCGAATTGTTAACACAGATATTCCATCGATGGTTCAGATGTCTTGACATCGATGGTGAAATATCGAAAAATGATAACTAAACATCGATGTTTTAACATCATCGGTAAAAAAGTAACATCACTACACTTGAGAAAGACAATCAGCCGAAACAGCTGTAGTGATAAGATATAAAATAAATATTAAGCCAGAGGTTTGGCGCCGACTGTATATCGAATTAGAAAAAAGGAAAAATTATAGTCTAATCAGTAGTGGATGTTTACTCTAGATAAGTATTATACCTATTTGTTCTCCATGTAAGTTGAGGTCTTTCCTTTTCTATATTAGTATAAAGTAACGATATAACAGTTGTCACAGTAAAAGTAAATCAATGAATGGCGCTTTTTGCCTTTTGAGTCACATTCCACCCCCGAAACTGCGAAGAAGTCATTTTCTTCTCAGAGAACATCGAAAAATTGAGGCTAACCATCAACTACCCATACACCAAGATAAGCTTGATATCGAAATAAACAGACTGCGCTCCAGATATCCTCCATTGCTAAGAGCCAACTCCTTACATCAGGAACATTTCAACCTGACCAAAGCTTGGAGAACACAATGGGAGAGCGACTCACCACAGGAAGCACATCAAATGGCCTGTATCGATCAGAAACCGCCAGGCTTTGAACTGACCCGCAATACATGGACTACGCTAAACAGAATAAGAACAAGCATCGGCAGATGTGCTAACAGCTTATATAGATGGGGAAAAGCCCTTACTCCTGAGTGTGACTGTGGTGCGCAACGACAGACCGTCCGTCACATTGTTGAAGAATGTCCCCGAAGGCGATTCCCTAGAATTTTCGATGAGTTCCTGAATGCGACCGAAAATGTTATATATTATATTAATAATACATTAGATGTTCGTTTGTAATACTTCATGTAACGTTTTATATTGATTTTTTAATTGTGTGTTCTTATTGTACGCCATACGACAAATAATTAAATATTTGCCTTTTAATCCTTACTGTAAAAAACGAAGCAAAAAAATAATAAAAAAGAAAATATTAAAAATTGTGAGAAATTTCAAGTGATTTCATCGTTGTCTCTTCCACTTAAAAAACTTGACGTGACTTTAACCTTATCGTTTGTCTGACCCGAAAGGTCGGTTCAGTTAGGACTCAAAGAATTACCGAAGTGACGTTTACTGCTGCCATCAATTACTTTCCTTATTTGCAGTGTCGAATTGGACGCTTCATTTTTGACGGTGTTCTCGGTTAGGAATTACAAAAAATAAATAAGATTTTTATTAATCAATTTTACGGGCATACTGTTTTATATATTTAACTGATCAATGCCACAGCTATTTCATAGGAATGCTTGAAAGTGGCTGGAAGGAAAAAATCTCAAGAATTTAGGAAACGACTATTTCTATAAACGACTTATACAAATAAGTGTTTTATTAATGCAGCTATGGTACTTACTTACATCCTACCTAGTTGATTTTCATAATTATCTTTTCACATGCAAATTACCAAATATAGACACAGTTCTAAAGGTCTGTGGAATACTATTTAAAAATTTTATAATAATAGCACAAAAAGTGAAATTAATTCAAAATATTGAGGTAATTATTATTATACATATCTGAAATTATTATTTAATAAATAAAAAGAGAAATCATACGATTTCTACCTGGCGAAATCGAATTCAAATATCAGCCACCGTGCTTCCCAAAACTTACGAAGCAAACAGCTTGATGAATAAATCGGCAAGAGAATCTAAAATTGCATTCCAAATGCCGTTCATCACGTCCAGTATTCGTAGTGAATTGGATTTCTGGTACTCCAAACGAAGTAAAGAAATAAAACACAATGACGGTATTAGATTTTGATTCGATACAGAGTAGCAACAGAAAGAAGTTCTGTTCTGTTTTAATAAACAGAAGATTTCGTAACGCTATCAAAAGAATCGCAGCATATCCAGGTGCTGATATTGCATCCGATCATAATGCGCTAATAGCAGATGTGTGGTTAAAACTAGCAAAAATTAAGAGAACAAATGCAAATACCAGCACACCTATAAATACAAGAGAACTAATGAGAGACGAAAATCTGAAGAAGAGTTATGCGAATCAAATTAATGAAAGAATGCGAGTAATAGAACAAAATGATGATATCGAAGAGATGGTCAATGATATTAAAAGAACGATTCTGGCAGTAAACAGGGAAGTTAAAACACAGATCAGAAAGAGAAAGCATAACGAATGGATGACGGACGAAATTGTGGATCTAATGGAAAAGCGAAGGCAACATAAAAAACAACGTAATCAAGACAAATACAAACAGATACACAAAGAAATCCGTCAGAAAATTAAAAAAGTAAAAGAACGTTGGATGGTGGAAAGGTGCAACGAAATAGAACAATTGCAGAAAAAACGAGATAGTTTTGGACTACATAAGAAGATAAAAAAAATATCGAATATACACAAAAGCCACCACAGAACAAGAATACGCAACGACAGAAACGAATACATAGAGTCAGAAGAGGAGATAGCAATGGCGTGGAAAGAATACGCAGAAAGTCTTTTTAATGACGAAAGACCAACACAACCAACGCGCAAACTTCCTTCCGAAAACTTATCAGGGCCATCAATAATGCGAAGTGAAATAGAATATGCAGTTAGAACCACAAAGATGCATAAAGCAACAGGTTCAGATGAAATTAATATAGAAGCAATAAAACTACTAGACGAGGAGAATATCGAAATCTTGGTAAGGTTGTTCAACAGAATTTATGATACTGGTTACATTCCGCGAGAATGGCTGCAGTCATCCTTTGTGATGATCCCAAAAACAGCTAATGCCACAAAATGCAATGAACACAGCTTAATCAGCTTAATGAGTCACTTGTTGAAACTCTTCCTTAGGATATTACACTCAAGAATGTACAAGATACTAGAAGAACTTAGTGGGTCAACACAATTCGGTTTTAAGGAGGACTAGGAACAAAAAAGGCAATTTTATGTTTGAACACCTTAATACAAAACTGCTTAGATCAACGAAAAGATGTCTACCTCACCTTCATCGACTACGCGAAGGCATTTGACAATGTTAAACATGATATCATGATGGAACTACTACATAGGGCCAACATTGACCAGAAGGAGATCAGAATTATTCAGAATCTATACTGGAACCAAATGGCAAAGGTGAGGATTGATCAAGACCAATATACGGATGAATTTAAAATCCGGAAAGGTGTCCGCCAAGGCTGCATACTCTCTCCGATGCTTTTTAATTTATATGTTGAAAATATATTTGCGGAAGCATTAGAAGATACGGAATTAGGCATTAAGGTGAACGACATACCAATTAGCAACCTACGCTATGCGGACGACACTGATTATAACTGATAATTTGGAAGATCAGCAGTTATTACTTGATAGGGTGAATAGCATAGGTAAAAAATATGGCCTCAAAATCAACATTTTGAAAACGAAATATATGGTCATTAGCAGAAACCCTCCAGAAAACCCGATAATATGCATAGGTAACAATCGTATAAATCGCGTGAAAACTTTTAAATACCTTGGCACCACAATCAATGATCAATCAGATCCACAACACGAGATTATAACCCGAATACAAATGGCAAGACAAGCTTTTGTGAAATTCAGACCGCTCCTATGTAATCAACACCTAAACTTCGAAATACGCTACAGAATTGTCAAGTGCTACATATGGTCCACCTTGCTTTATGACATGGAAACGTGGACTTTGAAAAAAACGTCTATCAACAAACTTGAAGCATTTGAAATGTGGTCATTGAGAAGAATGATGCGCATACCTTGGCTGGATAGAGTTCGAAACGATGACGTCCTTAATAGAGCCGGCGTGGAAAGAGAACTCTTTGAATTAATTAAAAAACGCAAGATTGGTTACCTTGGGCACATATTAAGAGGAGCAAAATATGAAATACCACAGTTAATCCTACAAGGGAAGATCGAAGGTAGGAGAGGAGCCGGCCGCAAACAATTATCCTGGTTAAGGAATATTAAAGAATGGACAGGAATACACAATACAGGTGAGCTGTGTCACGCCGCCAAGAACAGAATTCTAGTAATGAGATAGTCGCCTACGCACTTTGGTATATGGCATGTTAAAAAGAAGAAGAGTAGCGACAAGCCGCATATACGTATTTCACCTCTTTAGGTCTCCTCAGTACGGTATAGCCACTACTCCGTATCAAACCAAAATATTTTCCCGTCGTAGACCATAGTTATTAAAAATAACTAGTTACGTCTGTACATACAAATTGTGTGCCAATCCTTTAACAAACAGTGGCAAATATACATACTGTAATATATATCCAACTTCTTCATTTACTCCACCAAACGAGCAAAGCTCCATCTCTCAGAAAATTTTTACCATGTACATTATATGTATTTTGAACATGCTCTAGTTAACGCATACCTTGGTATAGAAAATAAAACTTTCAGAAACAGATACATCTGACTGCAGTTTTGATGACTTTAACCATTGAATGTTACAACCAAGAAGCTATAAAATTAACCTACTCCCAACAAAAAAAGATATTGGTGCAAAACGTTATTTCGCTGCCCTATTAAAGTAGTCTTAGCCCAATTATTAGATTGAGTTTTTGGGAATCCTTTAAACGTACTGAATGGAAAATTTAAACTGCCTTTTCCAACCAAGTGTTGCGTGAATGCTAAATGGTAAAGCTTTCGTTGTAGGTAATATTTTCCACTGTTTTATTTTTCACCAAATCCACCTTTGTGTTATTTTCCCCTTTAACGTTGCCTGTATTGTGTATTAAAAAAATTTCTATGAAGGGCAACTTTGCGTGAATCGTGTTTCAATACATTTTAAACCTTCAATAGTGTTTTCTATGGAATAGTTAGGAAATTGAGTGAACGAAATAGAAAACTGTCAGATATAAATTTAAAGGAAGTACACACACACACACACACACACACACACACACACACACACACACACACACACACACACACACACACACACACAATCACGCTAAGCGATCAACCCTACCCCTAGGAACATGTGTATACCAATATAAGAATGGGATCCACATTGACTCTATTGATTTTACTCGGACTGCACTTCGGGACTGAAGTCCCTAACATAAAAAGAAAAATAGCGTGTGTGTTCCGACCATGAAGTCGACAGCATAGGCTGTCGACTTCATGTCCGGAAAGATATGTGTGTGCTCGGTCACTCAGCCGCCGATTTGGCAAAATAAATTTTGTTCTCCTCGCCGGCTGGGCACCCGAGAGGGTCCGGCCACCAAGCTCATGTTTGCCGCACATGGTCTCAGTGCTCGGGAGTCGCGAAAGGATCAGTAGTCATTTGATCCGCCTTAAGGGCCAATTCCGCATCAGCGGTATATAGAAGGCCTGACGGGTCTTCTATATAGAAAATTGGAATGATTTACTTGAAAGTTGAAATTATTAAATTAAATTTGATTTTGAATCTACTATATTTAAGAGAAAAACAACCATTTTTTTTTGGGTTTGGGGGGTCTTCCTTGGCGATGGAACAATAAAATGCCTGCACAATTCTTACCCTTTTTATTCTTACATGCTAAATAGTGTGCGGTGTGGTGGGGTGTGCATTGCAAGGTGTATATGGCCTCCACACACCCCGGTGTATATTGTCCTTAACTAAGTGCCTTGGCACCTGTACCCTCTCGCCAGAGTCCTAAAAAGTAAGAGATTTTTTTTTGGGGTTGTTTTTCTGATGACTGCATTTTTTTTTATTTGACGTTCTTGCGACCATCTCATTCTTCATTTATTAGTTTGGGACCCTCTATCCGGCTATTTGCTGTTTAGGTCTTCTGTGTAGTGTCCTGGTGTTTGCATTGTAATTAGTCAGCTCTCTTAGCATGCTACTTGGGTGGTTATTTAGTCCATTAAAAAGTTCGTATGCCTTTTTATCCATTGTATGTAGGATCCTTGTTTGTCCTGAGTCTCTGTATAAATTTCTCAGAGGTACATATTTTGGTAGATTTAGAGCATCTCTTATCAGTTGATTTTGCGCTGTTTGTATCTTTTTCCTGTTTGTTTTACAGGTGTGTCCCCACGCTGCGGAGGCATACGATAGGACTGGCAGGATAATGCTGTTCGCTATTCTGATTTTGGTTTTAAATCTTAGCTTGCTTCTTCTGCCGATAAGCGTTGAGAGCTGACTTTTCAGCGCTTTGGCTCTGTATGTTTGCTGGTTGATGTGCTGCGTGAAAGTGAGTTTTTTGTCTAGTAACACCCCTAGGTATTTGGCCTCATTTGTCCATTCTACTGGGGTGTTTCCAATCATTAGTTCGCGGTTAGGTACACTTTTTCTGTGACTAAACATTACAGCCTGTGTTTTATCCGGGTTTAAGGCGATTTTCCATTTGATGCACCATCTTTCGAATCTATTTAGTGCTCTCTGCAGATGATTAGCTGCATGATCTGGATTCCTCCAGCTAACAGCTATTGCTGTGTCGTCAGCGTAAAGACTCAGCAGGGATCCTGGTTCTTTTGGCGTGTCGGCCGTATAGATAATATACAAGTAAGGCGACAGCACAGCTCCCTGAGGCACACCCGCTTCCAGGATTCCGACTTCGGACAGGGTTGCCCCTGTTCGAACCCTGAACCTTCTGTTGGCTAGGTATGATCCAAGGAGGCATGTCATCGCCTCGCTGTACCCCATGGTGTTCATTTTATATATGAGTCCTTCGTGCCAGGCCCTGTCAAATGCGTTACTGATGTCCAGAAATGCTGTTGCCGTATACATTTTTTCGTTATATCCTTTTGTTGCAAATTCCGTGAAACGTAGAACTTGTAGTTCACACGAATGTTCGCTTCTGAATCCGAATTGCGCTTCTGGTATGGTGCCTAATGCTTCCGATTCATCATTGAGTCTTTTTAGTATGACTCTTTCTGCTATCTTACTTATTGATGATAATAAGCTGATAGGTCTGTAATTTTGCGGAAAAGCGCCGTCTTTCCCTGGTTTTTTTATCATTATTATGTGTGCCTCTTTCCATCTGTCCGGAAAATATCGTAGTTTAAGCATGTTGTTAACGATGTTTGTTATGTAGACAATAGCTTTGTTGGGTAGATTTTTCAGTGCCCTGTTTATGATATTATCAGGACCTGGGGCTTTTCTGGCGTTTGTTTGCTTTATTAGCTCTTTTATTTCTTCGGGGGAAGTATGTGTAATTCCTACTCTGCCCTTTCTTCTCTTTATTCTCCTGGCTGTTCTTTCTACCTCTTCTTCGAAATCTATGTCTTCGTTGGGGTTTTCATTGTTTCTACATGCTCTTTCTAGTTCGTCCTTTAGGACTTCAGCTTTGTCTATTTCCGTGTGGACAATCCCGTTTACTCCATGTAGTGGAGGTATGGGTTTCTTGTCCTGTCGGAGGATTTTCGATAGTTCCAGAAGGCGGATTTGTTGGGGTCTAGATCTTGGATATAGTTGTCCCAGCTTTCATTTCTGTGATTTCGTAGTTGTCTTTTAACTTCCCGGTCTAGCTCATTTGCAATCTTTTTGTCTTCTGCTGTTCTAGTACGGTAAGCTCTTCTTCTTTTTCTGTTCTTTTCTTGGATTAATTCTTGTAGTTCGTGATTTATGTCTCCGAATCTTCCTTTTTGTCTTGCTATAGTTTCCGTTTTGGAGCTGGCATCGATAGCGTTAATTATCGTATTTTCTAGTTTTGTTACAGTGTCTTCTAGTTCTGTGATGTTATTTATTGTTGGAATGTTACCGATGTTTTCGCTCACAATTCTTCTGAAGTTTGACCAGTTTGTTATTTTTCTTTTGTGGGGTTGCAAATAGTTTAGTTCTATTGCTCCCAGGGTCAGAACGATTACATTATACGTTGAATCGCCTTCATTTAGAGAGTGTATCTCGTATTGTTGACCCACGTTGTGTAGGATTGCAATGTCTATATGTGTTGGAAGTTGTCCGTGAAAACAGGTCGGTTCTGTTGGTCCGATCTCATACGTATTTGGTCTATTTTCGAGATGGCCGCAAAGACGTCTCCCGTTATTGTTGGTCGCTCTATCAAACCAGTTGGGAGCTCTCGCATTAAGGTCTCCAATAATTACCGTAGGTTCATCTGTGTCGAGGATTAGGCTCAAGTCTTCATCGAATATCGGTTCGTTAGGTCTGACATAAGCTGACCCTATTTTTAGTGTTTCGTTGTTGGCCTTTAATCTTACTAGCGTGGCTTCCATTGTGACCAGTCCACCTGGTATTGGGATGTGTTCGTGTTCTAAGCCTTTTTTAACTAGTATGGCTGTTCCTCCTGATCTTGCTCTGTGGTCAGTTCTATAGATATCGTAGCCTGGGAATTTAGTTTTCTTCCTTTCCACTAATTTTGTTTCTTGAAGGGCTACGATATCGAGCTCTAATCTGTTTATTATCTCGTCCAAAAGGTTGAGTTTTTTGAAAATTTCTCCGGAATTCCAGGACCCTATGCGTAGATCTTCCGTATGGTTCGCTAGCATTGTCGATTTATTTCACCGAATGCACTCATCATTTTTGTGGCCCTATCCATCACGGACATCATCTCCATCATCCTTTTGTTATATTCCGTTTGGAATGTTATAATTATTGTAAATAAAGGAAGTATTAAATTTAACTGTTTTTCTTAGTCAACCAATTGGCTGCATACATAGGCCTTAAACCTAAAGTAAAAAATACTTTCATTAAAACACATTATTTACTAAATTTCGTTAAGATTATGTACGTATGGGTATTACATTATTAGTGTCACACAGTATCATAGAGAACTTTTAATATTCCATCAAATTTTTATGTAAGCGTGAGCTATAAACACATATTTTAATAAAAAGCTCTCATATAGTCAAATGCTTCACCTAGTTGGAAAAGTGCAATGAATTTACGGTATGAACAGAACGCTTCTAGTGAAAAGAAGAATGGATCGTGTGATATAAAGTGACACGGAATATTTATCAATTTCAAGTCATATCTAAATAAGTGCCACACATACACATACTGATCATATTCTTGACTCCCAAAGAGTTTTTCTAGAGGATACAGTGACGTTCATAAGAAGAATGCAGGCACTTGAATTTTATTTACATCTTGTATTTATTACATACAGCCTAACTTAGAACATGGAGTTATAATTTAAATAAAGAGTGAAAGAATAAATAGAGGTATGTATTTATTTAAAATAATTAATCGTACCTTTAAAAATTTTTTAATTTGTTTTTCATAATCAAAGTTAAAGGACGTGCAAATTTTAAAGTAATAGCCAAAATAAGTAAAAGGACAAAAGAAAAACAATAATATCTACAAACCATCACTAATATAGTGTCGATAAAAAAATTTAAAATGTACATAAATAAAAAACAAGTAAAAAATTTTTTACAAACTACCTTTAATAGCGCAATGACTTCCACTAACATAATTTTTACAATGATTATCGTTGCGACAATCAATGTCAGAGTTTATTTACAACACAATTCAGGCTGTCACTAATTTTAAACCTTAGTTCTCTATTACAACTTTTTTGATCTAATAGAACGTTTAAATAACATTAAAATAGAAGAGAGTTTTTATTCAGTTTCTTTTGATGTTTCCAATTTGTTTACTTCTGTACCAAGAGATAAAACTTTACCTTTACTACACAACCTTCTAAATAATTGCAACATATCAGCAAAAGACAAAGATTGCATCTTAACTAAGCTTAAATTTTGTCTAGATCAGGACTTCTTCTAATTTATTCAAAAAATATATAAATAACCAACAGGTTTAGCGATGGATTCCTCATTTTCACCTTTTTTAGCTGGTATTTTCTTAGACAGCTTAGAACAGAATTTTTTTAACAACAACAACAAATAGTTTTTTAGTCAAGATATATTGATGATTGTATAGCCTCCATACAGGGAACCCAATATGATGCTTTACAGATTCTGTATGATCTTAATAATCCCCATCTTAATATCTCTTTTACACTGGAACCAGAATCTGACAATAAGTTAAACTTCTTGGATATGACTATATCTCGTAAAAGAGATGCTCTAGAGTACAATATTTACAGAAAACCTACTCAGACAGATCATGTTATACATGAAACATCTAATCGTCCAACCCAACATAAAATGGCTGCATTCAATAGTTACATTTATAGGCTACTCAAATTTCCACTTTCTAATGAGAACTTTAATTTAGAACTTAATACTCTTAAGCAAGTTTAGTTCAATAATGGTTATGATCGCAACATTAACCAACCTTAAGCTTCTAAATAGAGCTAAACATTAAATTGCATAAAAGCTTACTTATTACTTATATCAGCAACATTTCTAAAAAACAATTACTATTTAAATGGGAATAAGTCATAATTAAAGGTTAAAGTAAGTTTATTGACGTTTCAATTTCCATTTCGGAAATCGTTCTCAAAATACAGACATTTCTAAAAAAAAAAAACAATTTCCGAAGTGGAAATTAAAACGTCAATAAACGTACTTTAACTTTTAATTGTGGCTTATTCCCATTTAGATAGTCACTACTTTGAAATGCCACAAAAAATAGCTTCAGAACAATATTTCCAAAAAAATATTAAAACTTATTACTTCTGCAATTGAAGACATCAAAATTTCCTTCAAGTCACACAATACTTTAGGTTCCTTTTTTTATCGACACCAAAGATAGGATGAACACTCTTGAGAAAATGATATTTATGAATTAAAATGGGATGATTGTAATGCCTCTTATGTATGTAAAACCATTCGAAAGTTATCTACTAAAATCACAAAACATTTGAAAAGACCAAACTTTTCAACTTTTGGTCACCATTTATTATCCAGTAAACATAATTTTAACATCAATACTGGTTCATCTATTTTACATGACAGTAGACAGAAAAACTCCTTGGAGTTGAACTTATTGGAAGAATTGGAAATCACAAGGGAAACAAACTCTCACTGTCCTAATACTCAAATTAATTAAAATTGTACTATTTAAACCTATTTTAAAAACTTTATTGTAGCTTCACCGCGTAGGGGACACAGCTCGACTGCTTGAATTTATTAACTTCATATTTTGATTAATATTCCTATTTTATTCTTCAAAAACTTGCAAAACTAGCTTGTTCAGATCAATTACACTCTCCATATCTCTTCGTAATTTAGATATACTGTGTCCATAGTTATATATTTCAATATCCCCCACTGTTGGTCAGTTGGTCTTGAGTAATGCTTTGACATTTTAATTTTACGGTTCTCCCATTGACTGTGAGTTTAACTGATTTGTTGGGACTATACCCCATTTACACACTTTGCTTTCAATTTTGATTTTTAATTCTAAGTCTTTCAATTTCGTAGTTCAATTTCTTCTTTTCTACAGTGTTGGTAGTGCTTAATAGACCTTTTTATTGTAGTTATCCAACTACTATCTAATAGATTGTTTAGTTTATTTTTTACATTCATACTCTACGACCACTTTAGTTGTCCATAAACTAACACCTAAATTATTACTGACAAATTTGAGTATGAGATCTGGATTATGCAATCTCTATAATTTCATATTTCATCAGTTGAGTTCCTATAGTAGTGTCAGTTGGACCTTTGGTCAATGGTCAGTGTCATAGAATTTTGAAATATGCAAATCATATTACAATAATTGTGACTGCCCATCCAAGTTCTCATATGTCAGATTTCACTTTAACATTTCCATTAAGACCAGCAGCCATTATCTCTCCTGATGTCACCCAATTCTTCGAATTTATAATAATGTTTAAACTGTCTTTTGTCTCGTATTGTGTAAATATATCAGTTAATGTTTATGACATTCACAATATATTGTTGAATAGTCTAATTTTGACGAAGTAAGTCTAAAACTTTATATTACACAAATTGTTTATCAACCATCAACTTCGAGTTTTTTCGAAGTTAATTAATTTTTCTTCAGTTGAAAAAAGTGACTTTCTTTCCTTGTTTAATGTGGCCTCTCGAAATAGCCCTTCACGTCTAACAATATTTTTGCTCCCACTACCTTTACATTGCTTCTTCTGTCTTTTAGCTCGATGCTGTTGGCTAAAGCTATTTTTTGTTAGTACTTCTACTATTTGGAAATTTTTAATAGTTTCATCATTAATAAGCTCAAGCTCAACTAAGTTGATCAGGACCATTCACCGTGCCTCACTGGGTTTGTTCGCAAGTCTTAAAAGCTATAAATCTCCCGTAACGCCGTCACTGCTGGAATGCACATTGAAAAAATTTACATATGTACCGAGTATGAATTGAATACGACAACTGAACAGTGGCGGGACAATATGTCGTGTCGTGAAGCCATGTCGATTTTTTTTGTTATGAGTTTTTTTCTCTCTCTACTTTTTCTCCCTGATGTTGAAGACACAAAGAATGGAAATGTCTGCATCCGAGATATATTTTATTGCATATTCGTGAAGCTGAGATCCTCGCAAATCAGAATAAGAAATGAATCAAGCAGTCAATAAATAATAAAAGTTGTGGTAGCTACTACAAATTTTTGTTTAGGTGGGAGAACTAAGTTTATTTTACAAATGGTAAAAAAATGGATAATAAAACAAACTATGAGCTTTTTTAGTGAGTAATACTGCATTTATTTAATAATCAGTTCTTTTAATCAAATATTTTTGTAGAAAGTATTTTATATTATACAATAGCACTAAAGGCCTTGGAGGCCCACAGCTTCATAAGTTTGTTCTTTCTTCATTTTCACTTTTCTTTATGTACTGAGATCTTCTCTGCTTCGATTTGTGATTTTTCTCCATTCCTTCTTGTTATTCATTTTGTCCAATTCTTTCCATAACTTTTTCTACCTCTTGATTTCATCTATTCTTTGGTCTTCCTTTTCTCTTTTTTTAAGCTATAGTGTAGTTTAGTACCCTTTTTGAGTCCTCGTGTTCGGCATCCTTTCTTGGTAGCCCCTCCATCTTAGTTTTTGTGCCTTTATGATTCCTATTATATTAGGTTGATTATATAATTTCTTGAACTTCATTTGATCATTTGATCTTCTTATCGATAAACCGTCCTTTATTATTCCTCCATATATCTTCCTCAGGATTTTCCTTTCCCATATCTCAGTAAATTTTGTTAATTTGTTGTCATTGTCCATGTCTCACTGCAGTATGTTACTAGTGGTTGTATGGTTGTTTTGTAGAACTGTATTTTTGCCTTTCTTGATAAAAACTTGCTTTTCAACATTCCACTAAGAGCATGAACACTTCTATTGCCTGCCATTATACTAGCTTGTATTTCTTCTTTAATGTTAGGTTTACGTGATATTATTGCCACCTAGGTATAAGGTAAATCTTTCTACCATTTCGAATTTGTATGATGATCCTTCTTCTACTTCTACTTTAAACTTTTGTCCATTTTCTTCGCTGCTTTTACTATTCTCTGTACTATCTCCTGTAACTCTTTTGTTCCTCTTGCCAGCAACACTACATAATCCGCAAATGCCAAAACTTGGTGTCTTTTATGATATAGGAGTCCTTCTCTTTTGATTTTGGCTCCTTGCATTATTTTTTCTAGGCATAAATTGAAGAGTAATGATGAGAAAGGATCTCGCCCTACCTTAATCCTTCGTTTACTATAAATTTGACCGATTCATGATTGTTTACTTTGACTCTGTTGTCTGTATTCTCTAAAGTGAGATGTATCATGTTACGCAACTCCCATTTCCTCAAGGGTGAATTCCTTTCTTTTTATTCCATTGTCGCTTGCTGGAAGTCGATAAATAGCGCTATCGTCAGTAAATTGGGTTTATAGCTTTCTGCTTGTAATTCTCTGATTACGAATATTTCGTCCGTTGTGCTTCTCCCTCGTCTAAATCCGCACTGATATTCGCCTATTATATTTTCAACTTCTTTTTCTAGCTTAGCTTTTATGGATTTTGATAGGATTTTATATACGATATTTAGTAACGCTACTCCTCTGTAATTACTGAATTCTGTTTTGTCTCCTTTTTTGTGTAATGGGCAAATAATTGCTTCCTTCCAATCTTCTGGTATTCGTTCTTTTATCCATATCTCCTTTATGATCTTGTTTATCCAATCATTTAGCAGTTTTCCACCATACTTCATCGTCTCTGCTGTTATGTTATCGATTTCCTCGATTTGTTCTTTGCTGGGTGAAATATCTTTTAAGTCTTCTATCTTCTAAACTATCTTCTAAGTGTTCGATTCTTGCTTCTGCTTTCATACATTCTCTTTGGTTTGACATATTATTGTCATTTAGTAATTCATCAAAATACTGTTTCCACCTTTCTACTATTTCTGCTTCACCGATTATATTGTAGCGTTTTTTTATTTAAAGTGTATAGAAAAGATTTCTGTGTTACGCTCCTGTTGTTTTTACCAAAGAAAACAATCGAAATAATATTTCAAGTTTTTTTGACGAGATTTTTAAATGCGTATATTTCTACCGATTCAAAAGTAAATATAGATGTTTTTTTGTCTGTGTTTAGATTCAAATATCGAACCTTTTGTTATAAGCCAGGTAAAACTCAAGTTTAAAATACGCACGTATTTTGTTAATTTGTATTATGTAAATTTATGATGCCCCCTGATAAAAAAAAGGTTTTATTTGTTTTCTTCGTTAAAAACGCAATAAACCATGAATTCCCCTAATATTAAAGTTGTTTTTCGTTATTAGTCGAGGGTCAAAAAAAGAATATTTGTTTGTTTAGGCAATAAAGGAACATTTAAAATTTGTTTTTTTTGTCGATACAAGCGAGGGGATATTGTTTTGGTTCTTGAGTTTGGGGGACAGGTTAGCTGCAAGACGGAAGGGAAATTTTTGGCAAGATTCTGGTAAAATGTAACGAAGCAAGGAAGTCGAGATTTAGATTCCAAGCGGGGCAGACATGTGATAAAGAGTCGAGATTTGAGTTCCAAACGGGGCAGACATGTGACAATAGAAGTCGACATTTAAGTTCCAAGCGGGGCAGACATGTGAGAATGGAGTCAAAGATTTGAAACGAAGTCGAGATTTAAGTTCCAAGCGGGGCAGACATTTGGGAATGGAGTAAAAGATTTGAGAGGAAGTGATGAAGAACTTCTCGAAGAAAAAAGTCGACAAATTTTGTTAGTTAGAGGAACAATTACCCTCTGTAATAAGACAGGTTTAGAAAAGGGTAACTACTAAATATTTAAAGAAGTATGATATAGGATGTCCCCGTAGTCGGCTCGATTCTTCCACCAAGTTCCTGTTCCTATCGTTTTGTCCTGGAGTGTAGAACTAAATCCTGATGGTTGCTGCCTTCCAATTTTGAAAGTTTTGTCCGAGTAGCTTCCCCAGAGATGCAAAGTTTCAAAGTGTTTGTATAAAAAAAAAAAACATTAAGGTAACAATTCAATATATTAATTTTTCAAAGTAAAGACAGATATTTTTTGGCTAAAGTAATAATTGCTTTCATTCTTTGTCATCAAAATTAAATGTGATACCTGACAGCAAGTTTAATTTGTTTTTTTGTTATGACAATTATAATTTGATTATTATGTAGAAACGATATTTCATATATAAGGTTAAATTTATATGTTTTCATTAAGAAGGATCCTTAATTTTTGATAATCTAATTGGCCATAATATAGTAAACAAAGAACATGTAAGTTTTTGTTATTTGTATTATGTTATATGATCTGTTTCTTTTATAATATGTATTTTTGATCTGTTTTGTTTGAGACAAAAATAAATGTTTAATTTGTTTCTCTGATCTGTTTTGAGTTTTATTTGAAAAAGATATTTTTTTCTATATTTTTTATGTTATACAATTATTTCCCTAGTTACAACTAGTGGTTGTAATAGGTATAAATGGGCACCTCAAGTGGCGCCCTATATTAAATTTCTTGAGGTGTTTCCGTTTATTTTCATTCTGTTTGTCCCAAAAGATTTGTATAAGTACCCCTTTATTTCTTTTTTTGTAGTTACCCCAATCTAACCCCCAATATCTTCAACTTATCCACGACCCAGCTCTCCAACAACCAACTGAGTGTCCGTATGCACTTGTTCCGATTATTTTGTTTGCCCAATCTTGTCCCCCATATTCTTACCCTGTGGTAAGCAAAATAGTCGTTACAATATTATTTACTGCTTTGTTTTAAACTAACATGAGTTTTTGTTGGAAACCTCTCTTTCATTTCTAGCACCTTGATATAGGACTTTTATTTCTTTATTTCTGTAATTCTCTTCTATTTCTTTTAGCTTATTTTCTATGTATTTTTTCTTCTTTTCTCTCAGCACCGTTTTTGCTTTTTGTCTTAGCTCCATCTATTCTTTGTCTCTGTTGTTCCTTTCGTGATCATTTCCATCCTTAATGATTTTCTTAGTTCCGCTAGTCTCCGCTGTAGACTCCGCTGTCACCACTGAAATACTTTATAGACCCTCAAAGGATGCTAACCCTGCGAGCGGCTGCTAGGTTTACTGGCCCCACTGGTCCGAACTGACTGGTTCGTCTTCGTGGATTTATGAGAAGATAAGGGATTTTCGGGATAGGGGTAAGGACTTCTAGGTCTCAGGTCCTGTAAAGAGTTGAGGTTATGAGCTTAATTTAGAAGCCGGAGATATGTATAAGCAGAATCTTGTACTCTCCTAGTCTCTGTCTGAATCGGCCGAAAGGAACATTAAAACCAAATTGGAGTCTACAATATATTGAATATACCCTGTGGTTTACAAATACAATCGTTAATAAGTCATTCGGCGCGCCGGGAGACGAGAAGCAAGAGAGTGAAGAATTGACAGTTGTACTATTATAATTACTCAGGTTAGTATATAGAAATCTGTTACCTTATGTGTAGTTAGACTTTCAACAACGACACGTCTTCGGTAATCTGGAGTTTGGTCAGTTGTGGGGACTCCTCCGTTGTTACGAACTTCACCACTAACCAGATTTATACGAGATACTATGTCGCGTGTTAACTACTCCCCGGAGACATACCGACTGCCTGGCTACCGTCGTTTTTTCTTGTTTTATTGTCCTCGTACTTTCAACGCCGGTTCTAGTACCAAGGTCGTGTTTTCGCTGAATTGTGGGTCCTATATTGCATTACAATAAAAGTTTCTGTTTGGCGTGCTTTTTCTACGTTAAACAATTAACAAACAATGCACTAACTAGGTCAATTTCTTTGTGTAACCTAAATGTATACTTTACTGTATTAATTCTCTCTTATTAAATTTGGAATATATAATAATTATCTCGAATAATTATTATCTTTTCTATGCTACTTAGCCCTTTATTCCAACTCCCCACTCACTTGCTACGCTCACATTACATTCTGTTTCATTTGTTCTCTGTTTGCTCTTCTATTTGTATCTTTTTTAGTTCTCTTTCCATTATTTCCTCGTACATTTCTTGCTCTTTCTTTGTTGCTAATCGAATTGGGTTATTTATACATTTCTTTTCTTTTATTTTGTTTTTGTTTTCTGGTTTCAGTTGCTTAATTTTGCCCTCTGTATGTTCTTATCTTCTTTATACATTGCTGTTTTTCTTTTTCGATGAGCACATGGTCTATTTGGTTTTTAGTCTTTCTATCTGGTGATATCCATGTTTCCTTGTGTATTTCTTTTCTTTCGAAATATGTGCTTATTATGATCACATTTGCGGTATCTATCAGGAAATCTCTTGCGAAATCTATCAGGAATTGTCTGTTTTTATTAGTTTTATTATGTTTACTATATTTTTATTGTCGATCTAAATACTTCTTCCTTCCCTATTTTGGCATTTGCGTCGCCTAACATATTGCCAAACAATATTAATTGTTTAAACTTCTTTTTAACTACCCTAACTGAAATGAGCATTTGGTACTAGTGTAATAAGCCGGAACCATGTTTACGGAGATGAAATTTATATTAATGAATTTTGCTTCATTTACTTATGATTGTGCAATGACTCTTATGCGGTGCAAGACGTTATTTTTTATGTAATTTCGTAATTAAAATATGCCCGATTTTTAAAAGCCACCGCCATAATTCGCCATTATTTACCATGAAACAACAAGAAATGACAACTGTTTCTTATGGCCAAAATGGTAATTTTAACCAGTGTTGCCATAGTTATTCAAAATTATGTTTTCTAATGAATTTCAAATTGGACATTAAAATAACATTTTATTATTACCTACTTTTAACTGAAAATTATAGCTTTTTTTACAAGGGTCAGGTTAGGTTTGGTTACGTTTCTTATAATATTTTCTTATGAAAAATAAAAAATTTGATTTTCAATTATATTACAAAATTTTATTCTTATTACTGCTTTTTTACGAGGCGTTAGGTTAGGTTAGGTTAGGTTGGTTTAGTTTTATTGTCATGTTTTCTTATTGGGTTAGATTTGGTTTATTGGTTTGCATTTTTAATAATAAAATGTAAAGAAAATATGAAATTAAAACTGGCAACCATGTCAAATGTACATAAAA
Source organism: Diabrotica balteata (assembly GCA_918026665.1). Classification (NCBI taxonomy): domain Eukaryota; kingdom Metazoa; phylum Arthropoda; class Insecta; order Coleoptera; family Chrysomelidae; genus Diabrotica; species Diabrotica balteata. Next base: position 171,478,702 of record OU898277.1, on the reverse strand, counting down.
TTTAACTTCTTGCGCATGGCCGCCATATTGTTTTGAAATATTAAAAATCTTTATTATTTTAAACAATTTTACGCATTTTTTCATAATTTTACAGTAAAAATAGTGATATTTAATATGTATTAGTTACTTTTTTTTTTTATTAAGACATGTATATTACTTTTCTTTGATTTTTATGTATTTTTTTTGGTTAATAATACTTTTTTTGGTATTTTTTCTGATTTTTTTGATTATTTGGGCACTTTTAATAGTTTAAAGCAAAGAAAACGTTAAAATTTGAGGTTTTTTTCACTTTTTCGGCTAAGTCCACAAAAAATTGGGCATTTTTAAGGCGTTCCGGCTTAGTAAATAATTACCCCATGTTTACGGAGATGAAATTTATATTAATGAATTCTGCTTCATTTACTTATGATTGTGCAATGACTTTTATGCGGTGCAAGACGTTATTTTTTATGTAATTTCGTAATTAAAATATGCCCGATTTTTAAAAGCCACCGCCATAATTCGCCATTATTTACCATGAAACAACAAGAAATGACAACTGTTTCTTATGGCCAAAATGGTAATTTTAACCAGTGTTGCCATAGTTATTCAAAATTATGTTTTCTAATGAATTTCAAATTGGACATTAAAATAACATTTTATTATTACCTACTTTTAACTGAAAATTATAGCTTTTTTTACAAGGGTCAGGTTAGGTTTGGTTACGTTTCTTATAATATTTTCTTATGAAAAATAAAAAATTTGATTTTCAATTATATTACAAAATTTTATTCTTATTACTGCTTTTTTACGAGGCGTTAGGTTAGGTTAGGTTAGGTTGGTTTAGTTTTATTGTCATGTTTTCTTATTGGGTTAGATTTGGTTTATTGGTTTGCATTTTTAATAATAAAATGTAAAGAAAATATGAAATTAAAACTGGCAACCATGTCAAATGTACATAAAATTTAACTTCTTGCGCATGGCCGCCATATTGTTTTGAAATATTAAAAATCTTTATTATTTTAAACAATTTTACGCATTTTTTCATAATTTTACAGTAAAAATAGTGATATTTAATATGTTTTAGTTACGTTTTTTTTATTAAGACATGTATATAGGTATTCTTTTCTTTGATTTTTATGTATTTTTTTTTTTGGTTAATAATACTTTTTTTGGTATTTTTTCTGATTTTTTTGATTATTTGGGCACTTTTAATAGTTTAAAGCAAAGAAAACGTTAAAATTTGAGGTTTTTTTCACTTTTTCGGCTAAGTCCACAAAAAATTGGGCATTTTTAAGGCGTTCCGGCTTAGTAAATAATTACCGAGCATTTTAATCGCATGTTTGGAATCAATACTTAATAGAACTTTTATATTACTTTTATTACGTAATATTACTTTTTTTCAGAGCAAGCTACAAGTTTTTCGCCCTCATTCAAAAGTTATTTATTTGTAATTTAAGCTTGTTTGCATTTTACCTCCTCATACGGTTTTTACGTAATATGGTTAAAAAGGGTGACCATTATAGTGTTATAGGGATATATTTTATGACGAAGAGATATCGAATCAACTTTATTGCTATATGTGATCAGTAATTAAAATAACTAAGATGTATATTCATACAACTAAGTAGATACTATATTTAGACTTCGTGGAACCGTGTTGAGCGCTTCAACTTTTCTCTGTTCTCAGAAACACAATCTTTATGTCTAAAAAATTGTTCTACTTCATTTAATTTGAAGAGTAGACGTTTAAATACAAGTTGACATGTTAATTTCATAATTTAAAACGAGTAACGGCTCGTAAGTGATCATTAACTTGACATTATTTAAAGAAGTGTAAATCTTTTGTGCGCGTTTGACGGTTTTTTCATGGAAAATGTGGTTATTTTACTTTCGGGTGCCTAATAGGACATGAGTGTTTTGAAGTTTTTATACTTTTAGTTAAAAATAGATTTCGTATAATAAAGATCAACACACATACTAATTTGCAGCTGATTAGTGTTTTTAAAAATAAATCAATATATATATATATATATATATATATATATATATATATATATATATATATATATATAAGGTTCGTGAACTCCTAAGTGGAGCATAGAGCTTCAGTGAAAACGCGCCATCGGGTTCTATTTTGCGCTAAGGCCTTCACCTCATTCCAAGACTTTCCTTGTTTTCTTATCTCGTCCATGATGGATCTTCTCCAAGTTTGTACTGGGCGACCTTTTTTTCGTTTTCCTTGGGGATTCCACTCTAGGGCAGTCTTTGCAATACTGGAGTTATTTTTTCGGAGTGTGTGACCGATCCAACCCCACTTTCTGGACTTTGTTTCATTTACTACCCTCTTTTGTTTGGTCAGGTGTAGTAAATCTTCGTTTCTGATGATATTAGGCCAGAAAATACGAACAATTCTTCGTAGACATTTATTAACAAAGACCTGCAGTTTGTCTGTAAGGGTTTTTGTCGCTTTCCAGGTTTCACATTCGTAAAGTAGTACAGACATGACATTTGACTGGAATATGCGGATCTTTGTCCTCGTAGTGTATTCTCCAGACCTCCAAACAGGGTTGAGCATGCTGAAAGCTTGTTGCGCTTTTCGTATCCTCATACGAATATCGTCTTCTGTATCTCCGCTTTCTGTTATGACACTTCCAAGATACGTAAAGTTTTCCACATTTTCAATCTGCATGTTATTAATGGTGAATAGCGTGTTGTTTCTTGCATTTATTCTCATGGATTTGGTTTTACCAATATTGATTTTCAAACCTATTTTATTGGCTTCAGTGGAAAGTGTTTCCAATTGGTCAGCCACATCTTGGAACCTTTGTCCTAACAGGCAGATATCGTCGGCGTATTCTAGATCGCTTAGGCGTGTGGTTAGCGTTCATTGTATCCCTCTTGTGTCAGAGTCTAGTTTGGAGAGAACATAGTCTAGAGCTATGTTAAAAAGAAACGGAGAAAGCACGCATCCCTGTCTGACTCCAGTAAGTACGTCAAATTCGTCACTGTTGATCCCATTGTGTGTCACGCTGCATTTCGCTTCAGTGTACAGTAACTTTATAATGGAAATTATTTTATGCGGAATGTTTCTTAGCTCTAAAATTTTCCATATCGCATCATGAGATAAGCTGTCAAAAGCACGCTCGAAATCAACAAAAACCATGTATAGGGGTGCGTTCCATTCAACCGATTGTTCCATTATTAGCCTCACACTATTAATGTGGTCTATGCAGGAGGATTCTGGTCTAAAGCCTACTTGATTAGCTCGAAATTCAACCTTGTTTGTTAATCTTTTAAGTATGATGGTCGTGAAGATTTTATTTATGGCGGTAAGCAAGGTTATTCCTCTCCAATTTTTGCATAGTGTGAGGTTGCCCTTTTTTGGAAGCTTAGTAATGATGCCTTTTTGTCCAGCCCGCTGGAATGCGGTTTGTTTCCCACACCTCTCGAATTATGGGGAGCAAAAGTTCAGCAGTTAGATGCGGATTAGTTTTAAGTATTTCGGCAGCAATGTTATCGATTCCCGGAGACTTGTTATTTTTCAGAGATTTGATAGCTGAGATTTGATCAGCTGTCAGAGGCTGATAGAAAAGATTAAAGACATTTCACTCAAGACAAGTTGAAGAAAAGTAAAATGTGAAGGCCCTTATGATCCGCCAGGTGCGTTTCATAAGAGTATGAGTATTGATGCACTTTGTGGTCCCGCTCATACTTCGGGGTGTTGACTACAGACGGTATGGCTCGTCCAGCATGCCATAGCCACCCTAAACTCCATGGCCTGACAAATAAAAATAAATCAATAATTTATACTAATTATCGTAAAATATGCTTTAAGATTTTAAATGTATGTGATATCAAATTAATATTATTATTATTTTTAATTATAACCAATAAATTGCTGTGATGTATTCTATAAATTATTGTGATGAATTTAGGTCCTGTGCCTAGAACTCACAACGGGACTAAGACGAAGGCAGAAAGGAAATATAACTGATTCTGACAGAAACATCATCTTGGACAAACAGAGTAAAATAAGAACATGGAAAGAATATCTAGAAAAACTATTTGAAGACCAAAGAGATAACACCTTTGAGCTAAAATAAGGGGCAAATGATGGACCAAGAATATTACAGCAGGAAGTATAACACAGTTAAAGAATGGCAAAGCGGCTGGCCCTGATAAGATACAAGCGGAACTACTTAAACTAATGGACAATGAATCAATAGCAATAAGCAAAGATATTCAACAACATATACAACCCTGGAAAAATACCAACAGAATGGCTGAAATCTGAGTTTATTGTACATTCAAAAAAAAACAAGAGCCAAAAAATGCGAAAAATACCTTACTAGATGCAAGGCTGTATTTTGTCTCCTCTAATCTTTAATCTGTACTCTAAAAGAATATTTATCGAAGCTTTGCACGAAACTGAAAAAGGTTTCTATTAGAAAAAGTATTCTACTAAATGGTTACTGGCTAAACAACATCAGATATGCCGATGATACCATAGTATTTGCGGACAAATTAGAAGACCTACAAGTTCTCATGAACAAAATCACGTATTACAGTCAACAATATGAACTCAATATAAACGTTTAGAAGACAAATCTTCTAATAATTAGCAAGAAAAGGATAACAGAAGGTCAACTCTACATAAACCAATCCCCTGTAGAAAGAGTGACGCACTATATCTACCTCGGCACCATAATAAATGAAGAATGGACCAACAACCAGGAGATTAGAACACACTTCGGAAAAGCTAGATCCACCTTCAATCAGATGGGCGCCTCCTTCAAAAGTCACAAGCTCTCTCTTGATATAAAAGTAAGAATGCAACGTCATCTCTGTCCTTTTTTATGGTGTTGAACTGTGGACCTTGAACGAAGATATGTGCAAAAAACTGGAAGCATTTGAAATGTGGCCATATCGGAGAATGCTTAAGATCCCATGGTGACCGGGTTACAAATGAGGAGGTTCTCAAAAGATTGAATAAGAACCGAGAGGTACTGACCACCATCAAATCTCGAAAGTTACAGTTCTTCGGACATCTTATGTGAAATTAATTCAGATATGCTCCCCTACAAGCCATCCTGCAAGGAAAAATATTTGGAAAACGGGATCCAGGAAGAAGAAGAATATGTTGGGTTAAGAACCTCAGACTCTGGTTCATCTGTGCAGTTTTTCCGCGCTGCTGTGTGATGTGTGATGTGATCCCCTCCAGTGAAAGAATCACTTGGTTATGTTACTGGTCTGCTGTGTTGGCTAACGTCGCTTTAGTCTTCTGATAACTTGGTTTTGAGATATTGTATAAATGGATTGAAGTGTGTGTTCACCTTTTGAATGTATCGTAAATTATTTTATTGGATTACTGTTGATGTTTAGATTCTTATAGATTCTTACTAGCTGGATAATTCTTGGGCCTAACGTATTGAAGGATTCGAAACCTTTTTTTTTATATTGTACTTTGGAGGGCAATATACTGCTCACCATAGACCATAGCTGTTTTACCGTTGCTTTGATTTTTTTTACAAACTTCATAATAATAGAGTTTTGATCTTGGTTATATGAAGGAGTAGCAGGAGGCTGTATATTGTGTGTTCTTGTTCTTTTTACAGCTTTCTGAACTGTACTGCCCTCCACATTTTACGTATACTTATGGTCTATTGCAATATGTTTGTATATGGCCTTATAATTAGCATTATATACTGGATGACAGTAGAAATTCTTGAACTCATGGAAGAACGAAGAAAACATAAAGAAAAAGACCTGAATAAATACAAAGAAATTCAGAGAAACATCAGAAAGAAAATTCGAGAGGCAAAAGAGAGGTGGCTCTCTGATAGATGCAAGGAAATAGAAGATTAGGATAAAAAGTACGATAGCTTTAATTTACACAAAAAAATAAAAGAAATGACAGGTTCTAGAAAGCGTACAAAAACGAATATCCCTAAAAATGATAAAGGGGATATTATTACTGATATGAAGGAGAGATTATGTCACTGGACCAATTACATTCAACAACTATTTAATGATGAAAGAGAAGAACTGTCATTTGAAATCACCGAGGATACTGGACCACCAATATTAAGAGAAGAAGTCATCTATGCCATAAAAAACACAAAAGAGGGTAAAGCTACTGGACCAGATGAGGTGCTCATCGAATTATTAAAACTCATCGATGAAGATGTTATTGATGTAATGGTTGAACTCTTTAATCTAATATATCAGACTGCCACAATCCCCAGACAATGGCTGCAATCAACCTTTGTAGCAATTCCCAAAAAACCAAGTTCAACAACTTGCTCAGACCACAGAACAATAGCTTTAATGAGTCACACACTTAAAACATTTTTGAAAATAATTCACAGCAGAATTGTTAAAACTCTTGAATATGAGATTAGTGACACACAATTTGACTTTAGAAATGGTAAGAGATGGTTTGTTCGGCTTGAATGTGCTGGCTCAGAGATGCATGGACATGAATCAGGATATGTACTTGTTTTGTAGACTTTGAAAAGGCATTTGATAACGTTCAACATAAAAAGCTTGTAGATATATTAAAAAGCAAAAATATTGACAGTCGTGATCTGAAAATTATATCTAATTTATATTGGAATCAAACTGCCAAGGTAAGAGTTGACAGCCAGTACACCGAAAATATCAAAATACAGAGAGGAGTCCGCCAGGGTTGCGTGCTGTCTCCACTACTTTTCAATGTCTACAGTGAAGCGGTATTTCAAGGAGCGCTCTCAGACTCAATAGAAGAAGGTATATCTATCAATGGAGAAGTTTTGAATAACTTACGTTTTGCAGACGATACAGTAATAATTACGGATAACAACAATGATTTACAGAACCTAATGCAACGCCTTAATGAACGCTGTCATGAGTACGGACTGAAGATAAATTTAAAGAAAACTAAATGCATGATCATGACTAAATCTGCACATGCAAATATCCAATTGACTATTGAAGATATTGCAATTGAGAATGTTAATAACTATAAGTATTTAGTAACATGGATAACATCAGATGTAGACCAAACCAAAGAAATTAAGACACGTATTGAAATAGCACGTACATCATTTATTAAACTTAAAAAGTTTCTTTGTTGTCGGGATATAAGGTTAGACCTACCCCTGAGAATGCTTCGATGTTACGTGTTCTCTACTCTTCTTTATGGTCTGGAAGCTTGGACACTAAAACAAGTTCATCTGAATAAGCTGGCCGCCTTTGAATTTTGGTGTTACAGAAGAATCCTACGAATATCATGGATTCAAATAATGTCAAACATGGAAGTAACTAGAAGGATAGGAAATGAGGCGGAAATAATATTAACTATTAAAAGACGAAAACTTAAGTACTTGGGACATGTGACAAGAGGGCAAAAATACGCATTATTGCAACTTATTATGCAGGGCAAAATCCGAGAAAAGCGAAATGTGGGAAGACGAAGAATATCCTGGCTTAAGAACTTAAGGGAATGGTTTGAATGCAGTAGTGCAGAACTTTTTAGAGCGGCAGTCAACAGAGTCCGCATAGCCATGATGATTTCCAACCTTCGATAGAAGATGGAACTTAAAGAAGAAGAACATTGGATGATATTTTTGTATTTTATGGGTTTCAATGTATATACTACAATGTTGCAATTTCTGAATTATATACATATCTTGGCGATTGTCTAATGGTTCCAGGTAAATAAGGAACATATTTACGGGCTTTTTGTAATCCTATGTTTAACACTAATAATGTTTCTTACCTTGTGACCCAGTTTTGTCGGTTCTACTTTGATATCTTCTGTTTCATGTGAATGGTGAAGATACTTAATTACAACTCTATAGGCTCTTTCTTTCTTTGGTTGATAGATGTGCTGAATAATGCTGTTCTCTCTGATATGTCTTGATAATTTTCTGTATATTTCTGGGTCGTTACAATTTTGACTATGTATTGTTGGCCATGGTCCTGTTTTCCTATTGTTAGCTGTATCTATTTCTGTATATATATTTTTTCTCATTTCTAGGAAGTTGCTTACACCGTAAACAAATATTGGTGGTGGTTTAGGTATTCTTGGTGCTGTTTCATTTTTATTGATTTTATTTTCTTGAGTATCCGTTAGTATTATATTTGTTCGATAGTCTAATGGTATCATTATCCTTGTCTCTCACCACATTTGATCTGATTCTCCTGTATTTGGTGGCTTTAACTACTTGCTGTGAGTTTTATGTTGACACATACCGAGTTTCTGGTTCGTCATCGGTTGTTGATGACAGTCTGTAGTATTGCTGTCTATTTCTGTTACTTTATTGGTGTTATAGTGAAGTCTTTCATGTAGCAGTTTCCAAAGCTACAATTGCCATTTGGATCGCCAACCTTCGAAAGGAGACAGCCCAATAAGAAGAAGATATTGGTGTTGTGTGGCGCGTTTTGTTGAATTATCTATTGTTCTTGGTTTGGCGGAAATATCATATTAGTAGAAGTTGTTGGGGGTTGGTTTACTTGTATGTTGTACATGCCTGGTGTTTTGTGGCTGACCCTGTGTGTTGTTTAGAATTTACATTGGTCAAAATAATTTTATTTTATTTGATGGATACTGGATTGGCACTAGCTGGCTGTTTACATTTTGCATTTGTTGACTAACTATATAGTTCTCAAATTGTGGTCCGTTTCCCTTTCGAAACATTATAAATAATTTAGTGAATTGTTTTTAAATTTACAAAAGCTTGATGATTTTATTATTATCAATGGTACCCCTGGTCCAATGCCTTATAGAACCTGTATTAGCCTTTGTCCCTTTTTTTTTTTGTTGGCGTGTGAATACTTATAGTAATGCTAAACGTTAGGAAACTTTCCTTTAAATCATATTCGACATATTCTGTGATTAATAACTTTGAAGTTAAATATGCTGCTTACAATAAATCCAGTACCAATGCTACGAAGGGTAGCGTATCTGCTGTAATGTTCCATTTTTAGTTATGTAGCAGCCAAGGTAATTAAATTCTTCTACTCGTCCTAGTTTTCACCAAGCAATTCGATGTCTCCATGTCCCCAACCATTCCTGTTCCTTCCCATCACATATACTCCGTTTTCGACCTGCTAACCTTCTCTCTCTTCAACAATCTTTCTCCAGCCTTTCAACTTCTTCTTCCACATATATTTGCTATTCTACACTTAACTACACGATATTATTAGCAAAAATCATTGACTCTCCCTTACCTTCTCTGTCCCAATACAAAAAAAAGTAAAAAGTTCCAATCAATTTTGGTACCTTACTCAACACAACTATTAAACTGCTAAAAATGATAATAAAAAATACGTAGTCATAAATATTAGTGGAATGCACACAATTAAAAAAAAAAAAACTTGCTGTAAGTATGTGCTTTATGGATCTGACTACATTGACTGCTTTGGAGAAGTGTGTTTAGATTTCCTAAAGAAGAACATTGCAACAGGTACCACATCTCCAAAACAATAAGTAGAGAATTAACCAACAGTGTCAATAAATATGGACTCCAATCGAAAGAGAATTTGAAACCATCGTTCTTAAAATTAGTAATGGATACAAGCTAAAAGCATAATTAGAAGAAAGTTAAAAGGCGAAAGGGGTAAGGATAGAAACTAAAATAAATAAAAAATATTGTAATCTCCTTAGTTTAACCTCATCCACCAACTTTATATTTTTATCTGTACGACTTTCAAATTCCAAGATCCAATCCTAATTTTACTTTTTCTATTAATTTATTTTGATTTTTCTAATATCTAATGAAATGTTGGGTTTTTTGGGCATCTTTAAAATTAATTAGTTTTAATTTTATTTATTGCTGTATATATTGTGTTATGTATATATTATCTATATTTTATAAACTTGAACCAAAATTTCTCGTTATTCAAAAATGTCTTTAACATTTTTATATTTAATTAATAACAAATTTAATTTATAATAATAGTATTATTAAAATAATTTTAATTCTAAGACACAGATACTCTACTCAAAGTAGTCTATAAAAAATACTTGTACCGCCCCTGTGGCCTAATGGATAAGGCATCGGCCTCCTAAGCCGGGGACTGTGGGTTCGAGTCCCACCAGGGGTAATTATACTTTTTAATTTTTTTTTTATTTTCTTTTTATTTTTACAATTTATTAAAAAAACTAGGTACCTATTTTGAGATTTAATAAAAAAATAAACCAATATATTTGACACATCAGTGTAGTGATGTTAGTCTTTATAAACAAAACGGTATTAATACCGGGAGAAGATCCTCAACATATTTAAAAAAGGGTAAGAAAAACTAGTCTGAAAATTTTCTTTCTACACAAAGTTTCTCTTGTAATTAAATAAAAAAAGTTTTTAAACAGAAGTAAGAGGGTCAGAGTAAAACTATTTTTGAAACCTTCTGTTTTTAATCAATAAAACATGGTAAATAGCAATTATTTAAAGTAAAAGACATTAAAACTTGTTTAATAGACAGAGTAGTGTGACAAAAGCAGAGGCTGCTATAGATACCTATTCAAGTGAAGTGTTTCAATTATCTTTTACGAAATATAACAACGTCAGAATGCAGCACCGATGTGAATATACCAAACAATTTTAAGGAAAAACAGTATGCATTGAGTAGATAGGTCATGTAACTTGAAAAAGGAGGAACATTAGAAGAAAATTTTTTCGAACAAGTTTCTTTGTCAAAAAGGCTTCTTCTTATAGTCGCTTCTCCTATCGAAAGTTGCAAATTATAGATTTTTTATTCACAGCTATCTCAATAAATGACTGAATCACTTTGTAGTGCAGCCTATAAAGATTTTTTTTTGCTTAAGATATTGCCTAACCAAAAAAGGCTAAAAGAGCATGAATATAAAAAGTAAATAGAGAATTAGTTATAAATATCTAAGTCATAATGCTGCTGAATTCACCTTTTTAAGTCTCACTTCCATAATTAGGTTAAATAAACCTGTGATCCATGGCGATCCTGGCGAAGAATGGACTGTCCCGTCTTCGCCAGTGATATTATAATATAGTCCAACTGCTTTAAATCTCCTTAATTTTTGTAGGTCATTACTGCATCATTACTGTTACTGTGTTCGGTAATTCAACTAATTTTCTTCCAAATTCTTTTTGTTTAATCAACCGAGAACTTCCATCGCCTTTGAAGATCTTTTCTTCTACAAGTATTTTGTTAATTTCTTCTCGATATATCTAATCTAATTTAGATCTTTCGCTTTCTCTAAAGCTATTTTATATAACTTCCTTTCAACTACGTTGGTATGACTGTCGTTCATGGTATAGATTTGTATGCATCTGCTTTATAGATTCTTTTACTACTTTTTTTGGCGACCTTCTTATATTATCTTTGTCAAACCTAGTTTGCTGCAGCTCAATAAACAATGTTTTCTTCTGTTTTTTAAACTTATAAGTACTTATTTTCATCAGCAACCACTATTTTTATTTTCCACGTTTTCCAATTGTCTAACAATTTCATTTTGGCCCTGTAGGTATATAGATTTAAAAAATTGTAGTGAATTTGTAGTTAAACAAAATCTGGTCCTGTACATTTTGTCAAAATATTTCCAAAGCCCCTGTGGCCTAATGGATAAGGCATCGGCCTCCTAAGCCGGGGACTGTGGGTTCGAGTCCCACCAGGGGTAAATGTAATTTTTGTTTTTCCTTAGAATGATTGTAAAAAATTTTATTGCTTCAATACTTTATAATAAATAAAATTTGGTCATGTTGAGATAAAAATTGTTTAATTTTTCATAAGACATAATATAAGAACATTGAGGTATTATGTCCTTATCGTTTTCATAGGAAATTTAAACGATAAAATAATAGTTTAAAGATTTTCGAATTTGTGAATATTAGAAAACTATTAAGTACTAAATTTTTTGATGTGATTCAAATTCACGAAATTTTTTAAATTTTAATATAATATGCTTACAGTGGAAGTTGCACTTATTTCGTTACGTATGTAGAGATATAGTGATAGATAGTATAAACTACATATATGGTTCAATATCAAATTTCTTAAGCTTGTTATTGGATTGTTCTTAGTAAGAAGAATATGTTGTCTGTCGTGGGATAACTGCCGATTTTATTCTCAGAATAATCTGTTATATATAATACTAATATAGACAAAAACTGTATACTACATTAAGCCATGTAATTGGTCTCGAGTTATGTTGATTCATTTTTATCTTCTTGTATTGACTATATCATACCAACAGTCCACTCCTTCGTCTTCTGTTCTACTGTCTTATTATGTAAAATTATGTAAAAAATTCTTCCGTATATATAATTCTTTCATTTTTGGCTGTAACTCAAACTGTACTTTGTTATTTTTGAGTTTTATTATTTTCGGTACCTACTACAATTTCATAGCTGCGTTTTTTTTAAATACTATTGCACTGTAGGTATAGTACGTACATTATCTCACGTAAAATGTGGTATAAGACGTTTTCATCTTTCTTGGCGTGTGCGTGTAAAAACACTTGCAATAAGTTGTTTCATCTGTCTTTCCTTGTCTAAGCTCGATTCGTTTACCTCCTCCAGTGGTAGCTATCTATATTTGTAAAGAGGCCGAACTTATCACCGACACCGTATCGGCCAAACGCATTGGTGTTATTGCTAGAATACTGGGAGACGTGAGTGGTCTCTTCATTCCCTTCTCATCGCACTTTACCATGACAAACGTGACTCGCACAATTGAATTGCGCATCTGTGTATCAGATAGAGACGAATAAATTCCATAGTAGCTTATTAGGCACACGCCAAGAACGATGAAACCGAGTTTAGTTAACTGTAACACAGTAGTGTTCACAAGATCTCCTACGCTCAAAATTGGGTTAAGAATAATATAGATTTTTCAAGGTAATAATGTATTACCCTGCAATTAGATCAAAATATTTAAGTTATATTACACTAAAAACGTATCGAGTGACTCGACACTGAGGAGTAGGCAGATTGAGACCTCAGTACCGAGAGACAGTTCATGTATTTATAATACAGAACACGATACTGGTACGTTTCGAGTGAGGGGAGTAGGCAGATTGAGACCCCGAACTCGAACCGAACCGTATCCCTCTTGATAATGGCTCCAAAATGGGAGCCGAAACGTCGAGCATTAAATTCTCAACGCGGTTCTTCCCGAGAACCTAGTGATTTTCATTCATCTGACCGCGGAAATCTATCCAAACATATATATATATATATATATATATATATATATATATATATATATATATATATATATATATATATATATTATATATATACAATATATTACAGAAGCTTTAGGTTTTTTCTGATTGATGTATTACCCCCTAAAAAAATTATGCATCGCCCCTGTGGCCTAATGGATAAAGCATCGGCCTCCTAAGCCGGGGACTGTGGGTTCGAGTCCCACCAGGGGTAAACGTGTATTTTGTATAACACAGTTATTTAATTAATAAATGTTTAGTAGTAAGTTTATTATAATTTGTAACTGTATTTTTTTACATCGGTAAATTAAATATGGTAGGATAAAAATATTTTATTTCCCATATTTTATTTTTCTTCGTTCGTTACTCTACTATAATAGTAACGAACATCTTTCATATTAGGAATATAGCTGATATACCGATAAAATAAATTTATAAGACTTAGCGACAACAATCACAAATTATTCGAATTCAATTCTCTTCTACAAAACAGCTACCACAAAACCCAAATCAATAGGAGCATTCAAAAATATCTAAATCCCATTCCATCCAAAAAAGAAATCTTGCCGCCTTATCAACCCAAAATCTTTCTACCTTTTATCAAAGGTGTCACTGAAAATATCAGTAGAACTCTTAATCCTCTGAACATCACAACCATCTTCACTACTCACTCCAAGTTTTCAAATCTCGTTAGATCCGTAAAAGACCAAATTCTCAATGAAGACCATGGTGTCTATGAGATAACTTGTTCCAGTTGCTCACGCAACTACAATAGGACATACAAACCGACGAATCCATAACCGTATTTACGAACATCATATATCTGTAAAATATTCCGATACTACTTCAGCCCTAGCCCAACATTATATTCAAACAGGCCACAAAATAGATTTCGAAAAAACAAAAACCCTCGCTCCCATCAATTTCTTCTTGAACTTCGTTTGATCACACAAACGAATTACTTACAGTTACCAGCTGTAGTCCGTTTGAAGAGGTTTACTCTCCGGACACTGGAACTCACTTCAACCATGGGTGTATGTTATCTGAAATCAAATTTAATTTAATATTTAACATCACAGATTTATAACAACATTATGTACAATCTTTTACAAGTACATGTAATTTAAAGGGTTTTTACCCTGATATTTTCGTGGCTCAGGCATTTTAACCTAGCGTTTTTAAACCTGATGATTGAATGTTTATTCCGAAAACGTTTGTTTTTTTGATGTAGCCCTTTTAAGGGTTTTTTAAATATACCCATTTACGAAGATTAACCTCTTTGTTGTGATACGTGGTATACAGCCAGCTACAGGAATTGTTTTCCTTGTGGATTTTTTTTTAAATATGTTTCAACATCAGCTCCCCACCAGGTTTTTGAGATTAATTTCAGAAAATTTAATCCTGCCAAGCAGTTTAATTAAGTCGGCAGTAGAAAGATTAAAAATAAGGGACTTAAGACTGACCCTTGGGGTAGTTCGAAATTATTGTATTGTGTTGTATTGATCTAAGATAAATCTTCATACAAGAGTAAAAATTAAAAATGGATGCAGGGGCATAAAAGGCTAGGCGAAAAAAGGTTTAAGTAAGACATTCATTCAAAAGAGGCTCAAGCCACGAACATAAAATGTAGGGATACAAAATCCTTCCCGGACGATGTGTGTATAACGCAAAATGCTCCATTTATTTACAATATACAGGGTTACGCAATTGAACTGTTGCCAACTTCACATCGATATATCTGGCAAACGATAATGACAGCTACGTCAAAGTTAGCCTGATAACACTTCAGTATATTGTTTATAAGCCATCAAAAGCATTGGCATTTAAGTTTTATACATACAACAAAAGTTATTCGCAATGGAATTTGAACGTAATAGTGTGATTGCGTTATATTTGGCTGGAAAATCAGATAACCAGCTATTGTTCGTCAGCTTAAACACCTCAAAGTGAATAAAATGTTTGTTTATCGTAAAATAACTTGTTATCATGATGGTATGGTAGCATTGCCATACGCTATGGTAATGGACGAAAAAAAAACAGCAACATCACCTGAAGTGGTTCGGAAAGTAAAGGCTCCACTTAAGCGAAATCCACGTTTTAGTGGTAATCAAATGACCAAAGAACAGAAAATATCCCAGCGGAGCATGCAACGAATACTGAAAAGGAAGCTCAAGGTCAAGCTTTACAAGTTCCAAAAAGCACACATTCTTACACCAAAGCAAAAAAAAGTTCGGCTCGAAAGAGCAAAGGAGTTGTTACGCCTGCACGAACGTGGCGAATTTCCGATAATAGTGTTCTCTGACGAGAAAAAATTTCCTATTGAGACTTTCATAAACTCTCAAAATGATGGTGTTTACTTGACCGAATCCACCTACGAAAGTTTGAGCTTACGAGCAGCCACCCGAAGTAATTTCCCATCTCTAGTAATGATATGGACAGCTGTAACCGCCGATGGACGCTCTCCAATCATTTTTATTGAATCTGGTGTCGAAGTCAATGCAACTTATTATCAGGAAATATTTTAGAAGCTGCTGTCGAGCCGTGAGCACGCAACCATTTCGGTTGTAGACCATGAAGGTTCCAACAAGACTCGGTACCGTCTCATAAAGTTAGTGAACCAAGAATGGTTAAGAAACCATGTTCCACACTTCATTTCATCCACACAATGGCTTTTGAATTCACCAAACGCAAATCCGATGGACTATTCCATCTGATCCATTTTAGAGAGGAAGGTGAAGACTAAAAAATATGCCAGTATGGATGCGCTGAAGAAAGTAATTATACGTGAATGGGCCAAAATATCCGAAGATCACATTCTTGCAGCATGCAACTCGTTTTTTGATCGTTTGAAGGCCATAGCCAAGGCAAAAGGTGACCACATCGAGCTAAAGTGTAAGGATTCTGAAATTTTAATTATATTCACACATTTTGTCATTTAAATCAATAAAAAATAATTTTACACAAAAAAATTATGGACGTTTGAATAGGTAACAGTTACCCTGTACAATAATACTGCATTTAAGACGTTTTATTGTGGATCGCCTGCCCTGACTTATTGAGAAATGAGAATAACACTACCTAAATCACTATTAATTATGTATTATTGTATACAATACATTAATACGCTTTTTTCTTCCACACGCAACTCTGTATACGTATTTATTTCGATTACAAAACCGTCATGCCAAAAAGAAGGCGTATAACTTATTTCCTGTACACTTTCAAGTCTTGCTTTTCCAAATCTATCGTTGACAGCTAAAACTTTTGAACATTCCACTTATTTCTACGTCTTGATAATATCAAAGAAACTAACAAATTTTTCATCTTCAGTGTAAACAACGTCTTAGGAGAGATTTTAAATCTCGATTACTCTATAATTATTGTTCACAGAACCGAACTCAAAGATTTTTCTATTTAATATAGAAACACAACTTAACTAAAGCTATAGAAACACAACACAACTAAATATCACATATTTCGAGTCGTGTATTAGTTGTAGTTGGCTATGATCTGTCTGTTATATCATTTTCATCAGTCTTTCTGTACCCACATGCGGCCCTCTTTTACAAAATTTTAATCGTCAAGGATGAACAAGGTGTTATAGCAGTTAAAATTGTCAAGTTCAGTGAAAATGAAATATTCTTTTTATCGGATATCGCAGATTTGACGGAATTTAGCCCTCTATGTATTTTCTATGCTAAAAGCATGCTTCATTTGAGTTTAGCACATATGTGAATAGAATAGAATAGAATAGAAATATGCCTTATTGTCACTGAAAATTTTACAATTGTATGAGCAAAGCTTTCAAAAAGTGAGAAAAATAATAACAATAAATTAAACTTTACTGAAATTATATAAATCGTCAATATCATAAAATAAAAGCATATTGCATATTAAAACTTTACAAACTGATTTTAAGTTGCTGCATGCGATACACAAATTTATAAAGAAATGCTTTAGTTACATGTACATAAACGTACTGTAACTGCTTAGTTATTCGTTCTTCTGAACCTCTTCCATTGAATGACATAGTCTTTCAGATACATAAGCTTTTGTCATTTTACGGAACTTTAGAAAAGTAGTTGCAGATTTAAGTTGCAAAGGGAGATGGTTGTATAATTTTTTTGCCGAATATAATATAGATTTCTTTACTAACTCAGTGGACGGTATTGGCAAATACACATTCTAGGTTGAAAGGTTGAGAAGAGTTTAAATCTCGTGATTTTTGAAGTGGTTTCTGAAATATGTTATTCTACTGAAGCCCTACTTTAAAAATAACAACGGATTGGGCAGCTGTACTAGAATCCTAAAAAGGAAGACCATATCCAAGACAAGACCTGAACAAAGAAAAAAATGTTATTTTGGAAAATATTAAATTGATCTTCTTCGAAAAAGATCTTATTGCATAGCAGGCCGAGGTTAGTTTCTTACTTAACAAATCGATACGAAGGAACCATTTAACGTTGTTGTCTATAAAAATACCAAAAAATGTTACAGAATCAACGATACTGATCTGGTGTTATTAAGAAACAAGGGTTAAAGAGCTCCTTTATACGACAATGTTGCCTATCCACGTTAAAATAGAGTGAATTAGAGTCAGACCAGGTTTTTAGTAGATCAGAGAATATAATTGCTTGAAGACTTGCAGTATTGGAGTTCCTCCAGGTGATACTGATATTTAGTTTTTTTATCAAAATGTCGTAATTTACATAATAAAAAGCCTGGCATATTCACAAAAAACAGTGGCGATGTAAAGAATATTGTTTATTGCTGAATAGACTTCATCATTACTAGTACCAGATAAAAAGCCGAACTGTCTTTGTGATAAACTGTTGTCTTTAACGAGAAAGGACATAAGTCGCGAAAAAGACATTTTATAAGTTTTTCAATCAAATTTGGATAGGACCGGTAGAAATGCAATAGGTCTATAGTTGCAGACATTCGATTTTTCACTACCCTTATGAAGAGGAATAATAACTGCTTTAGACACTCTAGAAATATATCTTTTTTAGAATGAATCATTAATTAGTGAGGCCAGAACTTCCAACACATGTTTTAGAAGATTTAAAAAATTTTTTATGGATAGTCATCATCAATACTACAAGAAGATTTGCTTTTGATGCTACTAATTGTTTGGATCAGTTCAGATTTATTAATTGGTCTCATAAATAATGAATTCGTGACCTTTTTCGAATTGGAGAGATAAGAAATAGGATCTTGTTGGAGCAATATAGTTGATGTTACATTTTTACTTAGAAATTAAAAGAGATAGAAGAGAAGTTTAAAAACAAAGAGGTGAAGTCGTTCTATGAAAAAGTTAAAAAGATGGGAAAAGGTTACCAAAGCCACTGTAGTTATATGAAAGGTAAAGACCTAAATTTAATTAGCGATCCGGCAGAAATAAAGACGGAATGGAAAAACATTTTAAATAATTATTAAATGATGAGGTGGACCACGAAGCAGTAGACAACTGGACGGTTGGAGAAGATGCAATAGTTGAAAGGCAGCCTACAGAGGAGGAGGTGGTGACAGCAATACAAGAAATGAAAAATAACAGAAGTCCTGGTAAAAATGGCATATGCATAGAAATGATCAAGTTTGGTGGAGAACAACTACAAAGAAAAATATATCAGCTACTAGTGCAAGTATGGGAAAAGGAAATAATACCATCGGAGTATTATGTGGCCCGCATATGCCCTCTGCATAAAAAAGGAGACAAATTGAAGTGTGAAAACTATAGAGATATAGCCTTACTAGACACGGTCTACAAAATCTTGGCAATAATATTGAGAAATAAACTAAATTACTACAGGAAAAGAATCCTAAATGAGTATTAGGCCAGCTTTAGAAAGTAGAGATCTGCTGTAGACCAAGTCTTCTCAATAAAGGAGATACAAACGACTTGATATGAAGGTAAAGTTACCCTGCATGTTTTGTTTGTGGATTTTAGACAAGCATATGATAGAGTCGATAAAGTCAAAATGTATCGAGCAGTGGAACATTTGGGTATACCAAAGAAACTGGTCCGGCTAGTAAAAATGACATTAAATAACTATAAGTGTGAAATTGCTTGGCAGGGTCACATATCAGATCGATTTACGGTTGCAAAAGGCTTGAGACAGGGAGATCCTTTATCCACTACAATATTCAACTTAGTGTTAGAAACTGTCATCAGAAAATGCAACATGAAGGTGGATGAAACAATCATAAAAAATGAGCACCAGTGTTTTTCATTTGCTGACGATTTAACGATACTAGCAAAAACCGAGAAAGAATTAAGAAGAGTTGTGAAGAAAATCATCGAAGAAGCACATAAATTCGGATTGGAACTAAATGAAGTCAAAACCAAATATATGATCATGGGAGGGACAGAAGGGAAAAAACAAGACTTTAGTGTGAGGCCTGTAAGTGGTAAAAGCTATAGTTTTAAAAGGGTGGACACATTTGAACACTTGCTCTAGTTTTCTATGAAAATGGAAAAGAGAAATGGGAGCTCGAAGCCAGAATAGCAAAAGGGAATAAAAAATTAGGTAGTTTAAGAGCCCTACTGAACTCAAAATACGTTTCTAGACAAGGTAAACTCAGAATATATAAAACAGTTATTCGACTTACATATGCCGGTGAGACATGTATATTAAAGAAGAAGGAAGAGGATACTCTGCAAAGATGGGAAAGGAAAGTATTGAGACGCATATTCGGAGGACGAAAGACAGAAGATGGTTGGGAGAGAAGAACCAACAATGAATTAATGGCTTTATACAAAGAACCTACCATTACCAAGTTCGTCAAGTCACAAAGAATCAGATGGTTAGGACATGTGGAAAGAATGGCATCAAACAATGCCCAAACTAGTAATAACCAGAAAACTAATCGGTCCCAAAAGAAGAGATAGACCCAGAACGAGGTGGATTAGTAAAGTGGAGGAAGACCTTAAACACGTGAAGGTGAGGGACTGGAAAAGAAAAGCACAAAATAGAAGCGAATGGAGAAATATTGTCCACCAGGTCCTTCAGAGTAGTTAAGAATGTTGTATATACATATTTAAGTTAAAGTTTTGCTAAAAATACAGTATAGCCCAAAATAAACAGTACTGAACTTGTATTTACTTTATTGTTTTAAAAAATACATATTATTGACACTTTTTAACATGTTCAAAATGCTCTTCTAACACAGACTTCATGCCAATATTCCAGATTTCTCCTAATGTTATGAAATAAAGGTTGTCTCAAAGCCGCTGAGAAGGCTCTAATGGCATCCTTTAACTCATTGATGGTTTGTGGTGCCCGTTTAAAACGACTCTTTTAGCCATACCCCAAATGTTTGCATCTGAAGAATATGCAGGATAGGAAAAGTCAGTAAAATCGTGAAATAAACTTGTTTGGAAAATGTCCCTGAAGAAATTGACGAACTGCGGCAGCAGTATGGCCAGTTGTCCCATCCTGCTGGAAAAGTTGGTCTTCAAATGCCAGATTACGTGCACGATAAAATTGACGTAGATCATTTATAAAGTGTACCTCTGTTGAGTAATTGTGACTTGTCTACCATATTCTTCGATAAAGTATGGACCAATGATTCCGTGCCCTGAAACTGCATACAATATACTCACTTTTGCGCTATGTTAAGGAAATTCTTGAACGTCATCTGATTTGGCAAAGCCCAGAAATTGATTTGTGCGACGATTTGCATGGCCTGACAAATGAAAATGTGCTTCGTGTGAAAACCTTACATTTTTCAAAAATTCAGGATTTTCACACTGTAATGCAAGAATTTTGGCACAATATTCCACTCTACTATGATAATCCCTGGGATGTAATTGTTGGTGTACCTGAATCACATACGAAAATGCACCCAGCTCCTTCAGAATTTATGGTAACCGTTGTTGTTAACTGTCCTGGGACACCCTGAGATTCTTTTTCGTTGGCACAATACATTACCTGTATTTTTAAACTTTTCAACAACATTTAACATTACAGCATTACTTGGAGAACGTTTATTAAACCGTTGTGTGAATTGATTCCACACGTATTGCAGACTTGTACTATTATGTCATCGGCCGATTCCGTATGAGCGAAAATAATACTCCAAAAAAACACTTTTTCCTCTGTACTTAACACCATTTTTAACAATCAGTCCTTAACAAGTAGTTGTTCAAAGATTACTAGCCAATTCTATACTAGTTAATTTGAATATGACAGCTCGTACATATAGACATCTCTGTTTCAGTTTCAGTACTGTTTATTTTGGGCAATGCTGTAGTTGTAATTAGTTAATATTAGGATTATGTTTAAAAAAAAAATGCCCTAGGCCTTAACGGCCTTATGTGCGTAAAAATAAAAATGTACATTTTTACTCACATTAAAGAAGTATTTATGTAGATTTTCAGGTTTGGAGGAAAAAATGTTTGAGCTGTATTAGTAATATTTTAAACATCGTTTATTATGGACCAAGTTTCTCCTGCAACATTTTTAGGGCTTCTCAGATGTTTTTGATAGTACAGGTTCCTCTGTACTTACAGATATATTCAGTAACAAAGACGCTGCTAGTAAATTTCTTGATGTACAGTAATAAACGCATATTCTTGGCAGACATGCGGACATCTTTGTTAGACCAGGGTTTGTGATGTTTTGAATTAATTGTAAGTAAAGGAAATACCTTACTGAAAAAACATACATACATACATCATCATCATCATCATTTAACCCGAATCTATCCACTGCTGGATATAGGTCTCCCTCAGTCTTTTCCATGTACTTCTGTTTTGTGCTGTTTGCATCCAATTTTTGTCCATCCGTTTTATGTCATCAGACCATCTTGTTGGTGGACGACCTCTACTTCGATGTGCCTCTTGTCTCGGTCTCTACTGTATTATTCGCTGTACATATATACAAGCCTATCTAAAAATCACTGAAATTATAGTCCACGTTTTCCACAATGTGTGATAGTAAAATTTTCTTATCTTTAGATATGCCCTGAATTTTGATCAAAGTCAGAAGAGTTGGTCATGAAAAAGGCAGATTTAACAAAACCATGTTAAACGGGTAATTGAAGAACTAGCCAATTAATTTATTAATAAACTTTGAAAATAAGGCTATTATCGAGCACAAGTTAATTAAATCAAGCCCAAGTACTTTCGCTTAAAAAAGCATCTTCAGGGGCATCTGAAATAAGCCAAGAAAACGTTTTTTAGATGAAGTAAATTAGTTAACTTCGATAAAAAACTCGAAGTTAATGGATGAAAAAAAGGTTTTGAGATTAACGTTTTAGACTTACTTCGTCAAAATAAGAACTATCCGGCAAGCGTAGGATGTGGAAACATTAAAACTAACATAAATTATACAAAACACTACACTAAAACGAGGTTTTAATGTTTCCACATCCTACGCTTGCCGGATAGTTCTTATTTTGACGAAGTAAGTCTAAAACGTTAATCTCAAAACCTTTTTTTCATCCATTAACTTCGAGTTTTTTATCGAAGTTAACTAATTTACTTCATCTAAAAAACGTTTTCTTGGCTTATTTCAGATGCCCCTGAAGATGCTTTTTTAAGCGAAAGTACTTGGGCTTGATTTAATTAACTTGTGCTCGATAATAGCCTTATTTTCAAAGTTCATTTATTCGAGCATTCAACCTCATTTCATTTAATTTATTAATAATTGCCCAGGTTACGCCCTACTGCAGTGGTCCCGTTAACACTGTATTCTCCGTGGAGGCTTTTTCTTTGTACTGTTATATTTTTTATAGTTCTAATTTATTGTCTTTATTTTAATTTATTAAAACTCACGATAATTTATTATCAATTTATTAAATAACTGTACAACTATTTATTACATTCGTACATTTTAAACCACGTCCGCGAGTTTCTTTTCTTCACTGACTGCTCAATGAAAATCTTCCGTTATTTATACGGAACCAGCTGGTAAATAGAGTGTTGTCGAAAATACGATGCCCTTCTCTACGTAGACAGAGCGGCAATGATCTAAAAACTGGTAACGGTGCGGTTCCAGAAAGCTCTTATAGCGAAGGGGAACCCTTCGTGTGTCAGGTAGATTTTGGCCTAGAAACTACGAAAATCAATAAAAAAAGAATGAGTCATTAAATATTTACAGTTTTATACACCATAACATTTATTATCGTATCAGTACCTTAAAAATTGATGCAATTGGGCAACAGAAAATATTGTTGCAATTATTCTGAAATTTAAAGTTTTATCCGTTTCGAACTTTGTTTTCCAGAAAATTATACAAAAGTGAATTTATTATATTTTCATCAGTAATTTTTATTTATATCTAAACATCAGAATAATAAACTATGACAGCTAGAAAAATTAAAAAAAAAAAAAGAATTGATCATATAAAATATATGGAAAAACGCTTCTAATTGTTATGTAATTTTACTTCAGATAACGATAAATCTTATGATTTTTTTTTAAGTTGCTCTTATGTTGGGCAAGCTACTTATATCGATCTATAAAGACAGAGTTCACTGAATTAAGTTCTAAGAAAAATTCGTTATAATATACGGTGTTCCAAACTGTACCATAAATAAAAATATTTTGCAAAATACTTCGATATTATCCAATTTCTTTTTTTTGATGAGACTACCAACTTTTTACCTACATCCTTACCATTACCACAAATGTTATACAGTTTGTATAAAACTTAAAGCGTTCGTCCTATCCTGTACTTAAACATCTTTTTGATTTACCATTCTGAAATCAGAAAACTTTATATAACAGATTATCTGTTGGTTTATTTCTAGAAATGTTTTCTACTCAAATTATAGTTTATTCCCTTTCTTGATTAATTGGGGTCATAAATATACGGAGATTAAACGTTGTCGGTAAGCAAGGAATCTGTTATTTAGACAAATTGTGTGATTTGTCAAATCGCTATAAATATCATATACTGAGAGTATATTTTCAAATTTTTATCGGAGCTTTACTACTGCTGCAAGACGGAGATTAACACAGTCGATTAAATATAAAAATACTTCGCTTTAAAGTAGTTTATAAGGTGCAACGAAGGTTACGAAATGAACAAATATATTGACGTAAAAACCATATATGCAGTTAAGAGGAAACTACTTCAAATAATTTTCTTATCATTATCCAATACTACAACAGATGGTACATATAAAATTGGCAACAGTTTAATCTCAATCTTTTCAAATAGCGTTGTTATAATGTGCGTGTATAATCATTAGCGTGGTTATTATTAATGTTATAATTACACTTCGGCAAATATGCAAATAAAAATGTAGAAAATATGCGCATAAATATGCACGTGTTTACTCGAAAATATGCAAATATTTTACAAAATATGCATACAAATAAATAAAAAAATCGTAAAATAGTAACAATTTTATTTAAAAAAAAAGTGTACATAACTAAATATTTCCTACTATTCATTAAGATTTACATTTATTTTAAGTAACTACATCATTTTTAAATATGAATAAACTTATTTAGAATTATGGTAACAATAAATGACCAAGTGGTGTTCAAAATTTTCTAACAAAAACTTGTGGCTTCTGTCTGAGTACATATATTTATATATGGAAAAACTTCGTTTAACATCAACTGATGTAACGGGAGCATTTTTCAAACTAACCAAAACATTTGGTTCTAAATTAATTGTTTCCGAAATATTTCCAGCTAGAACACTGACTACTTCAGAAAAAATATGGTAACCTTTATTTTTTCCATAGTAGCTTCAAATTTTTTTAAAATATCTTTTCCAATATTACCTCTAACTTTCCGACAACATGACGCAAATTCTTTTATTAATGCTGTACTTTCGAACAATGACAGTTTTGGTGATTCTAACTGAGTAATTGTTTTTTGAACAAAACTAAAATTTGATTTTATAAATGAAAGTTCTTGTTGAAGCAAGTTACTCTGAAAAGTTTGTTTAGAATCCAAAAGAGATTGGGAACTTTCATCTGTTAACGTATCAATTATGTTCTTTATTTTAACAAAATGATCTGCATAAAAATTAGCTGCTTCTAACCATGTTCCCCATCGCGTTAAAATAGGTTGTGGTGGAAAAGGAATGTTAGGTAGCATTTCTTTATAAAGTTGAATTCTTATAGGAGGTTTAAGAAATACTTTTTTGACACTGGATATCATGGTATTTACAAGAGGAAACTTTTTTCGTATTTCCTCTGCAACTCTGTTTAATCCATGCGCTACACAAGTAACATGTATTAAATCTGGGAAAAATATTTTTAAATTTTGTCCTGCTTTCACCATATAAGGAGCAGCATCCGATAAAATAAGCAGTAATTTATTAGAAGGAATAGTTGTCGGAAGAAAAAAAGTTGCTAATGTTTCTTGTATAAAACGCGAAATTGTTAAAGCATTTGTTTTCTCAAGTTGCTGGCATGAAATAAGATGAGATTTTGGTAAGGTATCTTCTTTAAGAACACCAATCAATAAATGAGCAATATACTTTCCTGAGGAATCAGTGGTTTCGTCTACAGATATGTAAAAATATTTATCTGCAATTTCTTCCTTAATATTAATTAACACCGACGAGTATAGCCCGTTCACATTATTTCTTCTTAGAGACCGATCACTTGGAACATTAAGTTTGCAATATTTTTTTAGAAACGAACTAAAATTTACATTTGCTAATTTTGAAAGCGGTATGTTTGCAGACACTAATGCGCGACACAAGTCTTCATTAAAAGTTTCTTGCTCATCTAATTTTTTTGAAGTAGATTTTTTAGGCATTATAAAATCACAATCTTCCTTTTTGTTACGCACAACGAGTGTTTACGCTTTAAATATCAAAACAAAAATGATTTACAAATCTGAGCATCAAATTAGAAATGTTTAGGTACCTAATTCAATAAACTGGATGATTTTGGAAAATCCCTAAATTAGGAACAAAACTATTAGCCGTTTACCTGCTGTTAAGATACAATAAATTGTAGATAGATTTGGGGATTAGATCATAAAATGCAAATGAGCGAATCCTTAGCGATTATCCAATAACTGAATGCCTCAGTGACCGAGACTTTCTAAGAATGTTGAGGGCTACTTAAATTGATCTTCTTTGAAATTGTAAATGTTTTGTACCTGTAGAGATTACGTACTTAGATCATTACTTGATTAAAATGCCTACAAAATTTTATACAAGAATTGAAATAAATTGGTATGTTTAAAAATTTTCAAATACAGTGTAAAAATCTGAACTTTTATGCACTTTATGCAAACTTTTATACAAATATGCCAAAATATGAAATATTTGCATAAAATATGCACAATATGCAAAATATGCAATATGCATATTTGCCGAAGTCTAGCTATAATGGACCAGTTTTGATTTTGGCGAAAACCCCAGATCGTCAATAAAATTTTGTTTTCCACCTGCCTGCATGTATTAGAATTTATATTTTTTTCAAGACCAACGTTTTATCGACATTGTACTCTCGTGTCAACTTTAGTAAAAGTTCACATTACATCTAAATAAATAAATGGGGAATATGATTTTGTCAGTGTTATAATTTCATATTCACAAAAGACAAACAAAGCAAGCGAAAAAGAGAAATATCTTTCAACACCGGATATTGTTATGAAGGTACCCTTAGTTGAAGGTGGTTTAACTATAACTATTATACAGACTTCTAGATTATATGTATACTTGTCATATGTCAGTCAGCAGTTATATGAAGGACAATAAATCAGTTAGTTAAGTTCCACGTGTTTTATTTGTTTGTAGGTAATGAATATCTATGTGTGACCTAATATATAATATTATTCTCGACGAGGATAGTCGGATCTACTTTCCGTGGAAATTATGGCTCTAATTGGTAATATTTAACAGTTTGACCCTAAAAGTTTTGACATAACGTCGTATATCGAGCGCATGGAAGAACTTTTTGAGTGTAATATTGTTGAAGTTATTAAAAAAGTTTCGATGTTCCTCACTCTTATTGGAGGGGAACCGTAAGAGGTACTAAAGGATTTGTTAGCACCAAAGTTACCACGGATGAAAACATATCAGCAATTAAAAGATGTCCTTATTGTGCATTATAGTCCCAAAAGATTAGTCATAGCTAAAGGTGTATAACTTTTATTTAAGCAAACCAGATCCAAATGAACCATTAAGAGATTATGTACAAAAAGGTAAAAAGCTTTTCAGATATTTTTATTTTGTTAACTTTTTAAATGAAGCTTTACGACATAAGTTCGTTTGTGGAATGAAATAAGATACAATAAGAAGAAAATTACTAGCGGGAAGTCTTTTAACATTCTAAAGAGCTCTTTAAGAAGCCCAAAGTATGGAAGCGAAAAAAGATTAATTCAGAGTGTTAAAGTCTGATACAACGGTATCAAAGTTGGGTGCAACAAGGAGAAACAGTTTACTAAAACAATCGTCATCCGAACAAGTATCGATAAAACCATGTTATCGGTGTTAAAGAAATCAGCATCCAGAAAGCTGTTCTGCACAGAACTGGGACTGTTACCATTACCACAAGTGAGGCCATACCAGTCGTACGTGCAGGGAAACAGGAAAAGAAAATCAGTTAATGGTAATACAGTGCAATGTGTAGGTTTAATTAGTAAAGTAAAACAAGAGGATGAGCAACAAAAGATCGCCAAGTATAAAGATCTAGACTTACAAATCAGGAGACAATGGAGAATATAAAGCACCCAGACAGTACCTATTATTCTATCTACTACTGGTGTTATTTCCAGAAACCTACTAGCGAACATAAAACAGCTGGGCCTAATGAACATCTTTATAAGTCACCTGGGACTCGATAACACGGAAGTGGACCTTATCTTAAAATGATGAAAGACTTCTTGATATTTTTGAGAGAAAAATTCTTAGAAAGATTTTTGGGACCATAAATGAAAATGGACTATGGCGTCGAAGGTACAACATTGAACTATATCAGTTATAGACCGATTCAGATATTGTGAAATTCGTTAAAGTGCAGAGACTTAGATGGGCTGGACACATTGCTAGGATGTCAGATCACGAATACACGAAGGGATTAACTTTGTATAATCGGAGTTAATTATGTATAATCGGTTGAAAACACTTTACCTGACTGATAGGGAAGATATTCCCATTTTTTTGTATATTGTACCCAGTTAGTTTCAATAATGTAATTATATATTTAAATTCAATCACTTCTTTTAAAAATTGTTTTTTAGATTCTTATTGTACATATAAAATAAATTATTGTCTTTGCATTGTGGTGTATGTATGGGAAGTAGTAATTAATGTATCCAACCGAAAAGCAAAAACAAACGCATCCACAATTAAAAAGAAACATAAACCGCGTGTTATACAACTTGAGTAATTTATTCTCTCTTTTGAGTGACAGACAGTTCACGAAAACCAATTGCTCTGTTCACGCCCATATTGTTTTATCTTTTGTATTTATCTCTATTTTATTTATTTTTCTTTTCGACCAGTGGCGTCGGAGCATATAATTCAATACTTTTTGTAAGCAAAGGAAATTTCTGTGATTGGTTTTGGTGTATTAAAATTGAAATTTATCACAATTACACTAATATTTTATTTGTCATCAGTGGTAAAGTATATTTAGTAATCTCTTTAATATGGTGTGATCCCTCGTATTGTGCAGACGTTCTTCCATTTTGTGACCGTGGTTTTATAATTAGTTGTTTTATAAATAGATTATAATTTTTGTTGGATTTGATGTCTGTTTGGCTACCATAAAAATATTGTATTTTCCTTGAATTCCTGTCAAAACTATAGGTCCCAAACACCTACGTGAAGTCACCCACAACATAATCTCCATATTCAGAAATCTACAGATCAACTTTGATCTAGTCATGACCAGCGTGAAAAAAAAACCTCTGCCAAAAAAATATTGAGGGCAGCTTGCCTGAAATCAACTTTATATTCTCCAAATTTGTCAGCATAATTGCCCACTCCAATAGCATTCCAACTAATTTTTTATGAGTCTTCACAGACTCATACAAAAAATTAAGATAATGTAAATATCATAAAATAATCATATAAGTAGAATAGAAAAGGCTATACTGGTAAAAATCGCACACGATAATTAATTACTCTATTAATATGTATCTATCTAATTAGCCTTCTTTGGTCCATCTTTGAACATAGGCCTCCCCAATCCTTTTCCGTTCTTCTCTGCCTGTCGCTACAGTCATCCACCTAGAGCCCACGTGCTTCTTGATATCATCTGCCCATCTCATTTGGGGCCTTCCTCTGCTTCGTTTATATTCCCACGGTCTCCAACTTATAAGAATTTTGTTCCATCGGTCTTCTTTTTGTCTTATATTGTGTCCGGCAAATCTCCATTTCAATTTTGCAACTTCTTGTCTAACATCCCTCACTTTTGTTTTCTCTCTTATCCACTCGTTTCTATTTTTATCCAGTAGCCTTATGTGCAACATTTGTCTTTCCATTGCTCTTTGGGTTTTTATGATGTTGTCCATGTTTGCTTTTTCTAAATGTTCACGTTTGGGAACCATAAGTAAGAACAGGGAGTACGCATTGATTGTATACTTTGGTCTTAAGATGCTGTAGATATCTTTTGTTTTTAAGAATGTAGCTTAGTTTGCCAAATGCCGTCCATGCCAGTCTAACTCGTCTCTTTATCTCTGCTGTTTGGTTCTCTTTGTTAAGTTAAATAGTTTGACCAAGATATATATAATCCTGAACTTGTTCTATTTTATCTTGTCCGATTCTCATTGTGATGTCTTCATCTGTATTTGTTATGGTTTTGGTCTTGCTGTAATTCATATTAAGGCCTATCTGTCCAGCTTGTACGTCCAGTTCTTTCATCATTATTTAAAATGATGAATGAACTCTATTAATATATTAATTAAAAATACTTTATATTCAATGTTTTATATCTATCTATCTATATATATCTATCAAGTTGTTTTTTAAATACGATTTTCTCGGTTGCTTAAAATAACAAATATAAAATATTTTTAATTAAAATTGTGGTTTACTATTAGTAAATATCATCATCACCACGTAGCGCTACAACCCTGGGTGGGTCTTGGCTGACCACAAATGAAATGTTCATTTTCCGGAGATCTGCTTAGATGTTATCTCTCCATCGCATTCTGGGACGTCTCCTCCCATACCAGTTTTACAAGTCTTTCGTTATGCAGTCTGTGCACGTGGCCTGCCCATGTTAGTCGCTGTGATTTAATTTCTTTGGCAATATCGGCATCGTTGTAGAGTGCTTTTAATTCGATATTGCTTCTGATCTTATACTGGTTTGTGGTGATGTCATGGTGAGGTCCGAAAATTTTTCTAAGTATTTTTCGTTCAAATCGTCTGAGCGTTTCTTCGTTTGCTTTGGTCATGGTCCACGTTTTGCATCCGTATGTTATTACAGATCTGACGATGGATTTATAGATTTTGATCTTTGAACTTCTTGTGAGATTTTTTGATTTTATGAGCTTATCCAGTGCAAATAGACAGCGATTTGCAGATCTGATTCTGTCTTTGATTTCTTCAGTGACATCGTTGTTAGCTGTGATTACGGCCCCCAGATACTTAAAACGTTGTACACTTTCGAAATTAAAGGTGTTGACTGTCACATTTTGTACTATTCTGTCTCTTCGTGTCGTTTTATTTATACACATATATTTCTTCTCTTTTCTTTATTTATCTTCAGCCCTACTTCACTTGTTGCTCCTTCCACCTAGTTGAAAATGTCTTTCGTGAACAGGATGGAGTCTCCAACAAGATCTATGTCATCTGCATATGCGAGTAACCCTTTCCCCCTATAGCACTCTGTTAACCTATCTATCAGTTAAATACTCTTTATGTGGGAGTCCTGGGTAATAGAACTCCAACATCGTTGCCTAACAGATTCAAATTCAGACCAACTTATCTGCGCCTGATTCGGAAACTTATTACGAGTTATTTATGTTAAGCAATGCACTCCCTGTGCATCTAAAATGCTGCTCGTGGTATTGCCAAAACGGTCATCTGTCATAACTGCAGACAGCGACATAAAAAATGTTTCGCATTCCATACAGCACATGCCCACACATGCCTAAATTTCCAAGGCAATGGATAGTGGTTTGCTGTGTTTTTTAATTTCATTGCACAACGATATGTTATGTCCTTGATAACGACCTAGCCGCAGCTAACCTCCACGCAATGACTAAAGAAAGACCAAACAATTTTAAAAGAAATCGTTTATTTTATGGCATATGACTGTCTGTTTTTCTAATTACCGACTACCCGATCTGCCAATAAGAAGTCCACCATTACTAGTCGATAAGTAATCACCTTTACTGGGCACTTGCCATGCTTTCGTACATTTTATTCAGTGAATCAGTACGCAGCAGAATTCAAAACAGGATCTCTTTAAAGAGGCAATAGTCTAAGACAAGGATCTCTAGGAGTGATGTAGTCCACTTTAGAGATAATAATCGCAGGCCAAGTTGTCGAAGCACTAAATTTAAACAAAATATAAACTAACAAACTAAATAAACAGCGCAACAGCTATTAGCCCTTCAGTATACGCGCTTTTTTTTTCTTATGAGAAAATTCGCGTGGATTACAGTAGTAGTCCATCCATACGTCCTCATGCTCTGGAAAAGCAATATTATTTGAAAATAGTGGTATTGTTTTAGTAATATTAACGCCCAAGGACCGAAGATCGAACTTCATTAGGACTTTCCATATTTATTTTTAAAAGACATTTAATTTTTTCTTTTATTTCTGTTAGTGTGTTTTCTAGTCTCCTAACATCAGTAGTTTTATTAACTCAAACGAAATGTCCTGAAGAAAGGTATTCTTGTTAGTGACGCAAAGACATTATTTGCATTATACACAGAAAATGTAATAATACCTAATATATTTAAAAAATTAAAAAACACGGTGAATGGCCAACGCCGAGACTTTCATTTTGGGCACACAATTTGACAACTAGATCCAGACTGAATTTTGTTTTATTGTAATTTCACTATTATTTCAGGGTTTTTCTTGTTTACTGTTTTAGTGTCGATACTTCAATCGTGGTGCATTGTTGAAATAGTCGCATACTAAAACTGTTTCTCAGACTATGCCCCAAAGGTATTAGAAGATAGGCAACTCTAAGGTTACATATAATATACATAGTCCGAACAGCAATATTTTAAAATTCAATAGATTAGGTACGTATGTAATTCACGCGTATACTAAAGGGTTAAAAAAACTATTTTTTTATCGATCTGCTCTAAACAAATAATGTTTATTATATTTGAACACAAAGAATAAATTTATGTTTGTACGCCACTGTAAATCTTCATATTCCAATTCACGAAACGAATTTTTAAACAGGAAATTTAATTTTAAATGATAACTGTTGTTCGGTGCCTGATGATGAATTTTCGTTTTTTCAAAAGAGAGATGCCATCTCTGCAAGTGTTTGTTGTTTCGCTTAACACAACACCACTCGTTTCTTTTCTTGTTCGAATGTTTTTTCTACAATCTTCTGATGTTGTCATTTTATTATGTGAGAAGGAGATTTATATCGCTGCCTTTATGTTTCGAGTGTTAGAACAAGGTTATTCGGAAAAAACAGAAAATGTACGTACACCTGGGAAAGTTAGAGCGCATATACGAATTTCTTCCGTTTTTTGTTCAGGATACAAAGTCATTCAAAGGTGATTTGTTGCAGTTATATGCAAATATATTATAGCGTATCAGAAAGAAAAGTAGAACTAAACGACGAGTTTTGTGGCTAAAAAAATGAAAGACAATATAATATAGTACTAGTAATACGAGGTTAGATTAATATAAAACTAGCCTTTGATAGAAAAAAACAAGTGTTTTGGAATTAAAATCGATTTATTTCTCAACATTCTCCCTTTTAGCTCGATATACTTAGTAAGATGATGTTCAAATTTTTTTATCCCATCTGAATAGAACTTTTGCTCGAGCTCTTCAAAATATCAACCCAATATTAAAGTCTATCAACCTAGTAGTGATCAAAATTATGCTCAAATATTAAAACGAAGAACGAAAAATGTAAAAAATCAATACAAGTAAATTACGGAACCTACTAATAAGGCAACGCCTGGCAGATGAAATCAACAACGGATTATTGAATGTTAAAGAACAAATTTTGCAAAATACTGAAATATTGCGACGGAGAAAAAATGGTTATTAATAAAGACAGAAACAGATAAAAGTCAAGAAGAAATTCGAATACTAACCAGATATAAAAAGAAGCAATGGATGACGGAAGAAATTTTAGATTTACTGGAAGAGAAACGTCAATATAAGAACAAAGATAATCAGATGTACAAGAAAATGGATAAACAAATGAAATACAGACATGAGAAAGCGAAAGAACAATGGTTAAAAGAACAATGCCCAGAAATAGAAGAATACCAGAAAAGACATGATAGTTTTACCACACATAAAAAATTAAAGAATTAACTCACAACAATAGAACAAGAAATCCGGGAATACTGAAAAATACAAATGGGAAACTTGTGTTAAATCCAAACTAAAGAGATGGACAGAATACATCAATAAACTGTTCAAAGACAATAGAACAGAACAGATGGAGATAGAAGTAGAACAGGATATGGTTTTAAAGATATTAAAAGAGGAAATTAAAATGGCATTAAAAAACAGCAAAAATGGTAAAGCATTAAGTCCAAACCAAATCCCTATAGAAATCTTAAAATGCATGAATGATGAAACCTTAGACATTATAGTAGACTTATTTAACTCAGTATACAAAACAGGACACATACCGAAACAATGGTCAAATTATATAGACATAAAAGAGATATCTACACATCATAGTCCAAGTCATTAGTGCGTTATATATAGTGCAGCCACGGCTGTGAACATTCATTCCTGATTTATTATTGTTATTGTATACTTGTTTTGATTCGTTATTTAACCATTGTATTTAGTTAATTTTAAATAAATTGTTTTTAAAAACGCGAGTCTGAAAACGAGTTATTTAATTGGCGCAGTCAGTAGGATACCTGAAGGTTGCAGCAGATTCCAGTTAATTGCAGTACAACCGTTGGTGTCCACCATTTATCCGGAGAACCTACAATAAACAAGTAAGTTACTGAGAATTTTCCTTACTTCTTATTTTCCTTTATATTTTGAAAATTATTACCAGTTTTATTTTATTTTTACCATTTGTCAGAGATTGTAATAAATCTTCTTCATTTGAGTAATTTTAAAAACATTTTTTATGCAAAGTGATATTGATAATTTAATTTGTAACTTAAACAAAATGGCATTAAATAACACACCCACAATTCAAGCGGCAAAAGCTCTCGCTGACTTTTTACCCACATTTAATGGGGATCCGTTAAAATTGGAAAGCTTTATCCAAAGATGCGACCAGTATTATCGCACTTATGGACAGACAACGGATAATACCTTGAACGATTTTACATATAATGTATTATGTTCGAAGTTACAAGACAACGTATTAAACTTCGTAATGTGTAGACCAGATTTAAATACCTGGCCATTGAGTCGAAGTACATTAAGAAATAACTTCGGCGACAGAATCGACAGGCAAACATTGAATAAAGAATTCCTACAAACAACAAAATACAAAAACGAAAATATTATAGACTTTTTAGCAAGAATATCGCAACTCAAATCAAGATTGGAAATTAAAATAAATTCAGAAACGAATTTAAGTGCTGAACGGAAAACGATATTAATGGAACAAAATGAAGCAAATTCCATAGACATTATACTTGCAAACGTAGATGAGAAAGCTAGAACGATTCTTGAAATAAAGGAACCGAAATCGTTTATAGAAGCATCCGACATATTAAATAGACAATTTTATAATGACCAAAGAGTCGATTCAATAAACTTTTCAAATAAATTTAAAGGAAAACCTCAATTTCAAAATTCAAAATCAAATAATCAAATAAGTTATAACCAACAACACCGCAATCTTAATCCAAACTTTAATCATCGCTATAACACACGTTATTCATCTAATTCTAATTATTCAAATCACCATGAACAAAATAATCATTTCAATCAGCCTAATACATCAAGGCAAACCTTTTCCAATTACAACCAATCTAATCCTAATCGTCATTTCAATCAACCAAGTACATCAAAACAAAATTTTCCAAGCCAACCGATAAAAATTCAATCTAGACCTATTCAAACTAAATATTTTACAAACGAACAAGTTTTTGGGAAACCAAAAAATGTATTTGATCCCAGGAATGTCCCAAAAAATACATTCTCACCAGAACCAATGTCAACGACATCTAGAATCTCTTCCGGAAAACAAAAATTTCCCTTTATTCAGAGAGGCCCTCCAAATTTCCAATTCGAAGAACTTTATCAAGTAGAAGACGAAAATGAAGATAACCAATATTGTGATGCATATAATCACCTCCCAAATCCCCAAACAGACTCTGTAAACATAAATGAAAATTTTCAAGAGGATCGTCACGAAAATCCCGACGATTAAACCAACACATTGATCTAAATAATACAATTCCCAATTCTCTCCCATACATTCAATTAAACTTTCCAACTCCCATTAAATTACTAATTGACACAGGCTGTCACCCATCTCTCCTAAGACCCTACATTGCCGAAAAATACTTTTCAGAAAAAATCACAAGACACACAACTCCGATTATTACGTGTGCAGGATCCCGAGAATCCCAATTCAAAGCCAAAATCCCCCTTTTGCAAGAATTTCACATATCCGAACCTCTCGACTTTGTCTTATTTGATTTCCATAATTATTTTGACGGTATATTAGGAATACGAGACCTTCGAAAATTACACTTAAATTTAGATTTAAATCGCCAAATCCTTTTTAATCAAAACTCAGAGATCCCTCTTAATTATAGAAAAGATTTTAATAGTCAAAAGATAGAAATTCCACCTTTTTCGTCTGTAATAAAAAATATACAGACATCATTACCAGATGGAGATATCTTTCTTAACGACATTGTTAATGAAACAAAAACAATAAAAATCCCATCAAGTTTAGTTCATGTTGAAAACGGACGTGTAAAAATTGAATTTGTTAATAAAACATTCCACACACAACTAATTAATATCGATAACAACTTTCTAAATAATTTTGCGGAAAATTTTGATACAAGAAATTTTAATTGCTTTTCAATGGAAGAAATTATGAACATTACTATAAACGATACAATTAACACTAAGGACCGGAAAATAACTTTGGAAAATTTTAGACAAGATCATTTGAATCTTGAAGAAAAACATGCACTGAAATTATTAGTAGAAGAATACCAAGATATTTTTCATAACCCTGAAGACAAATTGACCTTCACAAATCAAGTAAAACACAGCATTAATACCACCGATGAAATTCCAGTATATTCAAAATCATACAGATACCCCCACATACATAAGGAGGAGATAAGAAAACAAATCAATAAAATGCTAGAAGATGGAATAATCAGACCATCACAGAGTCCGTGGAGTTCTCCCATTTGGATTGTTCCAAAGAAATTAGACGCTTCAGGAAGACAAAAATGGCGAATCGTGGTAGACTATAGAAAAATAAATGAAAAAACTGTTGACGATCGCTACCCATTACCTTCCATTCAGGATATACTAGATAAACTTGGCAGATGCCAATATTTTACTACAATTGACTTAGCTTCTGGATTTACACAGATAGAAATGGAGAAAGAGTCTATTCCTAAGACAGCTTTCAATGTCGAAAATGGCCACTATGAATATCTTCGTATGCCATTTGGCCTTAAAAATGCACCTGCAACGTTTCAACGAGTAATGGATAACATACTCAAAGATATTTTAAATAAAATTTGTTTTGTATATATGGATGACATAATAATATTCTCCACTTCACTTCAAGAACACATAAGTAATATAAAACAAGTCTTTAAGAGATTGAGAGAAGCTGGTTTAAAAATACAATTAGACAAATCAGAATTCTTTTGCAAAGATGTAGAATTTTTAGGACACGTCATTACGCCAGAAGGCATTAAACCTAATCCGAAAAAGGTAAATGCAATAAAAAAATTTCCCATCCCAAAAACTGCCAAAGAAATTAAATCATTTTTAGGACTCATAGGCTATTACCGAAGATTTATAAAAAATTTCGCCAAATTGACTAAACCGCTAACATCATGCTTAAAAAAAGGAATGCAAATCAAACACACTCCTGAATTTATAGAAAGTTTTGAACTTTGTAAGAACATCCTAATGAATGATCCTATCTTACAATACCCAGATTTTAGCAAACCTTTTAATGTAACAACAGATGCTTCAAATTTCGCAATCGGAGCAGTACTATCTCAAGGACCAATAGGAAACGACTTACCTGTTGCTTTTGCATCTAGGACTTTGAATCCAGCGGAATGTCACTACAGTACCATAGAAAAAGAACTCTTAGCTATAGTATATGCTGTTAAATATTTCAGACCATACTTGTACGGCACAAAATTCAACATTATTTGTGACCATAAACCCTTACAATGGCTTTTCTCCTTAAAGGAACCTAATTCCAAACTAATAAGATGGAAACTTAAATTAGAGGAATACGACTACCAGATTATTTATAAGAAAGGCAAATTAAACACAAACGCAGATGCTCTCTCCAGAGTAGAAATTCATCCCATAGATACCGAAGATAACGACAAATTGTCCATTATAATGAACTTAGACCACAACGAATTTATTGATCTTGAAGAATCAACAAACGAAATGTCGAAACTTAGAGACTTAGATTCGAATGATATTATATTAAAACCTGCTCTTGATCACAACGATATACAAGATATTATAAATATTAATCCATACCAAAACATAACACAAGAATTTATTAACGAAATAATTGACAAAGAACTACCAGTACCAGAAGAAGATATTGTAGAATCCATAGAAGAAAATACCAAAAAAGATAAGAAAATAAAAATTCTTCAAAATATAGCAATACCAAATACAGAAGAGAAATCTGACGATTTAGAAACGGTGCATACTAGTCAAGAAGATCCCATATTAAATATACCGTATACAGAAAAGGCCATAAATATATACAAAAATCAAATAATAATAACTTCTGCAAATATATCGAAACCAAAATATACATACGAAAAAATATTCGACAAAAATAGATATCATTGGCAAATACCAAAAAATGATTTTGAAGAAACACAGTTTCTATGTTTAATTAAAGAAATCATAAAACCCAATACGACCTATTGCCTACTATTTAAAAACAAAGACCTCGAAATACCTTTTATTCGTTTTATGACAAACTCATTTAAAAATAATGCATTTTCCTTAGTCATTTCAAATAAAATTCTAACGGATATAACGGAAGAAGCGGAAAAACAAGAAAAGTTAAAATTTTACCACGAAACGAAAACAAACCACAGAGGCATTAATGAAAATCTTGCAGCACTCAAAAAACATTTCTACTGGCCTGACATGGACAAAGATGTCACAAATTACGTCAATACTTGTGACCTATGTCAAAAATCAAAGTACGAAAGACATCCCACCTCACTTATTCTCAAACCAACACCAATTGGCAATTCCCCTATGGAACACATATATATCGATACATTTAAGTTTAGTAACCAAAATTTCCTTACCATTATAGATAGCTTTTCTAAATTCGGTCAAGCCTATCCCATAAATTCAATAAACGCTATGGAAATTGTTAACAAATTAACATTCTTTATAAGTCACTACGGAATACCCAACAAAATCACATGTGACAATGGCACAGAATTTAGGAATAAAATATTTCAAGATCTCTGTCTCTTACATCATATAGATGTCCATTACGTAACCGCCTACAACCCAAATAGCAACAGTCCGATAGAAAGATTTCATTCTTCAATCATAGAAAGTTTGAGAATACTTAAAGAAGAAAAAGAAAATATCATTATTTCTCAGTTAATGAGTTACGCAATATTAGCTTATAACAATAGTATTCATAGTGCTACAGGCTATACTCCCTTTCAAATAATGCGAGGCAAACTAGATTATAAAAACCCCTTCGAACGAGATGAGAATGAAAGAATAACACAATATATTCATGATCACTCAAAAAACCTAAAATTACTTAACAATATTATTCTTAATAAACTAAATAAAAACCAAACACAAAACTTAGAACGTGCAAATAAATCTAAACAATCAGAAATAAAATTAGACACGAATCGTCCCATATATCAGTTAAAAGGTTCAGAACAAAGATTAGCAAAATGTAATCAACCTTATCAAAAATTAATAAATCCCAAATTAGTTGGAGATAATAAAATATTATCCAACAATAAAGTATATCACTTGCGAAGTATAAAACCTCAACGTATTGTTACAGATAACTACAATCAACATGAAAATACTAGCGATGACGATACTCCTCTATCTACAAGGATATCAAACGTTAGAAATAAAAGAAATTAATAATCCCATCCTACCTGTTCAAATTGGACAAGCAAAAAGGATACTATCAAAACATACATTTCTTTATCATATTAATTTATCCCAACCATTAGAAATAAGTAATCAAATATATAATGAAGTAATAAACTTAAGAAATTCTATTAAAGTAAACAATCACTTTTCAATATTAATTATAAACAAAATAGACCATGCCATAAAACTAAGTAAAGCTATAAATAATCAATTAGAAACATACCCACAAAACCCCAGAACCAAACGAGCATTAATTAACGCAATAGGAAAGGTATCCAAATGGCTTTTTGGCACCTTAGACACTGATGACGAAAATTATTACAACAACTACTTATCCACTCTCAATGACAATCAAAATAAGATAAATTCAAGTTTATTTCAGCATCACACCTTGTTAATAGAAATGTCGAAAACGTACTCAAAAGGATTTGAAACAATTAAAGAAAATCAAATAATAATAAGCAAACAAATGACAATAATTTCAGAAGAAATTAAAGAATTAATAAATGTAGAAAAAGCTTTCTCAATAAATATAATAATAGATAACCTAATAAATCAACTACACGACCTACAAATTTTGGTCAATAACATCGAAACCGCTATATCACTAGCAAAACTAAATATTCTTCATAGCTCAATTATTAATCCTTTGCAATTAGAATCAATAATACTGAAATTAAACAAAATATATACGGTACGAAATGTACCAAAACTTCAAAATTTTATGAATTATTACAGTCTCTTCTCAACTCAGGTGAATATTCATGGGAACTTGGTAATTTTCAAGATTCATACCCCAATAGTTAGTAATCCCTTAAAATATTTCCGAATATATCCTATTCCTTTAAACAACCTAACAATTATACCCGATCAACCATTCCTGCTTCTCAGTAACGAAGAAAATTGGACAACATCTGAACAATGTCCCGAAATCGAAAACTACTATTACTGTCCAAAGAAGTACCTACAAGAAAATACACAACCTTGTTTAAGCAAACTCATCCGAACTGGCAAGAATAAATGTATAAGCACGAGTATCCATTTGAAGAAGACTGAAATAACCACAATTAATTCAAACCAACTAGTAATCGTACCCATCAATCCCATAAGAATAGAAGCAGATTGTGAAAAGAACGGTATATACGAAATAGACAAACCTTCCATCATAACCATCGACAAATGTAAAATAACCATCGACAACAAAATTTACGAACAAGAAGAAACAATGCACGAAGAGTATGTATTCGATTTACCCAAATTCGAGTTTCAAAGTAACTTAACCCAAGTTCCAACAATAAAACTAAAAACATTAGACGACGCAAAAATCAAGCATATCCAGACCGTAGCAGAGAATATTGAACTACCAGAATTAAAAGAAGCCCCGACGTATCACAATTGGACCAACACATCTCTCATCATCCTTATTACACTAATAATCTCTGTTTTAGCTTATTTCAAAGTATTCAAATCCAAACTCAACTCCATCACAAGAAGTCGACCAAGAGAGGCACATGGCTCAGAAAATCCAACTCCCTTGTTTTCCGAGCTTAAGGAGGGAGGAATTATATAGACATAAAAGAGATATCTACACATCATAGTCCAAGTCATTAGTGCGTTATATATAGTGCAGCCACGGCTGTGAACATTCATTCCTGATTTATTATTGTTATTGTATACTTGTTTTGATTCGTTATTTAACCATTGTATTTAGTTAATTTTAAATAAATTGTTTTTAAAAACGCGAGTCTGAAAACGAGTTATTTAATTGTCACTCTCCACCTTTTGTGCTATCCCTAAAAATACAAACGCTTAATATTGCAGTGAATACAGAAAAATATCACTAATAAGTCACATTCTCAAATTATTCCTGAAAATAATACATGGTCGTATAAATAAAAAACTGGAAGAAGGAATAGAGGATAATCAGTTCAGAAACGGACTAGGAACCAGAGAAGCGTTATTTGCTTTTAATGTGTTAAATCAAAGATGCATGGATATGAATGTTGATGTGCATGTTTGTTAAGTTGATTTTGAAAAAGCATTTGACAAAGTAATACATGAAAAATTAGTCCAAATTCTAAATACAAAAAACATAGACCATAGGAACTTACGAATAATAATAAATTTTTACTAGAATTAAAGAGCACAAATCGTAATAGATAACGAACTCAGTCCAGAAATTCAAATCGGGAGAGGAGTTAGACAGGGATGTA
Source organism: Diabrotica balteata (assembly GCA_918026665.1). NCBI lineage: Eukaryota > Metazoa > Arthropoda > Insecta > Coleoptera > Chrysomelidae > Diabrotica > Diabrotica balteata. The sequence goes on along the minus strand of OU898277.1, from coordinate 171,436,901 downwards.
TTATGTCCCCATGACTATTTAATCTACAAATGAACAAAGTAAAGGAATAACAATTAACGGAAAACTATTAACAACATATGGACTGAAAAATATGGACTAAAAATGAATATAAAAGAGACCAAATACATGATAATAACAAAGAAAACAACTATACCAACAAACATATATTTGGGAAATGTACCGATAGAAAGGGTTAATAAATAAAAATACCTAGGAACCTGGATTTCAGAGAATAATGATCAAACAACCGAAATAAGAGCTAGGATAAAAATACCAAGAAATGCGTTTGTAAAAATTGAAAACAATTCTCTGCAACAAAGATCTTAGATTAGAACTGAGAGTAAGAGCACTGAGATGCTACGTGTTTTCGATACTTCAATATGGACTTAAAAGATAAACATTGAAGCAAGAACACATAAATAAGTTACAGCCCTTTGAAATGTGGTGTCACAGAAGGATGCTTAGAATAGAATTGACACAGAGGAAAACTAACACGGAAGAACTGCCAGAATTGGGCAAAGAATACGAAATAATAATATTACGATTTTAAAATATTATCTCGTATAAAAATGTAAATATATTGTGACTAATTCTTTTCTATTTGTAGTAATTTCGTCGCTCATACCTGTACCTGCCGCCAGAAATTACTAGAGATTTCTCCAAAAGGGTCGAATAACCATTCCAGGTAACAATAACGCAGTCAATATTTCTATTAGACGAGAAAACGAACGATTTTTCTAGACTGGTTGAATAATTCACATAATGGATGGTACGTCATCAGAAGAATTCCCTAGACGCTTCTAGACAACTGTATTTTATATATAAATAACAGGACTTTCATTGAGCAGTTAGTGAAGAAAAGAAGATCGTGGAATCGGTTATAAATGTACGAACGTAATAAATAGTTGTACAGTTATTTAATAAATTGATAATAAATTATCGTGAGTTTTAATAAATTAGAATAAAGACAATAAATTAGAACTATAAAAAATATAACAATAAACACAATAAAAATAAGAAAGTTACAATATCTGGGACACGTAATGAGGGGACAGCGATATGAACTGCTAAGGCTGATAATACAGGAAAAGATAAAAGAAGAAAGGAGTATAGGAAGACGGAGAGTGTCATGGTTGAAGAATTTAAGAGACTGGTTTAAATGCAGCTCTATAGAACTCTTCAGAGCAGCAGTAGATAAAGTAAAGATAGTGATGATGATATCCAACTTCCGATTGGGAGACGGTACTTAAAGAAGAAGAATAAGGTGCTATCCTGGCTTAGGCCCCTCCTCCTTGATCCGGGCTTAGGACCGCTAGCAATTCTGTCGAGCTACTCGATCCATCCAACGAGAGTGTAGGTGTTTACAGATTTGTTAATACTAAATATATTTTTTTCACTTTCTTTCATTTTGTTTAGTTTTGGATATTAGAATGTTGCCTCTTTCTCTAGTTCCTGTTCTCTGCAATAGACTTTGTTATTCTTATTTTTTCCATAATTTGTTGATTAATTGTCATTACTTGGTCATTTCTGTGTCAATTTTCATCTTCCTCCCCATTTCTTCAATCTATTTTTTTATAGGCCTTTTTCTATCCGAATTGTCGAATAAAGGCCTCTCCCATTTCTCGCCATTCATCCCTGTTGTGTGCTAGGCGTTTCCACATTGGTCCTGTGACTCTTTTGATATCGTCGCTCCAGCGCATTTGAGGTCTTCCTCTTGGTCTCTTCGCATCGTACGGTCGCAAGTTTCCGACTTCTTTGTTCCATCTACCATCTTCGAGACGTTCGTTGTGTCCAGCCCATTTCCATTTTAATTTAGCTCCTTGTTTCTCGGCGTCATTTATTTTTGTTTTGTTCCGGATTGCTTCGTTCGTTTGCCGATATATTAGTGAGATACCAAGCAACTGTCGTTCCATGGCTCGCTGAGTTTTTCGAATATTGTCCATGTTCTTTTTTGTGAATGTCCAGGTTTGAGCTCCGTAAGTGAGAACGGGAAGGATACAAGAATCGAACACTTTGGTTCGAAGGTTTTGGGGTATATTTTTGTCTTTCAGTATGTATGAGAGTTTTCCAAATGCGGCCCATCCCATTCTTACTCGTCTGCTTATTTCGGTAGTTTGGTTTTCTTTGTTTACCTTGATATTCTGACCCAGATATATGTATTCTTCTACATGTTTCACTTTTGTTCCTTGGATGGTTATCGTCGGTTGATCATCTTTATTCGACATTAGCTTAGTTTTACTCATATTCATTTTCATTCCTTTTTTTATGGATTTCGTATGAAGCTCATCGATCATCGTCTTCAGTTCTTTCTAGCTGTCGGCTATTAGTACTACGTCATCTGCATATTTTAGATGGTTTAAATACTTTCCGTTTATCGATAGTCCCTTCGTTTCCCAATTTAGTGATTTAAAGATGTATTGTCTTTAAGTGCTTTATCAATCTATACTTTTAGGATTTTCTGTAGTTTTCTGTATCGAACATCAATAAGAGATTGTATCAATATTTTTTAATATAAATTACTAATTTAATTTGAAACAAAGTACTATTTATTAGACAACTAGAATTACATTAAAGTCTTCTTTATCTGTTTTTTATAGGTTACACTGAGTTAATGTCAGTTTTTAATTACAACTTTTTTCTAATTTGTCCAACTTTAACTGGCAAATTCGTAAAGCGATACCAAGTGATTGATCCAATGCGGGATTTATCAACAAACAGCAAAAAAGTCACATTCATATACTAAATTACAGATTACCAGCATTCCATGTTTAACGTCCTATAGATAGGCAGTAAATTACTTTCGGAGAGATTGTCAAATAAAGTTAAAAAAATTAATTAATTTTTTCTTTTTGTTGACGTCGTAATTGAGTTTATGTGGATTTGATTATTTTAATCTGGACGAAATTAAACGTGACGGAGATAAATGGAACGATAATTGTTGTTAATTATTTGATAATTGTGTTTTAAAGATAAAAATGAAGGGAAAAACCAGTTAAAAGTTTTATTTTCTTTCGGCAAATTAAAGAGTTGAGAGGAGACTTATGTTCCTTCAACAATTAACTTTTTTTCAAATTAAGTCATTCAATTGCCATAAAACTTATTTTAATTGAACAAGAAGAGCAAGTTCAATAGCTTATTGGAGGCACCAGTCATTTGATGTATTAATATGAATTGTGTTATTTTTGAGAAAACTTTTTTTTGAGGGAATGGGTTCATATAAAATTCATTATTGTTAAAAATTGTTTATTTCGGCAGGTACCTCATAAAAACAGGCTAATTAACAGCTAATGAACAAAGCAAAACAAGCAGTGTTAATACACAATTATTCTTACCATCTTATACACAAAATCTTTAAATCTAGAATTCATAATAAACCGAATTAATATTCCTATTTATAATATAACAATTTAAATGTCTGTTTGCTATACATAATATGTAAATTGCATGTAAGGGTTGTAACCTAACTAATAAATATTTTATCGAACCTAATTAAAACTAAAACTCCCGTATAAAAAAACACATATAGTATAATGGGTAATTCCAGCAATAATCGACACAAGTCGGTGGGGTCATCCTCTCTGATTTGGTTGAAATTTTACACACATGTTGTACTAGACAAAAACATTATTGTCAAATTTTCAGACCTTAATATTCAAAATGGCGACCGTAACATATAAAAAGGATCTCTGAGACAACTTTTATTCGAAAGTACTTATATTAAGGCGTCTTTTGTGAAAATTTGAAAAAAAATTAAAGAGGCTGTTTTTGAGATATGAAATTTTCAAAAAAAGCGCTTTGTTTCGCATTATGTGGCTTTATATGACGTCATATGGCAATTCTGACACCGAGATCGTGTTCAGCGGGAAATTTTACATTGGAAAACATATAGTGGATATCTGTTTAGGCATATTTAGCTCGCTGTACTAAAAAAATCGGCGAAACACGAAAAAAAAATTGATAAAAAGCGTGAAACAATAGCGTGCCACGGCCGCCATTTTGAATATTCATCCATTCCAACGATACCCCCATATACCACAATATCACTGAAAAGGATTCAATTTCCTTTTCCATTAGCATGTATGATATAAAAACTTTCAAGGCCAGGCAATGTCTGTTTGTGACTTGGATTAATAATGTTGTATACTCTTCTTCTTTGAGTGCCTCTCCTGTCGGAGATTGGATATCATTATGTCGATTCTAATTTTATTTACTGCGGTTTTGATTAATTCGTTAGTGGTACAACCACTCTCTTAAATTTCTTATCCAGGACATTCTTCTACGGCCTGAACTTCTGCGTCCTTTGATTTTCTTTGCATTCTATTTTGTAGGAATGTGTACTTTTGTCCTCTCATGAGGTGGCCTAAGTATTCAAGTTTTCTCTTTTTTATATTCAGGATAACTTCTGGAACGTTATTTATTCTGCGTATTACCTCTTCATTTGTAATTTTATCCACCCAACTTATTTTTAGTATACGGCGGTAGCACCACATCTCAAAGCTTTCAAGATTTTAAATACTCCTCTGTTTAAGAGTCCATGCTTCTTACAACACCGTAAAGCAAAGTACACAATACATAGCATTTTAACATTGTAGTTCGTAGATAATAACTAATATCACGATTACAAAATAATTTTTTCATTTTTAGAAAGGTAGACCTGGCTATTTCAATACGTCTTTTTATCTCGTGATTTTGGTCATTCATTGATGAAGGTTTCCAAGTATTTGGATTCGCTTACTTTTTCGAGTTGGGTACCGTTTATTGTGATATTAGTGTCATGTACTGGATTCTTACTGAAGGTCATATATTTGGTTTTTTTGACGTTCATCCTTATGCCGTAGTTATTACATATCTCATTCATACTTTCAACTAGATGTTGTAGATCTTCCACTGTTTTTGCCATTATCACAGCATCGTCAGCATATCGAATGTTATTGATAACTTCTCCATTGACTATTATCCCTTCGTTTGCATGTGAGAGAGCTTCTTGGCATATTTGTTCGCTGTAGATATTAAACAAGAGCGGTGACAATATACAACCCTGCCGTACTCCTCTACGTATTTCTATTTCGTTCGATGTTTGGTCGTCTATTTTTATATTAGCTCGCTGATTCCAGTACAAATTTAATATTATTTGTATGCCTCTGGTTCGATGTTCTCACCCTCCAGGATTTCTTTGAGTTTATTGTGGCGTACTTTGTCAAAGGTCTTTTCAAAGTCTATAAAGCAGGCGTGTATCTTTTGTATGTTGTATGATCGCGTGTTGGTAAATCATCAAATTTATTTATATTAGCAAATAAAAAATATTGTATACCATTAAGCGGCTAATTGAATGTTAAATTGGTATATATGGACCGTATGATAAAATGGTATGTGCACTGAAATTAATAGGTATAATTTAAAATAATATAAATTATTTGGAGTAACAATAAAACTTTTCATACTTTCTTTATGAAACTTAATTTTGGTGGAATATAGAAAGTGATGGAGTCGAAGAGATCATCAATTAGCCCATATTTGTCCACTGCTGAACGTCGGCCTCCCGTAAAATTTTCCACCTATTTCTGTCTTGAGCTTCTTGTATCCAGTTTGTGGTGATGCGCTTGATATCATCCGTCCATCTAGTCGGTGTTCGTCCTCTGCTTCGATATGCATCTTGCCTTGGTCGACATTCCAGAATCTTCTTGGTCCATCTGTCATCCGTTAATCTGGCAACATGTGCGGCCCAAGCCCATTTAGCCCTGGCTATTTTTTCAACTGCATCTGTGACTCCTGTTCTTCTTATTTCTAGGTTTGGTAATTTATCTCTGATGGTAATACCTAATATTGATCTTCCCATAGCGCGTTGTGTAACTCTTATTTTATCTATTGTCCTTTTTGTCAGAGTCAGTGTTTCTGCACCATATGTAAAAACCGGTAAAAAGCACTGGTTAAAAACCTTTCTTTTTAAACAAACTGGGATACTAGACTTGAAAATGTTATTCAATCTACCAAAGGCAGCCCATGTGAGACCTATACTTTGTATTTCAGTTGTCTGATTATCTAGGCCTAGGCGAATCTCATGCCCTAGATATTTGTAAGCTATTACTTGGTCAATGCTATGGCTCTCAATCAGAACATTACCGCTGACTACAAGGTTGGTCATAAATTTTGTTTTTGAGGTGTTCATTTTAGGACCAATTTATTTTGGACACTTTATGCAGCGTGTGCAGCATTTTTGTAGCTTTATCAACTCTATCAGATATTAAAATGATGTCATCGGCAAATGATGTCATTAGGTGGTTCAGATCTTCACCATTTATATTAATTCCCATATTATCCTCTCGTTCCATTTGCTTGAACATATATTCAAGAACAGCTGTAAACAATTTAGGGGAGATAGTATCACCCTGTCTAATTTCACGTTCTATTCGAAACTTCTTGGTATATTCATGAAGGCTGACGCAAGCTGTGCCAGTTTCGTAAATACTTTTAATCAAGGTAATATATTGGTAGTCAATTCGGCAGTCAGCCAATGCTCGAAGCATTTTATGATGATCTATAGTATCGAACGCCTTTTCATAATCTACAAGTATAAGAAAGATAGGCTTGTTATACTCTGTACACTTTTCTATAAACTTTTTTACAACTTACAGATGATCATTTGGTCCGTATCTGGAGCGGAACCCGTTAACAAGGTTGGTAACTATCCAGTTTGTTAACAAGCCATTTTGTTACTATCTTCATGAATAGTTTGTATGTATGGGAGAACAAACTAATAGGTCTGTAGTTATTTAGGTCTGAAATGTCACCTTTTTGTGCATTATGGTTATTATTGCGTTATGCCACTGGGAGGGGGTTATGTCTCTTGTCAAACAAGCATTGAACATCTTTTTCAACACATTTAGTAACGTTCCTCCTCCTTCTTTGATTTGTTCAATGACTATCCCATCTTCTCCAGGTGATTTATTGTTTTTCATCTACGAGAGAGCTGATTTTATTACCTCTGTTGTAATATCTGGTATATCTTCTGAGCCTACATTTTGAACTTTTTGTATTTGATTTTGATCAGGATCTGGGAGTTCTTGTCGCTTATACAATTCTGAGTAAAAATCTTGAGCAATTTTTTAAATATCTTCCTTATTTGTTGTAGTTTCTCCTTTTTTATTTACAAGTTTACAAAATATTCTTCGATCCTTTTGTCATTTGTCGGCACAGAACCTTTAAACTTTTATTTTTATCAATGGCTTGAGTTATGTGTTCAGTGTTGCAATTTCTGACATCTTTTCGAATGGATTTTGTGATATCCTTGTTTAGCTGTCTTAGTGTTACAAAATTATCTGTGTATTTATCTTTCAATTCTCTTCTTTTGTTTATAAGATCTTTAGTAGCTTGAGTGAGTTTATCCATCTTGTTTTTTCCTTTTTCCTTATATTTTGTGTGAGCGTTTTGTATGAGTCGAAGAGAGCTGGGCAAAAATTAAGTCTAATATCTTAGCTTCGGCTAAGGAAGTTCTTGGTAAGTAAAAATAAATCTTAAAGGTGAACAACTTTTTGGTGAATGGTTGTACAGAAATAAAGAAAAAATGTTAAAGAAAAGAAAGAAATTTAATAATAATTATAAGACAATAAAAAAAGAAACACATGCCATTGTAACAAAGATAAAAAAATGATCACTGGGAACGTTTATTGCAAGAAATTGAACGTGATTTTTAAAAAACAAAAACATTTATTATTTTAAGTATATCGGTTTCAGTAACTGGACTAAAAACGAATGACGGTATATTATGAAATAGAGCACATTTGTCACTTTTATTTGGCACTAGTGATACTTACTTTACTTTATCGTGTCCGGACATGTCATTCATAAAATTTCGGCCCAGTATCGGGCTACGTCGGTTCCATCTTTGTTGGCGAGCCACAAATCTTCAAGGGTACATCGATGAGGACAGTTTCTGCATGTAAGAAGATGTTCCATATTCTGTGTTTCTCCACAGTCACAGTTCACATCATCTTGGTTTATTTTTCCCCATTTTGCCATGTTTGATCTTACTGTAGCAACCCCCGTTCTTATCCTATTCAAGGTTTTCCACGTTTTAAAGTCTAGGGTCTGGCCGGTCCATTGAACCTGGGGAAGTGGAAAATACTCAGGCGGTTCATCCTTCACTGTTCCAAGGAAGCTTTTCCTAGATTTTAGTCGCTTTCGTGGTGTTCGAGCTTTGTACAGGGCATGCCGATCGTCAGCGATCTGTTTAATTTTCTCTATGTGTTCTGCAGCGCCTCTGCGTGTTGGGGTTCTGCAAAACCCGCTGCTCTATATAGATTTGAAAGTGGCGTTGGTTTCATGCACCCTGTTACTATCCTGCATGTCTCATTTAGCGCAGTATCAACTTGTTTGGTGTGGACAGATCTGCTCCAAACGGGGCATGCATATTCAGCAGTTGAGAACCACAGTGCCTGTGCCGTTGTTCTTAAAACGCCAGGACGTGCGCCCCATTTACTTCCCGTTAGATTTCTGAGTATGCTGTTCCTAGTTGTTACTTTCCCTCTTGTTTTTATGCAATGTTGTCTGTAGGTGAGGGACCGGTTCAGAGTTACTCCAAGATATATAGGTTGGTTTGTGTGTTCTAATGTATTACCATTCCACACAATTTGGAGTTTTAGCTTGGCTTCCTTTGTGCGAAGGTGGAAAGCGCAGACTTGGGTTTTAGAGGGATTGGGTCTCAGAGAATTCTGCAGGTAGTACGCTGTCATTGTTTTTAAGGCAGTTTCGAGTTTCTCCTCCACTTCTTCAAAACTATTTCCTTGAGAACATATTGCAAGATCGTCAGCATAGAGGAAGTGCTTGGTTTCGGTCGGAGTAGGTTGGTCGTTTGTGTATATATTGAAGAGCATTGGTGCTAAAACACTTCCCTGTGGGAGGCCGTTTTTTTGAACTCTCCACCTACTTACTTTACCCTCCAGCATAACGAAAAAACGTCTATTTTGCAGTAAGGAATATACGACCTTTCCCAGATGGTGGTCATTGAGAGTATCGTATAATTTGCGGAGCAATGTTTTGTGCCTTACTGTGTCATAGGCTGCTGTCAGATCTACAAACGCAGCCCCTGTTATAAGTTTTTCTTCAAAGCCCTCTTCAATGTGTTCTGTTAATGCGAGGACTTGACCGGTGCAAGATTTGCCAGGTCTGAATCCTCCTTGTTGTGGGATGAGGTGCTTGTCGACATTTTTTTCTATTCTGGCGAGTATGAGTCTCTCGTATAGTTTAAAAAAGTGACACAACAGCGAAATAGGTCTGTAGCTACTGGGGTCTTCTGGATCCTTTCCTGGTTTTAACAAGGCTATTACTTTAGATTTCCTCCATGATTTTGGAATTTTGCAGGTTTTGCAGCACGTGTTATAAAATTGCAAGATCCAGTTTTTTGCTCCTTGGCCTAAATGCTTTATTTGTTCACTGCATATATCATCCACGCCTGCAGCTTTCCCGTTTTTTAACCTGTTCAGATCGTCGTGGAGTTCTTTTAGTGTAAAAGGAGTTCCTAGGTAGTTTGTCTCCGAATCCAATATTCTCTTAGTGTTTGGGTCCTTATATCGGTTAGTAGTTCTTCCATTCGTAAGGAGTTGAGTAGCGACTTGGTTTGCTGTAACCTTGCAAGGTGATTTATGTTCTTTTGGATCACCGCTGAGTTTTTTTCCAAGGTTCCATGCTATTTTGCTACTATGTGTCATGTCCATTTTTTCCAGGGTCTCAATCCACTTTTCCTGTCTGGCTTGACTTAGCTGTTGGAGTAGTACTGCTCCGCAGTCAACCGTTTCTTGGCTAAAAGGGTCAGTGGAATAGAGGGTTTCGTATGTTCTCATTAGTTCTTTGGACTCGCTGGACATCCCGGGAACGTATGGCACTAGTGATAAAACGGAGTTAATGAGAAAATCTGCAAAAATATGTTTATATTATGTTAAAGGCGTATTTTTTCTTAATGCCATTTAATTTAATATTTATTTGCTAAAAAGTAAGTTCAAAACATTAGAAAGTGCATGTATTAAATATTCTTGACCGATTTCCAAGTCTCCCATGTTTCCACTTACTTTATTCCCATACGGCCATATGCAAATTATGTTTGATTTAAATCATATAAATAAATATATTGTAAGTAAATTCTACAAACGCAGTTTTCATGATTTTAGCGGTTGCGGTAAATTATTCAGAAAACCACTTAAAAACCGTCTTGAATAAATCTGGCTTTATTTGAAATTTAAATTCGAAATACAAGTAGCTGTCGAGTAACTTGTGTAGAGACTTCTAAAGTGGTTTTATCATTGTGAATGATTTTGTAAAGACTGCTTGTCTAAACAAATACAACCTTAATGTGTTTGTTTTGTTCTTAAATACTACACTAAACACTTTTATCGAACTTTTTTCTTTCGTTTTTAACATGTCAGACAACGGGTAATATAATATCCGTCAAACAAACGTGTCAAATGTCTAGATATGGGACGTCGATTTTGAGATGTGAGGTACGAAAATGTGAATTGGTTATTGAAAAGAAAACAGAAACTTCCGCAAAGGAAACTGATTATGGCTTGTTGCTTCCGGAAAAAAACAATAAAAAATAGCAGTAACTACATTAAATTTAAGTTAAATCATAAATAATAAACAACCTGTCAATATATTTAAAAATAACTGTTCTATATAGTGTTACTACGGATGTGGTGTCCAAGAAAAAACAGTTTTTTAAGTTTATTTTTAGCGAAAAATGTCATTCTTAGTAAAAAGTTGTGCCTTTCGTAAACCACATAAAATAAAATTTAAGTCGCAGAACCTCAGCTTTATTTTATAGCCAATTTTATGTAAATCTCTATGAATTTCTCAACGAAGTGATTTCTAATCAAAAAATGTAATGTTAGGTAACAATAAGCAAAACTAATAGACAACGTAAGTCAAAATATAAAAGCACTATTATTTGACAAATACTTTTTAAGATTTCGAAAGTAAATTAAAAAACAAGTTAGGAATTGAATAGTTTATTCTTATATATAATCTCCACAAATATTAAATTGGTGTTCTGCACACATATTTTTTTTAAATAAACACAAATATGCAGGCTTTTTCTATCGTTACTTCTTGGACAATAATAGAATCAACGATTTCTTTTCTGAGGATTTACGGTGGGTATTTTGGCTGGCTATTTCAAACAATCACAAATAGATTCCCATATTCGTCACCTATTTCTTGTTGAGGATTCCATTGGTCATTCGTCATCCTTCCCAAGTATTTAAAAGTTTTTACTTGATCGATTATATCAAAAAACTTATAAGTCGCTTCTTCTTCTTCTTCTTCTAGTTCCATGACCGTTATCGATCGTTGGATATCATGTTGGCTACCATATTCGCTATCGTGACTTTATTGACAGCAGCTCTAAATAACGATGTAGTTGATTTTCCATACCATTGCCTTAGATTTTTCAGCCATGATGTTCTTCTTCTACCAGGACCACGATTACCTTGGATCTTTCGCTGAATGATCAGATGTAGAAGATCATATTTTTCAGGGTGTCTCATAATATGACCGAAGTATTAAAGCTTGCGTTTCTTTATTATATTGACCAGTTGTGTTGTTTGGTTCAGCCGTCTAAGGACCTCCTCATTTCTAACTCTGTCGACCCAGCTTATTTTCAGTAGTCGTCTGTATACCCACATCTCAAAGGCTGTCAAGCATTTAAGCATAGCCTCAGTTAGGGTCCACGCTTCTACTCCATACAGTAGGACAGGAAAGATGTAGCAAGATAAAGCTATAAATATAAGGCGCTATAAATATTAATACTTAGAAATAATTTACTAATAAAAACTTGTTACGTTAACCACAAGGTGGGATCAAAAATCGGAAATGCGGTGCAAACACGACTAAATGTGAACGTACACAAAAACACACGTCACCAGTTATAAGTCATGCATACCAAAATTAGTACGGTGGGGTCTACACCTTGTGGTTCAAGGGTTGATTATGAAAATAGGCAACTTAATAAAACAAAAAGGCTTAACGCGTAAGAGTGGCCATTAGAAAACTCAAGGATGGAAACGGCCAGTTTGTATGGCTGAAACAGTAGAAACAAATCCATATAGCAACATAGAGCAAATTCCATGGCAAAAACTCTACGCACTAGAAGAGGAACTGGGAAATATGAATTCGGACATAATGGAACTATCAGAAGTTAAAAGAAGAGGTGAAAGGTATGTGGATTTATATTCAAGCAACAGGCTCTACTCCAAAGGTAAAGAAGATTATACATACGGTGGAATAGGTTTCTTAATCAACAAAAAGAGAAAATCACAGATACAAATAATTTATAGCATCTCAGATAGGGATACATACATGATCTGAACTGAAAAAGCAACCGGTCATGAAATAAATTCTTTTTGCAAATACCTTAAATAAGCTATATACAACATTAAAGAATCTAACATAACAATATTGGGAGATTTAAGACCAAAATTGGCAAACAAATTAGAGACTCAGAAAGCAAGATAGGAAATAGGTTGAAGAGGCTAAAAGAAGGCTAAGAAGAAGAGGAAGAAGAAGAGACAGTAGACTATTGAACTAGACAATAGACGAAAGAAAATAAAAGTAAGACATAAGATGCGAAGCATGCTTACTGGAAGTAAAGATTGGAGCCCCAGAAAAGTATAAAAAATAGACTTCACCAAGTTTTGACCTATATTATAAAAAAAAATCTGGGTACCTATAAAAGGATAAAAAAGGATTAAAATAAAATATTATGACATGCGTAATCACATTTAATAACAATAAGAATAATAATACGAACCTTATTTATAATGATAACATAAATTAAATTTACTTATTTAAAATCTCTCGTTCTTTTAAAATTAGTTAACAATTTTCTTCTATAACTACTCTTATAGTAGCGCTGAAAAACACGGGCGCATCCACCAAATTTCAAGGTCCAAAAATAACAAATTGGTTGGAAAGTCGTTTAACTCAGGAACGACTAGACGGATAATGACGTATGACATATCGATGGAAAAAAGAGGGGATCACTATTACATAATAGAAAAAAACAAACATAGTAGCCTGTTTAAAGGACCGCTATGATGTATGTCAGTTGTTAGTGGTATGATTTTGATGTGACAGGTGTAATAATTCTACAATCATGCAGTTAACTACCACTTCAGAAAGCATTAAGATACATTTTTATTACTATGTAATATACAGGGTGGTCCTTAAGTAATTGTACAAAAAGAAACCGCAGATTCTATACTTTAAAATATTACGATTTAAGTCAACTTGCTTTAATAAAATGTTGATATTAAAAAAGATACAGGGTGTTAAAGTGGAAATTTAAAATTTTATTTTTCGCTATAACTTTCATGTTTGTAAACATTTATATACAAAAATTTACAGCTAGGTACTATTTAATATCTTTAATTATAATTTGATAAATAATTTGATATAGCTAATAGAGGGCGCCACATATGCCACATACGTGGCATAAATTTGCACTTAACTTTTTTGTTCTTTAACTTACCGGTATTTAAAATAAAAAATATTAAAGATACATTATTTTAACAAAAAAAGATATACTTGTTAATACTTTTAAAACTCAATAGTTTTCGAGAAAATCGCATTTTACAAATCAACTGCATAACTCTTATTTAACGCAATTACTCCAGGCAATGACAGAAAAATAGATAAAAACATCAATACTTCTGAATTTTGTTATAAAATAACTTAATAAAGTCAATAATTAATGAAATATTAAATAAAGTAAATATATCAGCAGGATAATTAATAATAGGATTTGATAAAATAACAGAATAATTGGATTTTACATCAAACATTTTATTTTAATTTGTATTAAATTAAAGTCATAATCAAAACATTCTATTTACAAACTAAATTAAGAAATAGTTAAACTAAATAACATTAAACATTTTGTCAAAGTAAGTGTTCACTATGTCCACCATTTTCTTTAATTCATTTGTCAATACATTCCATAAAATATCGTCTCATATTAAATAGCGTCATTGGTTCTAAAGAAACTGCTGCAGTATTTATTATAAGTGTTATAAGTTTAATAATAAGTAATTTTTTGAAATGTTTATGAATTAAATAATTATATTAATATCTCACCACAAGAATATGACTACCATGAACAATCCAACGTTCAGGAAAGTTTAAAGAAGTATTTAAATACTGTCTCACTCCGCTTTCTCTGTAATGTAATGGTGTACCATCTTGTAGAAACCATATATTTCGCCTTAAGTTTGATGACAATTCTTCCAATAAATCAATAAAATCATTTTGTAAAGAATGTAAATAAATCTCACCATTCAAATTGAAAGGTAATTCGCATATACGTAAAACATCATTCAAAATTGATATTTAAAATGCATGTCCTATGATTTGGAACTATTGATAATTATTTTTTACGGATATGCGAATTATCTTGCAATTTAAATAAAGCGATTTATTTACATTTTTTATAAAATTATTTTATTGATATATTGAAAGAATTGTCATCAAATTTAAGGCGAAATATGTGGTTTCTACAAGATTGTAAACCATTACATTACAGAGAAAGCGGAGTGAGACAATATTTAAATACAACTTTCCTGAACATTGGATTATTCATGGTGGTCATATTCCTGTAGTGATATGAGACGATATTTTATAGAATGTATTGAAAAATGAATTAAAGAAAATGATGGACATAGTGAACACTTACTTTGACAAAAAGTTTAATTTTATTTACTTAAATTATTTCTTAATTTGGTTTGTAAATAAAATGTTTTGATTATAACTTTAATTTAATACAAAACGTAAAATGTTTGATGTAAAATCCAATTTTTCTGTTATTTATCAAATCCTATTATTTTATTCTGCTGATATATTTATTTTATTTAATAATTCATTAACTATTAACTTTATTAAAGGTATTTTATACGAAAATTCAAAAGTATTAATGTTTTCTTTAATTTTCTTTCGTTGCCTGGAGTAATTGTGATAAATCAGAATTATGTAGTTGATTTCTAAATTGCGATTATCTTGAAAACTGTTGAGTTTTAAAGGTATTAACAAGTATACCTTTTTTGTTAAAATAACGTATCTTTAATATTTTTTATTAAAAATATCGGTAACTTAAAGAGCAAAAAAGTTACGTGCAAATGTATGCCACATATGTGGCATATGTGGCGCCCCCTATCAGCTACATCAAAGTATACATCAAATTATAATTTCTGATATCTAATAGTAGCCAGTTGTAAATTTTTATACATAAATGTTGACAAACATAAAAGTTATAGCGAAAAATAAAATTTTAAATTTTCACTTTAACACCCTGTATTTTTCCTAATATCAACATTTTATTAAAGCAACTTGACTTTAATCGTAATATTTTAAAGTGTAGAATCTACGGTTTCTTTTTGTACAATTACTTAAGGACCACCCTGTATAATATATCTTTCATAAAATGTGCATGCTGTGGTTTTTAGAGCAGGTACTTTAAAGTAAGTAATCATAATCATTGCCACAAGTTTACTTAGGAGTCAAAATTTTAACCACGTTTTTCTCAACTTAATGCTAGTACTTACGTTTTAGGTTTACTAAAAAAGACTGATAAATCCAAAAACGTTTGTTCTGAACAAAAAATCAACTACTGTAATCTCTTTGAATTTTTTATAGGTACCAATTACAACAGAAATATTCTGAAACTGTTTTATGACGTTAGAGTTATTCTAGTCTTCAGCCTTCTAACAAATGTGACCTTAAAACCTAAAGTTACTATTTTTCTCTTACTTTAAAACCGTAAATCAAAATCCCGTCTTTTCGTGGAGATATTGTTTTTAGTTCTCTTAATGCTATTTAAAAATTTTCTAGAGTAATTTCTGATATATCGTCTGTTCCCCGGCTTACTTAGCTTATTCGTTATTTTATTGTTGGCAGAAAAATTTATTTTTAATATCTGTAAATACTTCTTAATCACTACAATTAATATTAAATATGTGTCAAAAATTAAAAAATATTCAGTTCTCTAGACATACTCTTTATTTTAAACCTCTTTATCGATCAGACTAAACAAGTTTATACCTCTCCCTTGCGCCACAATTTTCATTATACACTTACCCATTTGTGGTCTCAATTTACACCTCATTATTTATCGCCAACTTAATTATAAGGATTCATTTAGCATTAATGAGTTACGTATTTGCTTATACCGTTATTACTGCGCTATTGTCTACTGCAAATTATCCGTCTTATGTGACTATATGCTTTTCAGTGTACCAGGTTTAATTGAATCAATCAAAATGGTACGTGTTGAAAGAAACTTTTAAGTATCAACGGGATATTTAAGGTTATTATTATTAACCAAATTATTGGTTTATGAAAGACGTCAAATACTTCATTAATTTAATAGAATACTTTTCGCTTTTATTATTTTTTTAAAAGCATCCTTAGTTCTCTTTAAAAAGTAGAGGAGAGTTGCCAATTTTGTACTACCTAACATATTTTAAATTTGAATTTGAGTAATATATGTCATATTAAACTAAAAGATCATTATTCAATCTTCGCTTATCCACTGCTGGACATAGATCTCCCTCATAATTTTACATCCATCCAAATTTATTTTCAATATCAGAAATTATTTACATACATAATATTTTTATTTATTTCAAATCCTTTATAAAGGGTATATAATAAAATGCCCAAACGGGCTATCACAAATATATTACAAAACGTTTTTGGATTGTTAAATCCATCATCAGTGTAAACGAGGTATACATGCTATGAGCCACCAAAATATATGGGTTAAAACCCTTTAAATGATATAAATTTACAGTTGTTTTACATTATATGTGGTTACAAATTATGATGTTTAAGTTACCGTTGGAATTGGTAACATGGCGACGTGTGACCCTACATAGGTAAAATGGTCCTGAGACGAAGCGTCTTCGAGGACCTGTTGATAACAACTTTGTTATCAAATACACACACACACACACATCTCTATAACAACGTCAGGTTGATTTGAGCTTGACGAGGCATTTATAAGAGCAGACTCTGTGGGATTTTCACATTTCTTTTTTTCTGACAAGTTTTTCTTGACAGCTTCTTTTTTCCTTTTAAGACTAGTTTTACCTTCTAGTTTTATTTTTGGAGCACTAACAAGTTTCTTGGACGTTTAGCCTTCCCCAATTTTATTTTTATTTGTTTTAGCTGTTTTTGCGCTAACTGTAGCTTATGGGGGAAATTGAATCTATTGAAAAGTTTTGGACTTCGTAAGTTCTTTTAGTAGGCCTAGTGGGTGTAGTACTCATAGCTAAACTTTCTTTAGGACCAGGTAGTTTAGGCCAGATTATTTCGTGCTCTACATTAGCTTCTGTTGTAGACCTAAGTGGTTTGTCTTATTAGGTTCTTCATTTTCCCCATCTTCCCGGATTTCACTGCCTTTATGGTCATTTAAATTTTCAGCCGCATAAAAGTCATGATCTTTGAAGACCATGCGATTAACAGGTCATATTCCCCTAATTCGGAAACCATTGACTGCTATTTCAATGCTTGCTGCTCTTCTATAGGCTTCAGAAATCAAACCAGCTACGTGAAGTTGTGTAACACATAATCCGGGGTTAGAATAAAGTCACTTTTCAACTGATTAAGTGTAGTATCCTTTGAAAGGTCTAAAGAATGATATATCCAAAGGCTGCACGCGATAAGTCGTATGACCAGGCAATTGTAGCATTATTACACCGTGCTCTCTAGTAAGTAAAATTGCTTCAAGATTCTTGGAGATCGTTGTACGTCTTGTATTTGTATTTTACAAAGAGATCACTGCTCATGTAGCCTGGTTCCGATATCTCAACCATACTCCCTGGTGGAGCTCCAACCCTCGCACAGCAAACAACTGTCGTGTTGACTCCACGTTCTCCACTGGACACTTGCCCAACTTGCCTTTTACCTTTTTGTGCGAGAACCTTTTGGCATTTGTTCTGCACAGTGCTGACACCCGTTTCGTCAACGCTAAATATGTGAGTTGCGTCAATATGATTCTCATCAACAATTTTTTTCAAAAGGTCAAAAAAGGCGTAAACATTTCTTTTATTGAATCCTTTTGTGCGCATCATGGACGTTGCTTGAGGTTTTGTCAGTGAAATTATGTCCTTATGACGAGCTTTGAAAGCCTAAAACCACTTCTTTCCTGCCATTTGTGATTCTTTATTAAAATAATATGGTATTTGATTTCTCTCCACTATTTCAATTGCAATCCGTCAAACATCATTGATCGTGAGGCCAAACATCAACGTCTCCAGCTTTAAAATGTGATCAACTAGCTTCTTCTCCACTGCTGTTGGTAACACAATGCCGCGGCTAAAAGCTTTCGTTTCTTCATATAGTATTTTTTAATTCGGATAAAGCATTTTCCAGTTCTTCAAAAGTGAAAGATAGATCTAATGAATCATTTAAATTGTCATTTGCAAAAAGATCAGTATTTTCTGTTATTATTTTCCTTTCAAGTATGTATCATTTTAGTTACTGTTTGAAGACATTTCTCTAAAAGATTCAGCTAGGGTATTAGCTAGTTCTTGAGGAGAAGTTGAAATCCTATTGTCAACTTTTAATTTAGAAATCATTGGCGTGTATTTCAAACCAGAAATTTTTCTTATTTTTTTCCATACTTCGCTGACAGGAGTTGAGGAATTTATTTCTGAAACATACTTGGACCAGGAAGCCTTCTTTGCTTGTTTTATAATAAGTTGTGTCTTAGCTTTAAATGATTTTATCTTCAGGTGTTTTATGCATAAGACTGATTGTTCACCCATAAATAAAATGTTAGAAGATTGCAACCAAGTGATAATTAACTGTCATATAGACTTTTTAAATTCTTCTGTAAAACAAATAAAAGTTGCTTTTGGAACAAATTTCTAGTATGCAAAAGTTGTTGTCTTAAAATTGAATTTAGATGTATAGTGTTTTTGACTTTTTTTATTCTGTCTAGGTTTAGTTTTTAATATAGTTATTAATTTTTAGCAGTAATAAGCACGCCCTTAATGTAATAACAATAATTTTGTGTTTTAACAGGTTGAACGCGTTCCCAAAATATGTCAATCAAAGAATAGTGCTTTACCGGTCCCCCGGGACCAGTGGCTTAACGCGAACACAGTGCGTTACCGACCGTCGTGGACTGGTAGTGAAGTAATTAGTTTTTACAGTTTTATAATATATATTATACGAGTTTTAAGATCAGTTATTAACAGTAAAAACATTTTCAAACTTACCATTGTCATTCGTTTCCTGTTAAGAATATTTTAAAGTATCAAGACAGCTTACTATTTTTTACAGATTTAGATTAAAAGATCAAAACTTCTTAATATTTTATTAGTCTAAATGATATGTATTTGAAAACAAAAAAACATGTAAACTAAATAATAAATATGTCCTTAGTTATTATACAAAAAAAAATACATAAAGTTTCAGGACAATAAAAGATTTTTTCGTAGTTATTAAAAAAAACAATCAAGTTTCAGAAAAATAGATTATTTTTTATAAATGCTATTAAAGCAAGATTACTTTTGTCACCATATTAGGGATGGGAAAAACCTACCGGTTTTAACCGAAAACCGGTTTTTTTACTTCGCAATAACCGATTTTAACCGGAAAGTGGGTGAATGGCTTTTGCTGATTACCAAAAATAATCTTCTGACTATGAATATCGAATTACTGATTACGAATACGAATCTCCAAGGATTTCCCTACGTTTTTAAAACGACAGGAAGTAATAAATGAGTTAAAATGTACCTATTATACAAATATACAAACGTGTTAAAAGTAATACATGATAAATTTTTTTTGATGGTAGTAAAAATAAAAGATGAATTGCATTATCCAATTTCTTTTTAAGTAAAATATTTGTGATGATATTATTTTTTTAAATCCCATTTGAAAGAGTCTGGGAAATTTTTTATAAATTGCAATGGTTGAGGAATTTTTTTAGTTTAGGAGAGAAAAATTGGTGGATATTTTAAAGGATTATATTTTTAAATGGTGAATTAAATGTGCATCAATAATTGAATAAGATAATTGCATATTATATTCTACACTCATAATATATACAATGACAATAGAATCTGAATTATTTCAGCGCTCTCTGTTGAGCAGTGGTATAATATTCTATTTAATAATAATCAATAAATATATATTAATAATAGAATAATAAAATAAATATAATAATTAATAGAATAAAATGGTTTTATTAAAAATTGTGTCTTATTTATATTGATATTGATGTTCTTTCGATAGTACTAATTTTGATAATATTGATATCTAGTCGAATGAAATATCGCAAACTAAAGTGCATTGTCAATGTAACTTTGTAATCTATTTGATTAAAAAAACCGAAAAACTGGTTTTTGGAAAAACCGGGTTTTTTGGCTGGTTATAACCGCCAGGTTAAACCGTAAGCAAAAAAAAAACGGTATAACCGAAAACCGGTGTTTTGTCAAAAACCGCCATCCCTACACCATATTACTTGCCTGTTTGCTTGAATGTGTTTCTCTTAATTTATGATAGCATTCTTGGCATTGTCTTCTCCTTTTCTTTCCAGGTCCTGACGGTTTAACAAAAGTATGTGGAACTCTTTTGGGAGTAGTGGTGTTTTCGTGTACAGCTGTAGTGACAAGTAATTCCTGCGCCAATCTTCTTCGAAATTCCATCAATTCTATACGGGTGTGTTTTATTTGGCAGATATAGCTTTATTTGCAGTCTTCCTTGATAAGGTACTATACTTTCATCGACTACCAAAATCTGTCCTGGAGTTAATGCAGCTTGAAAATTTCTCCTAACTTATAGAGCCGATCATCTTTATCACAAAACTGATTATTACAAAAATGAATGCAACGCATCAGTAAAACGAACCTGTCTCGTCTCATGGTAGTCGTAATAAACTCATTCCTGAACATAGGATTTTTCGACCAATATAAATTTATTGCGTGGCCATCAACTAATCCCATAACTATACATATTGAAAAAAAAAACGTTTCAGTTCGGCTATATCGCAGTCAACGCAGTAACGTACACGTGATTTTGATCGATGTATTATTTAATAACATTTCCCGAGCAAATCTATTTGTTTCAGTGACAATATTCTGTAAAAGATCATCGGTTACAAATAACTTGTAACCGTCCATAGGATTTTCCAGTTTCATTGTTACTCTCACCTATATCATGCCACTCGTTTTCATCATCATTTTCAGATTCTGACATTTTTCCTTATCAATTTCTGCCTCATTATCATCGTCGAATAAATCACTCTCACTTACATCACTGTACGATTCATCTGAAGAAAGATCATAGTTTTTGTCAATTAGAGAAGCGTCTGAATCAAAAGAATCGTTCCGTTCATTTTCACTGTCACTATTTGGCAACTCTGCAAGCACATGGTCTCTTAAATCAGTTGGAGTTTGGCGCGAATTTACAATAGTTGGGTTATCTTCGTCATATTTTTTATTTTCAACTGAAGTACTCGGTTTGTTACACTCTACAGTTTTTGTTTTGCTTGTATCAGCTGTTTAAGCTAAAAACAAAATCTTTTTAGCGGGGGATGACATTTTTAGACTTGTAAAACACGGACGTAAACACACTTGCTATTGAAATACAAACGATAATAAATGTCGATTGACTGCGCAAGCATGCAGATATATAAATAAGCACCGGTCCCGCAGGACCAGTCTTGCACCCGAGTAACATTGTAATATCTGTGCGTTACCGGCCCCCAAAGCCCGGTACATTTTTTTCTTTTAGAAATGTTTAGAATCTTAATACAAGTATAACGCTGTTTTCAGCATTTACAACAAACGAATATTAACAAAGATATGCCTTTCGCAATTTTTAAAAATTTGCAGGTTTCACACGCCGCACTTTAATAATAACGAACACCAGTCCCAGGGGACCGGTAACGGAGTCAAACTGTTGAATTCTTCTGTGAAACAAATAGAAGTTAGTTTTGAAACAAATTTCTAGTCTGTAGAAGTTGTTGTCATAAAATTTAATTTAGATGTATAGTGTTTTTGACTTGTTTTATTCTGTCTAGGTTTAGTTTTTAATATAGTTATTAGCTTTTAGCAGTACTTTTAGCACTCTTTCCATGTAATAACAATCATTTTGTGTTTAAAGGAGGTTAAATAAATAAATAAATAAATAAATAAATAAATAAATAAATAAACAACAACATAATTTCTTGACTTTTCTCTTTATTCTACATTTTTCTAAGTATCCAAATGAATAGATTTTTTTACCCTTATTTCAGTCAAATCAGCATTAAAAATAATTATATTACAAGCATTATATATACGAGCGACGATACTAATAATACCTTCCTTTCCTAATAATACCTTCAAATCTCACAGACAAAAGACTACATCATACTCTGTCAGCATTCCTAATTTAGTGTTGGTAAAACCGTCGCATAAATGAGAAAAACGTAATAAAGTTTAAAGTGGAGCAATTAAGAGTGCAATTATTCTGAACGAGGAGGGCTTAAACTGTCAACTGGCTTTCGACCAAAAAGGGTTTCTCTCATGGCCTTTTAAAAAGGAGATATAGAGACCCAAATGGAAGCTTGCCAACTATGACGACGCTGATATGATACATCGCGATTTTTGTTGTTTACGAATATGCTGTCGCCTCATTTTCGTCTATAATAAGCTACACGATACCGAAAACGGAAGATATGAGGTAAATTATATTTCCTTTTTGAAATATGGTACATTCACATAACATTAATTAATATGCATTAATTAGAAAATACTAGGTATCCAGATTTGTAACATTATTTGAATGAGTATACTGAGCATTTTTATCATTTAAATGATAAATAAAAAATATAATGAAATACAGCAAGGCATATTTTCGATTTTACATACATTGTAGCTTGTCCCACATGGAGTTTTTTGAAATATTTACGTTAATTGGACTGGAATTTAGTTCAATACCAAAACGCGATAGAAAATGAACAGACTGAACCTAGAAATATTAGGCGCTGGCCTGGTTTCGGTAAAACACTGGTCATGGATAAAATGATATACTACTCCGGAAATGACACCCGAGATCATCTATATGGAGTTGGAATAATTATTTATAGGAGAATCCAAGCAGCCGTTGTAAATTTTGTTCTCTTAAAAATAACTGGATGACAGACGACATCTTGAAATTAATGGAACAACGTTGACTGATAAAATCTAATGTAACAGAATATAGACACCTAAAGAGAAGAATAAAAAGGAGATCAATTTAGCCAAAGAAAAATGGATGAGAGAAAGGTGCGACGAAATGGAGGAGGTGATATCTAAACACGACTTATTTAATGTGCACAAAAGATTGAAAGAAATTAGTAATATATTTAAAAAACGAGTTCCTTCTGTACTTGTTGACACCAATAACAAAAGTATTGTAAATGAGCAAGAAATAAGAAAAGAATGGCAGCTGTCTATATCAGAGTTGTTTGAAGATGACAGGAATAATGTTGTCGAATTCTAATTCGAATTCTTATGTCGAAAATTAGAAAATCTTGTGGTCCAGATAAAACACCAACTGAGTTGCTGAAACTAATAGAGAATGATAACATAAAAATAGTAGTAAGACTTTTTAATTCAATATATAACACCGGAGTGATTCCCGCAGATTGGCTCAAATCCATCTTTATCGCAATACCTAAAAAACACAATACGAGAAAATGCTCAAGTAATTAGCCTAATGAGCCACACTCTTAAAATTTTCCTCAGACTACTTCACAACAGAATTAGACACAAATGCGAAGAAGATCTTGAAGATACCCAATTTGGTTTTAAAAATGCTATGGGAACCAGGGAGACACTTTTTGCGCTAAACATCCTATTACAAAAATGCCGTGACCAATAAAAAGATGTATTTGCATGTTTCGTGGACTTCGAAAAGGCACTCGATAAAGTACAGCATGTAAAATTAATGCAAATACTGAAAAATATCGGAATAGATGACAAGGATATTCGTGTCATTAAAAATTTGTACTGGAATCAAACTGCTATCGTAAAAATTGGAGATAACTACACCGATGAAATCCCTATACAACGAGGAGTCAGACAAGGTTGCATTTTGTCGCCAACATTGTTCAATGTTTACTCGGACCAGCTATTTACAAAGGCACTAGAGAGACAACCAAATGGAATAAAAATCAACGGGGAACTACTTAATGTGATTAGATATGCAGACGATATATTAATTCTATCAGATAATATTGAAGGTCTTCAAATTCTGCTGGATCGTATTCACGAGGTAGGAGAGGAAATGGGCATTAAAATAAACTCAAACAAAAGCAAATTTTTAGTGTTTAGTCGTGACCCACATGCCGATGTAAAGCTTCAATTGAACGGAGTCCAAGTTGAGAAAATTCACAAACTGACATATTTGGGAACTGTGATAACGGACCAACTAGAACTAGACATAAAAATAAAACGTAGAATAGCAATGACTAAAACTACTTTTATGAAAATGAAGTCATTTCTTTGCAATAACCTTCTCAGTTTAGAACTAAGGCAAAGGATGGTTAAGTGTTATGTTTGGTTTGTACTTTTGTATAGTGCAGAAGTGTGGATGCTAAAAGTATCGATCATGAACAAAATTGAAGCATTTGAAATGTGGGTTCATAGACGAATGCTAAAGATACCTTGGACAGCAAGAAAAACTAATGAAGAAGTACTAAGGAGTGTCAACAAAGACAGAGAACTGCTAAAGACTGTTAAACATCGAAAAATATCTTATCTGGGACATATAGTAAGGGGAAGTCGATATAAAATTTTACAACTGATCGTTAAAGGCAAAATAGAGCGCCGTAGAGGTGTAGGAAGAAAACGAGTTTCTTGGTTAAAAAACATTCGTGAATGGACTCAGATACCAAATGCAGGACAATTATTTCATATTGCAGAAGATCGAGAAGCCTTCGCAATGGTGATCGCCAACTTCGGATAGTTCTGATATGACACGCGAAGAAGAAGACCAGAAGATCCTGACAGCACTAGACTGCCTAGTGAGTTTAATCGCCTTGGTTGCTTAAACGCAGATTGCAACATGCTTAATATCGTCTTCTTGTAAAACTGTAGCTTGATGGAATACTGATTGTAAAAACGCTATCTGAGAAAACAAACCAGCATTAAGTATATATCGTAAAACCAGAACTGAGTCAAACCTGATTTTAAATTTAAACAAATAAAAGCTGCAACGCGAAGAGTAATAAACCAAAGTAAAAAAGACTGTTAGAATAAATACATATCTTACATATCTATCGACGCGCGACGCACCTTCCAGTCAAGTTTGGAAGAAAATTTAACAAACGCACAGGAAAACAACACACATACTTTTTTTTTATATTTAAACATACAAAACCCACCTCAACCACCAAGGGTTATTAGTGGGGGGACATACACAGTAGTACAGTTTGTTAAATTAAAGTTTATTATAAATGTTTATGTCTCTTAGAAACTGCAATAAATCCGAGATATTTGTCGTAAGCGCACTTCTCAGGTTTCCACTAATTCCTCGGCATGTTCTCTGAGGTTGGGACTGCGGACAGTCGACTATCAGATGCTTCACCGTAAGTTGAGTAGAGCAGTAGGTACAAATTGGAGCTGGTTCTTTATTTAGAAGGTGTTGGTGTGTTAGTATTGTGTGGCCGATTCGAAGACGATTTACGATTACTTGATCTCTTCTTTTTCCTTGTTGTGGTTGGCTAGAGTCTACTCGAGGCTTTATTGTTTTTAACTTAGAGTCTGTTGCATCCCAGGTTGCTTGCCATAAATTTATAATATGATTCATGGACTGTCGTTTATGGTCGGTGTAGGGATATTTAGTAATTTCTGGAACATTTTCATTTTTGTTGGATTTTAATGCTAATTGATCAACTTCCTCGTTGCCTTTAATGCCAATGTGTGAAGGTATCCAGATAAATGTAACCTTTTTATTTATATGGTGTAGTGCATTAAGTTCATTTCTTATGTTTTGTGCAATAGGATGGCTAGGGTAAAGTTGATTAATTCCATGAATTGCGCTCAGTGAATCTGTGATGATTAAAATATTATTTTCAGTCGTTGAAGAGGATTTCTTGATAGCTTCTAATATCGCTGTTGTTTCCCCAGTGTAAATGCTGCAATGCTGTGGAATTCTAAAGGCATATTTGTAATTTTTATTTGTGAAGGCTGCAGCATGGCCACTTTCAGTTTTTGATGCATCTGTGTACATTATGTGGTGATTTGGATACTTCTCCATAATTTCTTTGAATGCGTTAATGATAAGGTTGGGATTTGTGGTATTTTTTGGGTACTGTGTTAAAGTTAAATCGGTGATAGGTAAGGGGGTAAGCCATGGAGGAAAGTCTAATTTTGTAGTTATGGATAATTTGAATTCATTGCAATTGAATCCTTTTTGATTGATTCTTTCCGTAAAGGGTTTGTCTTTATATTGTTTGTTTCTATACAAATTGGATGTAGGTGCGTTAATAATCTCAGAATATAATGGGTGCTTTTTATTGGAAGATATTCTTGCTGCATAATTTAAACTAAGTAGATGTCGTCTTAGATGTAGAGAGGGGTTCTCTTGATATTACTTGTAAGCTGCTTACAGGACTGGTTTTGAAGGCACCGACGGCTAATCTTAGAGCTGTTGTTTGAATTGTGTTAAGGTTTTTTAAAAACGTTTTATTTGCTGTATCGTAGCATATTGCACCGTAGTCTAGTTTACAACACACACACTTATCAATTTCAGCGCTCAGTTATTTCAATAGTAACTGAAGATGATAAAATTGCTAAAATTATGGCCGCTCATTTTCATCTTAAAGGCAAAAACGAAAACTACACAAATACACTGACTCCCCATAAAGATCTTTCTTTTACTGTACAGATCTCCCAGATGACCTTTTCGGTTTACACGAACCTTTTACTTTTCAAGAGCTTTCCTTTGCCTCTTATCTACCTTAAAAATCTGCAGCAGGAATTGGCAATATATCGTCCATATTTCTCAAAAATTTAGCCATCAATGGACTCACAAAATTACTTTCATTTTATAATTTTTTTTGCATCAACGAAAAGTTTCTCAACCTGTGGAGACGATTCCCATTGCTGTATTCCCATTTTACATAGATCACTGGCTACTGCTCCTTCCATCTCTGTCTTGGGCGACCAACTGACCTTCTGCCATCGGGCATTTCCCAGAATAAGCCGTTCACGAGTCTTTCGTCACACGATCTTAGCACGTGGCCCACCCATCTTATTCGGTCTGCTTTAATATCGTGTACTACGTTTTCATCTCCATATACTGTCTGGAGTTCATAGTGTGTCTTCTTCTCCATTGTCTTGTTGTCTCTTCTGTGTAAGGCCCATATATAGTCCGCAGTATCTTTCTTTCCATTACCACTAATTTTGTCGTTTCCCGCTGGTTCAGAGTCAATGTTTCGTTTCCATACGTTATTGTGGTACGAATTATTGTCTTATACGCTCTTATTTTTACTGGTATTGAAAGTATTTTTAATTTAAGTACGGGCATTAATGAGTAATATGCCCGGTTTCCTGCAATGATCCTGACTGCCACGTCCTTTTCATATTTATTTTCAGATGTTATGATATCTCCTAGGTAGTGATAAAGTAACACCAGCAACGTTGAAATAAAAATTTAAAAGGCGTAAACTCTCATAGTAAATTAATGCATTTATTATAGAACATAAATATAATTGATAAGGATACCAAATACATTGACACTTTTTTTAGTATAATTTCAAGTTTTTTTAGCAAATACAACGAGACAATAATCTATTTGGGATTGATTTATAGGAAGTCAATTACATTGTGCTTAATCTTATAAATTATGAATACGCGGTTCAGGTGGTATCGGTTTGTGCAGTTACTGCGGTAAACGAGTCGACAGAGAACACTGAATTTACGCCGAAGCCGGGTCTGATTCTGTAAACACTTGAAATTACATTAATTTGTGGTTATGGATTTTGCTTGTGCTCACACATGCTGGTATGTGCGTCTCCCTTTGGCACTCAGTCAATTGTGATTTTATCTACAAATTTGCTTAATTAATTTTCGTTATTAATCGCTGGCGTTTTATGCCATGTTTGTTTTCAAATTTCTCTCAAGTACTTCGATACAGCAACTAGAAGTGGTTGTATAGCGAGATATTGAGTACATTACCAGCATGGATTTTGGAACAAGATACACAATAGTAGTCAGGCATTTCAACAAAATAACAATTTGGAAAAATGTTCTCAAATAAAAAAATTAAAAATTAAAGAATAACGCAAATTTATTTACTATTTTAATGGTAAATAACGATTTAAGTAATTAGCAGTAATTTTAAAGAATAAAACTAGCGAACTTTTCACAGAAGAAAATGAAATTTGATGAACATTTTAATACTTAGGAGTAGAAGTAGAAAACAATGGACGACATGAAACAGATTAATAATTATTCTTCTTCTAGTGCCGTCTCCGCTAATGAAGGTTGGCTATAACCATTGCAAATTTGTCTTTATCTTCTGCTTTTCTTAAGAGCGTCTATGTGTTTAACCGTCGTCTACCAGGACCCATTTTCATTCGACTTTACCCTTTATAATCAGCTGCAACAACTTGTACTTATCATTTCTGTGCCCCAAATACGTTGTCTTTCGCCTTTTATTGGTGGTCAAAATGGTCAATTGGTGGTTCTCTGTCTCTTCCAATTCTGTGCAGCACCATTTCGTTCGTAATATGATCGGTCCCTAGTATCTTCAAAATTCTCCTTAAAGCTATATCTCAAAAGCTTCCAGTTATCGCATTAAGCCAACATTAACAGTTTAGGCTTCGACACTATAAAAAAGAATAGAGTGGATATAACATTTTACCATCCGATATCGGATTTGCAGATTGACTCTTTGGTTACTTAGAAATTTCCTCATCTTTAAAAAGGCTGCTCTTGATTGCTCTATTTTTGATCAAGTTTATGATTTCGGATTCCGATCTTCCGTAATCCAGACTAAGAATTTCATTTTGTCCACTTGTTCAATATATTCATTTTTTGTCTGGATTTTTGTAATGCCTTTGCATCTGTTACTGATAACCTTGGTTTTTGTTTCATCATCATCACCATCATCCAGCCTCTATTTATCACGTCCACTGCTGGACATAGGCCTCCCTTAAACTCCTCCATTCCTCACGATTTTGTGCTCTTTGTTGCCAATTTTTAGTGATACGCCTGATGTCGTCTGCCCAACGTGTAGGTGGTCTTCCTCTACTGCGTTTGTCTGCTCTTGGCCTCCAATTTGTAATTTTGCTCGTCCATCGTGAATCGTGCATTCTCGCTACATGGCCTGCCCAGTTCCATTTTAGTTCCGCTATGCGTTCCACAACATCAGTAATACTCGTCCTTCTTCGCAGATCTTCGTTTCTTATTCGGTCCCTCAACGTCACTCGCAGCATAGACCGTTCCATTCGTCTCTGTGCCACTCTCAGTTTCGAAGCCGTGGTCTTGGTTAAAGTCATAGTTTCCGCCCCATAGGTTATGACCGGTAATACGCATTGGTCAAACACTTTTCTTTTGAGGCTGATTGGTATGTTGGCCCGTGTGTCTCGCAGTTTTCCAAAGGTTGCCCATGTTAAAGTAATTCGTCTTTGGATCTCACATGTTTGGTTATCCCTACTGATTCTTATTTCATGACCCAAATACGTATATTTTTCCACCAGTTCTACCACTTCGTCTTGAATAGTCAAATGGTTATTGGGGACCAAATTTGTCATAAACTTAGTTTTGGTCAAGTTCATTCTCAGGCTCACCTTCGAACATGCAAAATCCAATTCGTTTATCATATCTGTAGCTTCTCCTAAATTATCTCTGATAAGGACAATGTCATCTGCGAAACGGAGATGGTTAAGCTTTTCGCCGTCTATCGTTACTCCTCTGTGGTCCCAATTGATCATCTTAAAGGCATATTCTAATGCCGTTATGAATAATTTCGGCGACAATGTATCTCCTTACCTTATTCCACGATTTATTTTTATTGGTCGGGTTTTATTGTCTATTTTAACAGTCATAGTGGCATTTTTGTAAATATTATAAATAAGCTCACTATACCTATGGTCAATCCTGCTGTCATTCATTGCTTCTATAAGGCTGTCTAATTCGATCGTGTCGAACGCTTTATGAAAATCTATGAAAGTGAGCACAAGAGGTTTGTTATATTCTATAGATTTTTCAATGAGTGTTTTTACTGTGTGGAGGTGATCATTGCTACCATAATTTGAGCGGAATCCTGCCTGCTCTCTCGGTTGGAAGAAATCTAATTTTTTCTCCAATCTTGATGTCACTACCCTAGTGAAGAGCTTGTATATGTGGTTCAACAGGCTAATAGGTCTATAATTTTCTAGGTCCGTTCTATCTCCTTTTTTATGCAAAAGGATGGTTGTAGCATTGTTCCACTCTTTGGGCACCTCTCTTTGCTGCAAACATAGATTGAATAGTTTCCTTAATTTATTTAATAGCATATCTCCTCCATTTACGACAGCTTCTATTACGATTCCATCTTCTCCTGGGGCTTTGTTATTTTTCATTTTTCTTAATGCTTGTCGAATCTCATCTAGCTTTATCTCTGGCATTAGTTCGGAACCTTGATTCTTGATCTTCTTTGAAATGGCTGTTTGTATTCCTGTTTTATCTTCTCGTCTACTTCTATATAAGTCCTCGTAAAACTCTTCGACGACTTGTATTAACTCGTCTCTACGTGATATTATTTCATTTTGCTTGTTTCTTAATTTATGAATTTCGCATTTCCCATTCGTTAGCTTTCTACGTAGACCTTTTAGGCTGATATTGTCCTCTATAGTGCGTTTAATATAATCGGTATTAAATTTCCTTAAATCTCTCGTAATTGCTTTCGAAACAGTTTTGTTCATTTTTCTTAAAGTGTTGCTATCTACATTCTTATCGCTTCTCATTTGTCTTCTTTGATCCAAGAGCGTTTCAGTATATGGACTTATTTTACTATCTGATTTTCTTTTAGGACAGTGCACTCGGTGACTTTCTTGTAAGGCGTTTATGATGCAGTTATTCAAGTCGTTAATATCGTTAGCGGAGGTTTCCTGCAATAGAAGCTTATTATTAATATGTGTCTGATATTGGTTGATATTTAATGGGGGTGTCCAGATACCATGAAATTTATTTTTAATCATTATATTCCTTTCTCTTTTTATATTGATTTGAACTTTCGCTCGTATCATCCTGTGGTCGCTGTTTGTGGTGAACTTGTTGAGTACTGTTACATCCTTAATTATTTGTTTTTGATCACTTATGATGTAGTCGATTTCGTTCCTTGTTCTACCGTTTGGACTTTCCCAAGTCCATCTTCTGTGCATCTTTTTGTGAAAGAAGCTGTTCATGTTGAATAAGTTATTCTGGAGTAGGAATCCTAGTAGCTTTTTTCCTCGATCATTTCTGCCTGGGGAACCGAATTGTCCTAAAGATTGTCCTAGATCTGTTTCTTTTACCCATATTTTTGCGTTGAAATCGCCACATAAAATTGTGAATTGAGTACGAGAATCATCAAGCGCAGTGGATACATCGTCATAAAACATTTCAATTTCTTCGTCTGTATGGTCTGTTGTTGGAGCGTATACTTGGATAATTTTGAGTTGATGCCTACTGTTCAGCTTCAGAATAAGATATGCCACTCTAGATGATATACTTTTGATGTTTATTATCTTGTTCGCGTGATTTTTATGGACAAAGAAACCGATGCCTCTAACTGATGTAGTTTCAGGACCAATCTGATAGAATATATGCCCTAATTTGAGTGTTTTCAAAGTTTCACCTCTCATTCTAACTTCGCTAATACCTATGACATCCCATTTTATTTTATTCATTTTAGTTTCCATTTCAGTGAATCTTTCCTCGGACAGTAGACTTCTGGCATTGTGTGTACTAACGTAGAGATTTATGGGTTTTTTGGGTTTCCGTATAGTCAGTTTTTTGTCCCCCCCCCCCCCAGAGTCCTTGGGACAGACTGATAAATCAGTGTGAGATTCTGGACACATCCTACTCACCTGGGGTAGATCTGTATTTGTTTTAAAAACTGACATCGCGTTTTTAAGGGGTATATTGGCATTAAAACACCACGCTTGCCAGACGGGTTGGTGAGTGTTCGCAGTATCACAGCCGGTTAAATCTACTTGATTGCCGCCTGCGACTCTGTGGTTTCGCACCTGTCAGGAATTTTATTCCTCAGCCACGGGTCACTAATAACACAGCTGCTGACCTGTGTCATGTCCTCAGTTGATCCGCGGGTATTTATTTGGCTAAGCCTTATTCGTACCTGTCCTGCATATTTACAGGATCGTTCCCTATCAGCCATTGGGACGCGCCGTGTCGGGGTTGAGGACCTCCCCGCCCAGTCTGTCTTGCGTAAAGTGCTGAAGGACCCCTACTCAGTTCACAGTCCCTCCTCTACGCAAGCTGAGACCGCCACGGGGTTTTTGTTTACTTTATGTTTTTTGTTAAACCAAACTGTTCCCCAGTATCACAAATTGTGTTTAGTAACGTCTGCAGTTCTGCCTCACTTTCAGCGATAATAACTGTATCGTCAGCATAACGGATGTTATTTATATTTTCACCATTTATCTTGATCCCTTCTGTACAGTTTTTAAGTGCTTGTGTAAATAACTCATCGGAATATAATATACTAAATAGTAATGGTGAAAGTACACAGCCTTGTCTCACTCCTCTACTTATCTGATATTAATAATAAAATTCAAAAAATTGATATGAACAATAAATTTATAAATAAGATTGAAATTACAAGAAACAAAATTAATGTACTTTGATAGAATGAAAGGCAGATATCGAGCACTGTTTTATTAATTAAATCTTGCCCAAGTACTTTCGATGATGATCTACAGAATAAACATGATGATAAACTTCTCCATAAGAAAATTAAAGAAATGTGTGGGATCAGAAACGCTAGGCAGTGTGG
Organism: Diabrotica balteata; assembly: GCA_918026665.1. NCBI lineage: Eukaryota > Metazoa > Arthropoda > Insecta > Coleoptera > Chrysomelidae > Diabrotica > Diabrotica balteata. The sequence continues at coordinate 171,403,898 of OU898277.1, read as the reverse complement.
CACAATAACAAGTACGGACGATAGAGTCCTGACCACAATAGAAGAAATAAGCATTGAATGGCGAACATACATACAAAACCTATTTTCAAACTATAGAAGAATAAATGTTGATAGACCAACAAACATCGAAAATAACGACTTGCCCACCTTAACAACAGAAATAAAATATTTAGAAGACAATTTAGAATTATTAACAAGACTATTCAACAGTATATACAAGACTGGTACAATTCCACAAGATTGGTTAACGTCTACGTTTGTGCCTATACCTGAATCAAACTATGCAAAAAAATGTAACGAAACATGATGATAGACTTCTCTATAAGAAAATTAAAGAAATGTGTGAGATCAGAAACGCTAGGCAGTGTGGCACAATAACAAGAATGGATGATAGAGTCCTGATCACAAAAGAAGAAATAAGCATTGAATGGCGAACATACATACAAAACCTATTCTCAGACGATAGAACAATAAATATTGATAGACTAACAAACACCGAAAATAACGACTTGCCCACCTTAACAACAGAAATAAAATATTTAGAAGACAATTTAGAATTATTAACAAGACTATTCAACAGTATATACAAGACTGGTACAAAGTCCACAACATTGGTTAACGTCTACGGTTGTGCCTATGCCTAAATCAAACTATGCAAAAAAATGTAACGACTTTTGATTAATAAGTCTCATGCCCCATATTCTAAAGCTATTTCTAAAAATTATCCACAATAGAATTTACAAACAATGCTAAGATATGGATCCGAAACAATTTGGCTTCCGAAACGGTATGGGAATTCGAGAAGCTTTGTTCAGTTTCATTGTTCTAATGCAAAAGTGTCGGGATCAACAGAAATATGTCTACTTGTGCTTTATAGATTATGAAAAGGCTTTTGACAAAGTCAAACACGATCAGCTAATAGAATGCGTGTAAAAAAAGAACCTGGATCTAAACGACATTAATACAATACGTGGACTCTACTGGAACCAAAACACCTCTGTCAGAACTGAAATGGGTGATACTAAATATAACTGATATTTTTTACAAAAACAAGCATCAAACTATTCTTGGCTTCTGAAGGACTTTTCATGACTACAGAAGATCTGCGAAAAATTTATTTGAAATTTCATGATGCCCATGGAATTGGTCCAGCTGAGGTAGACGAAGATCTAGCTGCGTTTAGGTCCTTTATCGCTGAAGAATTATCCATCTGAAAAGATCAAGGGAATACCATCAAAATTACTTTTCCACCGCTTCTCCATGGCGAAATTTTTAAATGTTTCGACGTGTTCTGAGGGTCTAGAATCCTCAAATTCAACTGCTAGCAAGTTTGGCATGGTTCTTATTAATATTCGATTAATTAGAAATAAGACAGACGAGTTATTTTTTCTTTTGTCTTTTGTATGATCGTCCAAGTTCAGCTCATGGCGGCACTCTGATTCTTTCAAATAACAATGATTTTTCTTCAGTTTCGAAATATGACTATTTGCTGGATGAAAACTACTTCGAATTTTCTTTAATTAATAATAAGAGATTTAATTTATACATTATTTGCATTTATAGATTACCTAGCTCTAATACTGAACTATTTTTTCAGAGCCTGCTAAATTTGTTAGATATTCTGCCCATAAAAAGCAGAAAAATTTTATGTGGTGATTTTAATATTGACTACGCTGCTGTTTATGCGACTCAACTGTCTTTGGTAACTATTTTTGAATCATATGGTCTCACAATGCACGTTAATTCTCCAACAAGAATCTCAAAAACATCGTCCTCGACAATTGATTTTCCACCCGCTGACGTCCATTCTACAGTTATAATGGGGGACTTTCTGATCATGAAGCGGTATATATTATGTGTAGTAGTTTAAAAACACCCCACTCAAAAACACGACGATTAGAGTTCATGCTTGACCTCTCACTGGAGTTTTTCTTCTGGGGATATTGACTGTACTGTTAGTGATTTTTTAAATAGACTTGTATCTATTTTTAATAAAGCATTTTCTCTATTAAACATCAGGCCAAAACATTACAAACCTTGGATTACCAAAGGCATTCGCATATCTGCGAAGAATATGCGTTCTCTGCTATATATTAAAAAATTTAATGACAGTATCCCCATCTCTGATTATATCAATAAGTACAGAAAATGCTATCTGAAACTACTCAAATTGGCCAAAAAATCCTACTTTCAGAATAGCCTAACAAGCTCCAAAAATATTTCAAAAGAAACTTGGTCAATAACAAACGATTTTCGAAATAAAACCAGTGCAGCGAATCAAACCTTTTGTTTTCCTAACCACGAAAATCTAAATGATTACTTTGGTAATGTGAGTAGAAATATAACCTCAACTATTTCGCCACAACAAGATCCAGTTTCTTATCTCCCTAATTCAAAAAACATTGCTGACACCTTTTTTTTAAGACCAGTTGATAAGAGAGAAAAATCTGATGCCGGCAACTATAGACCTATTGCCTTGTTACCAACACTATCAAAAAATATTGAAAGGCTTATAAAAGTTCGACTTATGCCCTTTCTCCTTAAACATAATATTTTATCGCAAAATCAGTTCGGCTTTTTGTCTAATAAATGTACTAGCGATGCCATGTTTTCTGTGTTACATGAGGTATCTTCTTCTTCGGGTTCCTTCTCCTAGCGGAGGTTGGAAATCATCATCGCTATTTTAACTTTGTTGGCCGCATTTCTGAATAATTCTAATGAGCTGCAGCCGAACCACTCTCTCAAATTTCTTAGCCAGGACATTTTGCGTCGTCCTGGGTTTCTCTTCCCTTGTATCTTCCCTTGCATAATCAACCTCAGTAATACGTACTTCTCACCTCTGATTAAATGTCCCAGATATTGAATCTTTCTAATTTTAACAGTTTTTATGACTTCACATTCTTTCTTCATTCTTTGTAACACCTCTATATTAGTTACTTTTTCAATGCACGATATTTTATGCATTCTCCTGTAGCACCACATCTCAAAGGAGTTTAATTTTTGATTTCAGACTGCTTTATTGTCCACGCTTCCATACCATATAGTAAAGTAGAGAAGACGTAACAACGTAGCATTCTTGTGCGAATCTCTAGATTAAGGTTACGGTTGCAAAGTAATTTCTTCAATTTTAATTTAATTTAATTTACATGAGGTATATCTATCACTAAATAGTAACCTCTCCTCCGCCACCGTTTTCTGCGACTATTCCAAAGCCTTTGATTGCGTAAATGACGACATTCTATTAAAAAAATTAACTTTCTATGGAATTCGGGGTGTCTTTGAAGTGGTTCAAAACTTACTTGGTAGGTAGGAAACAATTGGTTACAATAAAAAACACCGACTCTAGTTGTAAAGATATTGAGTGTGGAGTGTGGGAAAATTCAGTTTATTTATAAGATTTTTAGAATGTTAGTGGCATTTTCCTCTCTGACGACTGTTGTAAGTGTCGTAAGTGACTGTAATTTAGTTAATTTGATTTTATGTAGATAAAATACTTCCTATATCAAAACCAACTTATACTTTTTACAGTAATCATCTCACATTCTCGACCTTATTTCACCAAATAAACCTTAGTTTAAAAACAACATTTAAAATAGAACATCTGGTAGAAGCAAAACAAAATATTCTGCTGCGAGACCGGAAAGAAACATCAAATACAATCTCTTGGCAACAACATCAAAGTAACAAAGGATACAAAGTCTATAAGAATTACCCCAATAGCTAGCAAAATGAAGTAAATAATAAAAGTGAAAAATCGGAAAATGCCAATCGGTTTCCATTCTTGTCCGATCGAAAACGGACAAAGGAAACTGGAGAAATGACATATAAGTACAGGGTGACATAATGCTTGTGTCTCTTAAACAGTATTCAAAACCATACATAAATTTTTACGATGAATAAAATCAAAGTTATTGTCAAAAAACGAAACAAGACGTTTTAATTTTTTTAAGGTTATGCTTGGGTTTGATGGTCTAAATTTTTTTCTCCTAGTACTTTTTAATGTAGAACAATATAGTGTTTTTATTTCTGACTTATTGCAGGGGAAATTTTACTATATTAACCGGCAAAACCGAAAATTATTTTTCGTTATTTTGACCATGATGTCCCATCTTTAAAAAATCAGAAAAAAACATGGAGATAACTTGATGCTTAACCAATAATTTTTTTTTTTTGGAGTAGCGTTTGACACAGTTTTTTTTTAAACGACTTTTAAAAGTTGAAATCAATCAAAAGGATTCAGCTCTGGTACGGCTGTTACTATTATCGAGCCCTAGGTGAGTTGGTATGTGCTGACGACGTATCTGGACATTGCGAGGAGTACAGATTTTTGAATGATCTTATAGAGCTGTTTTGGATTCTCTAGGAGGTTTTTTTGAATAAAACCAGCAGTAGATAAAATAACAGGTACTATCTGGGTCCTTTCCATTCTCCATTGTCTCCTTATTTATATTTCTAGATCTCTCTACTTGTTGATATTTCCATTGTATTTAACTTTGGTGGTTCATTTTCTTTTCGTGGTAAGTTTAATAACTATTATGAGATCCGGTATATTATGTAAGATGGTTGTTTTGAAGAAGTCCCAGTTTGTTAGCACCCAGGTTGTTGGTGAATTATATTTCCTACTAAGTCATGGCATTGTTTATATTCAGTATCGACAAGGAAAACAGGGAAGTTAAAACACAGATCAGAAAGAGAAAGCATAACGAATGGATGACGGACGAAATTATGGATCTAATGGAAAAGCGAAGGCAACATAAACAACAACGTAATCAAGACAAATACAAACAGATACACAAAGAAATCCGTCAGAAAATTAAGAAAGCAAAAGAACGTTGGATGGTGGAAAGGTCGTCGAAATAGAACAATTGCAGGAAAAAGGAGATAGTTTTGGACTACATAAGAAGATCAAAGAAATATCGAATATACACAAAAGCCACCACAGAACAAGAATACGCAACGACAGAAACGAATACATAGAGTCAGAAGAGGAGATAGCAATGGCGTGGAAAGAATACGCAGAAAGCCTTTTTAATGACAAAAGACCAACACAACCAACGCACAAACTTCCTTCCGAAAACTTATCAGGGCCATCAATAATGCGAAGTGAAATAGAATATGCAGTTAGAACCACAAAGATGCATAAAACAACAGGTCCAGATGAAATTAATATAGAAGCAATAAAACTACTAGACAAGGAGAATATCGAAATCATGGTAAGGCTGTTCAATAGAATTTATGATACTGGTTACATTCCGCGAGAATGGCTGCAGTCATCCTTTGTGATGATCCCAAAAACAGCTAATGCCACAAAATGCAATGAACACCGCTTAATCAGTTTAATGAGTCACTTGTTGAAACTCTTCCTTAGGATATTACACTCAAGAATGTACAAGATACTAGAAGAACTTAGCGGGTCAACACAATTCGGTTTTAAGGGAGGACTAGGAACAAGAGAGGCAATTTTATGTTTGAACACCTTAATAAAAAACTGCTTAGATCAACGAAAAGATGTCTACCTCACCTTCATCGACTACGAGAAGGCATTTGACAATGTTAAACATGATATCATGATGGAACTACTACATAGGGCCAACATTGACTAGAAGGAGATCAGAATTATTCAGAATCTATACTGGAACCAAATGGCAAAGGTGAGGTTTAATTTGAAATCCGGAAAGGTGTCCGCCAAGGCTGCATACTCTCTTCGATGCTTTTTAATTTATATGTTGAAAATATATTTGCGGAAGCATTAGAAGATACGGAATTAGGCATTAAGGTGAACGGCATACCAATTAGCAACCTACGCTATGCGGACGACACAGTGATTATAACTGATAATTTGGAAGATCAGCAGTTATTACTTGATAGGGTGAATAGCATGGGTAAAAAATATGGCTTCAAAATCAACATTTTGAGAACGAAATATATGGTCATTAGCAGAAACCCTCCAGAAAACCCAGATAATATGCATAGGTGACAATCGTATAAATCGCGTGAAAACTTTTAAATACCTTGGCACCACAATCAATGACCAATCGGATTCACAACACGAGATAAAAAACCCGAATACAAATGGCAAGACAAGCTTTTGTGAAATTCAGACCGCTCCTATGTAATCAACACCTAAACTTCGAAATACGCTACAGAATGGTCAAGTGCTACATATGGTCCATCTTGCTTTATGGCATGGAAACGTGGACTTAAAAAAAAACATCTATCAACAAACTTGAAGCATTTGAAATGTGGTCATTGAGAAGAATGATGCGCATACCTTGGGTGGATAGAGTTCGAAACGATGACGTCCTTAATAGAGCCGGCGTGGAAAGAGAACTCTTTGAATTAATTAAAAAACGCAAGATTGGTTACCTTGGGCACATATTGAGAGGAGCAAAATATGAAATACCCCAGTTAATCCTACAAGGGAAGATCAAAGGTAGGAGAGGAGCCGGCCGCAAACAATTATCCTGGTTAAGGAATATTAAAGAATGGACAGGAATACACAATACAGGTGAGCTGTGTCGCGCCGCCAAGAACAGAATTCTAGTAATGAGATAGTCGCCTACGCACTTTGGTGTATGGCATGTTAAGAAGAAGAAGTATCGACAAACCCCAGAAAACCCTCGATAAGATGTTGAATGGTTTCTTGGGCTTGGCATCCATATAAGCATTTGTCATTTTAATCTGAATCTGATCTTGAATTCTTCTTCTTCTTGATGTGCCTATCCGTTAAGAATGTTGGCGTTCATCATGGCAATATTTATCTTATCTGCAGCATCACGGAAAAGCTGCAAAGATGTTGTATTGAACCAGATTCTAAGGTTCTTTAACCAAGATTTCCTTCTTCTCCGTGGACCTCGTTTTCCAAATATTGTTTCTTGTAGGATGGAGGTAGTATGGCTTAAAGATGTAGGATGTAGGATGTAGGATGTAGATGTAGGATGGCTTAAAGTAGAGAATATCTGGATTCATTTCGCTTAATATATCCAAAGAACTGTAACTTTCAAAATTTGATGGTGGTCAGTACCTCTCGGTTCTTATTCATTCTTTTGTGGACCTCCTTATTTGTGACTCGATTAGTCCACGAGATCTTAAGCAATTTCCGACATAGCCACATCTCAAATGCTTCCAGTTTTTTGCACATATCTTCGTTCAAGGTCCACGATTCAACACCATAAAAAAAGTACAGAAAAGACGTAGCATCGCAGCATTGTTACTTTTGTATCAAGATAGAGGTTGTGTCTTTAACTGTGTTATTGCGGAATAAACTTGCTGCTTGTAATATTTTTGGTCCATCATTTACCTCTTCTTCTAGCTCAAAAGTGTTATCTCTTTGATCTTCAAATAGCTTTTCTAGATATTCTTTCCACGTTCTTATTTTACTCTGTTTTTCCAAAATAATGTTTCCGTCAGAATCAGTTATATTTCCTTTCTGCCTTCGTCTTAGTCTTCCTGTGAGTTCTTTAACTTTCTTATGTATATTGTAACTATGTAACGATGAGTCCAAGCCATCACCGTTAAACCAGCGTGCGCGCGAACCAACCCATGAAGTAGGAGTGTATCGACAGTAGAAAGGGCAAAACTAATTACCAAGCTCCGCTATATAAACCGCAACATTTCCTCATAGAGGCAGAATCGACAGGTGTTGACTGAAGGTTCTCTTCTTCCCTACCCGGCTTGTGGACGTGTTGAGTTCACAAGTTGTTCCGTCCCATACCGTCGTTACCCGAAGAGCGTGTTGAGCTCTTCACTACCCGTACTCTGAAGCAGTCGTGTTGAGACTGTCGAGGAGTGTCCTGTTAACCCGAATCACTTAAGGGACGTGTTGAGTTCCTTTCCTTTCTTTGTACCTATCGTCCGCTGTTATTAAATCGACACAACGTTCCCGTAAAATTTCAAATACACACTCCCTTGCCGATAAGACTAATTTCATATGACAAGGTCAAACTTAATTTGAATAAATAGGCCAGGTACTGAAAAGACTAAACCAAATTGTAAATATGTACATAAGATTTTTGTCAATTTAATTTAAGGAAGACAATAAAGTTTTATTTTTGTTTTGAACTCTGTCTCTGACTGTCTAAAAGCTACCCGGATAGTGACTCCTACCAGAGGACATCACAACTATTGTACTTTGACCGCAGAGCCTCAATTTCTTTGGATCTTTTTATTGTTTCTTTTTCTTTCGCTTCTCTGATTTTTGTTTTTATAAATATATTTATGGTATTATATTTATCTGGTTCATCTTTAGCTTCTCTTCTCTCATCCATTAGTTTCAGAATCTCATCTGTCATCCATGATTTTTTCTTCATTAATCTATCTGTCTTTAAGTGTTTGTCCTTTACATTTTGCAATATTTCTGTAATATGTTTGATCTTTTGATCTATTGAATGGCAAGTTGAAAATCTTCTGTCTCTCGAAACATGTCTCCTAATGTCAACCAATAGTGCGCGCCGGTATTGTCGACATATTCTTGAGATGTCGCCCATGCGACATGGTAGGTCGAAACCTACAAACTTAGAGACCTGTGGTAATTTGCAATATAATATAGACCACTTAATTCGATTAATACACCATAGAGTAACTGAGATAACTGCCCCAGTACAGATAACCTAAAAATAACAGGGCAGAAGCTTCTCGTCAGTTGATTCCATGATAGCATCGAATCCAGAACATGTCTTTATTCTTCGACTAATTATGATAAGCAAAATCGAATGACGTAACGGAATTGGTAAAATACAAGCTTCCTGCTTAAATAATGTCAGAAAATGGACCAGGATACGGAGAGTCACACAAATGCTCAGAATAGCTCAAGAACGGGAGAGTCTTGCCGTGATAATCACCAACGACAAGGGGACTTCATAAGGTACGTTAAGAAGAAGAACAATACATTTAATAACGAAAAATAATACCATGGGAGGGGTAGATGGAATAAAGTAGGCCAATATTGGTATATATATATCAATCGGTTTTAAAACGTCTTGCGTCATTGTCCGATGCCTAATTTCCATGACACTCTGTCATCACATTGGCCCTCTCTAAAATCTCTTGTGCTCATCGCCTTCGTTACTCCCTCTCTCCAAGATTTCTTGGGTCTTCCTCTCTTTCTGTGGTTAGGTGGCACCCATTGCATAATTATTTTTGGGTCTTGAGTCCTGAGTTATCCATATTGAGACTAATAGTCTTCAGTTATCCATCCTCTGGACGTGTCCGTACCATATCAGCTGTTTTCTTTTTATGTCTGTTGTTCGAGAGCCGTCAACCCCAATTCGCTGTCTTATCTCATCATTACGTATTCTATCTCTTCGTGACACTCCTACTTGGTAGATATTGTGTTTTCTTCTTTCTCCTTAATCAATCAATATTGGTACTATCCCAAAAACATGTAAACAAATATAGAGGAATTGAAAAGTTATGAGAGAAATATGTTTAGTAATGGACCTTGGCCAGATTTTATTATTAAATAAATTATTAACTAGGTACCTAATAATAACAAAACAAATGGTGTACCAATTATCAGCTAACTGTATCAACTAATAATATCTTAAAGAAATACGAATACACCCTGTACTGGGACAAAGAGCCACGGGCTGCTGAGACAAGGAGATGCGACGTTGGATAGTCGGATCGAGCGCAGACTTTGTACTCCGTAGATTTGAGTTGAGAAATTGAATTTCCTTGTAGAACAAGTCTTTGAAGTTGAAAATACGGCGAATTTGCATTTGCGTTTGTGGTCACCTGTAAGACATTACCACACATAATCCAACTTCGAGACATGCATGTAAGAGAGTTAACCCGCTTTCTGTTCTTGGAATATGCAGCGATTTTAGATAGATAAATATGAAAATAGGTTACTATTATAACAACAGTTTATAACGTGTTCTTGCCTAAAATAAAACAGATTTTGAGTGTACTAAGCGTAACAAAATTTAACCAAATTCAATATAAATTTAAAAGAAATTTATGAAATAACATAAATTTTTACAATCTTGTAAAACCTTATTTATAAATAACAACAGACAGTTGTTTTTAATCTGAACCTTTGTTAGCAGGTTTTTTCTTCCTAAAATGCATTTTCGTTGAAAATGATGCTTCGGGCTCTATCGTATAGGGACTTAATTTTCCCTTTCTTAATATTTACGTTTTGGTTGGATTGGTAATTTAAATATCTGTTGGTGTGGGATGGTTTTCTGCAAGCTTTGGTTACCCTGTGTCTTCTTTTGTGATTAGGACGTTTAGAAAAGAATAAGTCAATTAATTACAAGAATACACCAACATTAGCGGAGTAATATACGGATAAGGACATTGTTTTTTAACCATAAGAATTTAGATTTATTGCAATCCTATCTCTAGAATATATTTATTATAATGCTATAAAACTAATTTTTTGGTTATTTTTTAGCCTTAATAGCAATGCAAATAAATTAGTAAGTAAATAAGTAGTATGTTTTATTGTCACTGAAACTTGTACAAATTTTATTGATAAAGCTAATAACGATAAGACAAGAAAGAAGAAAAGAATCAGAATAAGAATCGTTTGTACTTTTAAATAAAAAAAAGAATAAAATTCTTCCAAACTTAAACATAAAAAATACTACCTAATTAAGAACCTACAAACTTCGTAAAATAAACCTAACAAAAAATAAAAATTAGGAAATCAGATTAATGAATTAAGGGCTCAAATATTTCACCTTCTTGAGTTAAACAGTAACCAAATCTATTATACAGATTTTTCCTCATATTTTGGAGTGAGGCCGGGGTAATGCTTGCAGAGAAATGAAGTATTTTTCCGTAATTCGACTAGGTTTGTGGCCCTTTCAAACTGATGTCTATAAATGTTTTCTTTGAGAAAACTACAAAAAAAAAAAGAAATCGTTGGGCGCTAAGTAACAGGATCTAGCAAGCCATTTAATTGCATCACGTGTACTTATCAGTCGATCAGGAAACGTTTGATTGAGGAAGTAAATAGCTGCTCTAGAGTTATGAGCTGAACACCCATCCTGTTGGAAATAAACCTCCTGAAAATTAACGGAAAAGCGTCAAACTGCCGGAAATATCTCATTCTGTAAAAGTGGTAAATATTTGGGCCTGTTTTTTATGTAATGAAAATGAAGATTCGTCAGAAAATAAAATATTTTTTAAAAAGTGTACTTTTTCATTCTGTTTATCTAACATAAATTCACAAAACACATTTGCCTTAAGTTATCTTTCAGAAACAGATCTTGTGTTGGTTGTATCTTGAAACAGTGACAACTATTTATTTGGAGAACTCGCTGGATAGTTCAAACATTCACGTTAATTTTCCTAGCAATTTGTACACTATTGCAGGGTTCTAGCATTCAGTAAGATCTAACACGTGATTCATTACCTTCATAACACTTTTTCAACTGTTTACACATCCCGAAGTTTGAAAATGTTTAATGATATTTTTAAGGCTGTTTTATCGGTACACCAAATCCTAGATACAGTGTTTTCTCTGTTATTTACCGACAAAATATCTTGAAATTTGGACACGTTATTCAAAATTATGTTGCGTTTAAACTGATGGTTTTACTTTTTAAATTTTTTTGAAAGTTCTTTTGAAATATCGGATTATACAGTTTAACGTTCTATTATTACCAAACTTTTTACGCACATCGCTTGAAAGAGTTTTTTTTTCTGTAATCGTTGGTTTTTTTTTCACCTTTTTATGTCCAGTAATAATCGAGAAAAGCGTGTTCAAACTTTGAAGAAAATTGCTAAAAAATACTGAAATCTAATAGTGAAACGTGTTGCTCATCATTGGCATTTAGTTTCACCGTTATCGGCTGCGTGACGTCAAATCTCATGAACGTACGGTCAGACAGTTTGATTTGAAATCAATTTCAAGCTATAACTGCGAAATTGTTTATTTGTTTGTGACAAAAAATTGTATTTTTTTTTGATAATAATATTTTTATGGTATTTTAAATTTATTATAAATAAACACCATGATGTTTTTAGCAGTCACGTTTCACAAATTTATATTCAATAGTATATTTAGCTAAGACATATAAATTAAAAATGTGATAATTATTTTTAAAACACCTACGATAATCAAACAAAAAAGGTATTCCCGACAGAAGTAATTTGAATGCAGAATAATGCATTTGTTGTCATTAAACCACCCGCCGGCCGGCGCCACTGCGAAAACAGCTGTACCCGTCGTCGGCTGGCGCGGCGTAAGCAGTGAGGAAAAGTAAGTGATACGCCCATTTCAAATCGCAGTGTGTTTTGACTGCTAAAACAGCCTTAACTGTACTCTATAACTCTATTTTTGGAGGCAACAATAAATAAATCAAGTACTTCGCGTATCGAATGACCCTGAAAGTACCATGTTACAAGTTTTTTTTTCTGTAATATGGCTTTAGCAGAGCCAATTAGCCAGTCTTGTTTGTTTTTGTTGTTAAAATCGACTGAATTTTAATTATTAGTGATTGCAGATTCATAGTCAAAATTTTCTTGTTATAAGTTATCAATGTTAGTACTACATATACCTAATATTTATACATAAATTATATTTTGATATATTTTTTTTTGTTTCTTTTTTTTTATTCTTTTATTACCTTCTTTTTTTTGTTTTGTTTTTTTTTTGTTTTGTTGTTTGAACTCATCCACTTCTGTAATAACTGTGTCCAAATATGATTCCCCAGTTAATTTACAATCATAAAACAATGGTCCAACTATTTTGTTGTGAAATATTCCGCACCACACATTTATGGATTTTCTTCCTGACTTTTATATTTGTTTAATTTTTCTTTTTCTGTTATTTTTCTTTTTCCACGAATCCCTATTTTTTCTATTAAAAATGCCTGAAGTTGAAAAATTTGATTCATCTATCCATAAAATGGTATAAAAATAATTAGGATCATTGTTTTAATTTGTAAGCATGTCTGGGCAGAACTGTAAACGCTTTCTCTTATGAACATCGGCAAGTTCTTGTACCGGTTTTATTTTGTACGGCTTATAATTGTTCTTTTTTAAAATTCTATGTATCGTCGCACGTCTTTTCTGTAATGCATTAGTAGCATTGTTTAGACTAGTTTCGGAATTTTCTAAAATAAAAATATTATCATGGATTTAATCTATTACTTAAGTATTTAATTTTTACCTTCAAAGTTAAGCAAAGTATCTGCAGAATATCCCATTTCGGTATGAATACCAACAGTTTATAATAAATCAATAATTGTTTCATTTTGAAATGTCAGTTGCATAGCCACCTATGGTGACCCTTTTGTAGTACCAAATAACATTATAGAACAGAACTAATGCTACACGATGTTATATATTGGTAATAAGGAAATGCAGGGCTACTTAAAACTATAAAAAATACAGGGTGTCCTATTTAAAATATTGAAGATGCATTTTATTGGGCACTCCCTGTATACAAAATGTGGTCTCTTGCTACACTGTTGGTCGGTGCAGATAAAATAATACAACTTTTATTTGAAACTTTTTTTTGGATTCACGAAATTAAGGAAAATAAGTGAGGGTCAAAATATAATGAGAAACCCGCTACACAGCCCTGTCTTACTCATTTACTTATCTGTTACGGATCCCTGCTATTTCCATCTAATGTTACCACACCCTGTTGGTTCCAGTAGAGATTTCTCACTATGTTATTGTCATTTTTGTCGAGTCCTTTTCTATTTAAACATTCCATGAAATTGCTATATTTAACTTTGTCAAAAGCTTTCTTATAGTCTATAAACGCAGCGAAAAGATCGTTTTGTTGAAAAATCTATTATTTGAAATTTTAAAATCTAAAAGATCTAAAAATATAAAACGACATCACTAGATTTTAATAACGTTATTAAAGAAATCCTGTACACATTTGACAAGTAACTGCTAACTGTAGAGTCCTTTAAACTTCTTTTTCATTATTATTGGCACGCCCTACATATCACGGACCGTACCCAATTATGATTTTCACAAGAATCGCTGCATATTTAATATTGCGTGTCGTTGAAACCCTGAAACAGTTGTATGTAGAGAGAGAAAAAGATAAATAGAATAAAGCAAACAGTAAATGCACTTTCTGGACTATTATTTATTTATGAGGTGGTGCATTTCAAAGGAAGCAATACGACTTCGTCGCTAATGTAAAAAAACGATACATGTAAAAAAGTAAATCTATTTATAACAGATTGCATTTACGGACATCTTTCAATAAAAAATAGTGGTGTTTGCAACATAAATTTATTCGACAGAACAATCAAAAAAGTGTTGTGAGGAAAAATTATATCAAATTAAATACAAAAAAATTATATAATTGATTGGACTCTTGCCAACCTCCGTAGGGAGACAGCACTCTAAGAAGAAGACACTGTGCGTACACTATTATATAAAGTGCGGCATTAGTGCGAGTTCCAATTACTCATCTGTTCCCGCCACTCACGTTCCAACGGTACTGTACATTTTTGTCGAATGCAATTGTAGTACAATATTGTTGAAAATCGGATGGACATACACGTACCGATTTTGCAGTATTTTTGCAGAAACTTTTACTTTCAAATGAGAAACATGTCAGAAAACGATATACTTTTAGCGGCTCTTATCTTTGTATAAACGAAAAAAATAAAAAAACGTAGGTGGTGGTGCAGAGATTGGTTGCAAACCAAAATAATAAAATAAAAATAAAAATAAAATAAAAACGTTTATTGCCTAATAAAATATCACATTTCAAACTTAAAAAATGTTTGCCTTCTTTCTTCCTGATGTCCCGCTTTTGCTGATTCTGATTTATCTCCCTCTCGGCATCCTGGACTTCTCTGGGTGGTTTCCTCGTCTTTTTCTGTAGGTACTTTTTACATTATCGTATCTACTTCCCTGCTAGGCTGTTTTCCGACAACCATCCGGCTAAACTCTGACCAGGTGGTCGATCAGTCTATGGGTTTGTCTATGTATCCTCTGGATCCTGTTCTTCTCGAGGATATCCCTGGTCTTATGGAGTCTTCTTGTGGCCTATTGGAAGAAGTATCTAGTCCCGTTCTTAGCCACCTCCCTCAGTGGTGTATACTGGAGCCTTTCTTTGATAGTTGCATTCCTTATTCTCTCTTCCCATGGTGTTCCTTCGATGATCCGGTAACACGATGTCTCTGTAGTTTCAAGTTTCTTCCAGTGGGTCTCCGCTATTGAACTCCATACTGGGACTGCATACAACATCACCGACCTAACGTAGGCCTGGTATAACTGAATCTTCTTGGCCTTCGATAGGGGGCTGGACCTGTGAATAAAAGGAAGAATTAGTTTTTTAGCAATATTACCTTTTACCTTAGATTTTTCTGTATGCATCCGGAAGTTAAGTCTTCTGTCGAGGTGGACTCCTAGGTTAGGTTAGGTTAGGTTAGGTTAGGTTAGGTTAGGTTAGGTTAGGTTAGGTTAGGTTTTTATATAATAGGTTAGGTATTTGACTGAATCTGCTGCCTGGATCCTGTTTCCTCCTACTGTAATCTCGTTCGCTGGTGGTCTCGTCTCCTGGGTGAACATGATGAATTGTGTCTTCTCCGCGTTGATCTTGTTTTTCCATTTTTCGGTGAACTCCGTGATTTTTTCTAAGTGGTTTTCCATATTTCGGATGACTCTTCTGTCGTCTTTTCCGGATGCACACACTGCTGTATCGTCTGCATATAGGGCTGTTGAAATTCTGTGATCTGTAGGGAGATCGGAAACAAAAATATTGTATATTAATGGAGATAAAATGCTGCCCTGAGACATTTCTTCCTGTATTTCTTGATGTGTTGACATCTTTTGGTCAGCTGAAACTTGAAAAGTTCTATTAGATAAATAAATATCACAAATGTTGATTAAGTAGTGCAGAAGTCTAGCTTTGTCCATCTTGAAGATTAGTGCCTTTTTCCAAACCGTGTCGTACGCTTTTTCTATGTCCAGTATGGCTAGTCCTGTTTTTTGTTTCCTGT
This sequence comes from Diabrotica balteata, assembly GCA_918026665.1. Lineage (NCBI taxonomy): Eukaryota > Metazoa > Arthropoda > Insecta > Coleoptera > Chrysomelidae > Diabrotica > Diabrotica balteata. Next base: position 171,387,963 of record OU898277.1, on the reverse strand, counting down.
TGAATTTTATCTTCGTATCGCTGATTATCCTTGCTAGTTGGAGTTCGCAATTTCTTCCTCTTCTAACTCCGAATTGGTCTTCTTGAATAATTCTGGTTTGTAGTTGTCATTCTGGTCCTATTCTGGTTTGTAGTTGTCATAATTCAAGCATACTGTCAGAAACATATTTATACTAAGGGATACGATTGATTTGGCAAAGTCTTAATTTGTTAAGTAGTTTGTAATAAACTTTTTTCTTTACTAGATCATCCTACTGTTTATAACTAGTTCGACAAATGCCAGGCATCTCCTAGTAATGATTTTATAATAGATGGATGATTTTTTAATCTTGACGTTTATATGAGCACTTGTCATTTTGGATCTGAGGGTCTTTGATAGTATTTTTTGCGTAGTTTTTGGTTGCAATTACCTACCATAATCCGTGGAGGTCGGACTAAAGATTAATATGAACAAGATGAAAATAATAACTCATCTAGTGCCAAAACGAAATATTGCTGTTGATGGAAGGGATACTGTGCAAACTACATCATATAAGTACTTATGACATGAAATTCGGTTGGGCAGACATAACCACACATGTGAGCTCCCACATCGCGTAGGATCAGCCTGGGCAGCGTTTGGTAAATTAAACTATGTATTTAAATCGGATCTACTCATATGCATCAAAAGGAAAATCTTTGATCAATGTGTGTTACCAGTACTCACTTATGGAGCGTAAACATTAACACTCACAAAAAAGGTAGTGAAAAAAAAATAGCGTGATTCCGAGGCCTATGGAGCGCCAGATGTTGGGTGTTTCGCTGATAGACCGAATCAAAAACGGAGAAATACGTCGTAGAAAAAAAAACAACAGATGTCATCAAAAAAATCGCGTCACTAAAATGGAATTGGGCAGGACACGTCACTAGATTATTAGACAATCGAAGGACATAAAGCGTGTTAGTAACAACTGAATGGAAGCCGCACAAGTCCGAGACAGATTGACAGAGCTGAGGGAGATCTGTGTCCAGCAGCATACAGGTTAATGATAATGATGAAAGGACAAGTAGAAAACTCGCTGTTTGGAAAATATCATGTTGTTATTATTATTACAAATACTCTACGAGCTAAACTTTTTCTACATTAAACTTTAATCGTGATATTCTAATTAACTGCAGTTACCCCAAGCGCCACCAGTGTTTTAATAGAGACCATCCCGACATCCCGATACTCCTAGTTGCATACTATTGTCCTAATTGACATCTGTCAGAAACGTTTTCCGGAATAATGAAAAAACGAGCTAAAAAAACACAAAACAATTAGTTTGTTGGAAAGCCGCAATTCGCATCGTAACGAAAGGAAAGCCGGCAAATTAAAAGAGAGGAAAATTGTAAGCTCTGTGAAAATTAACAGAGCAACAGCCGTAAAAAGCGTAGTCGTCACGGCTCGGGAACAGGAAGCACTAACCGCTGGCGACATCGGCGTCCTATCCCTTCCACGAAACAATGGAGAAGAAACAGAAAAATAATGCAATAAATGTCAAATAAACAATGGACCATAGGGAAATTACAAGAGTTAATAAAATACTCTTGAAATAAATCAGAACAAAGAATATAAAGAAGTTGCCATGTTCAGAAATCTAATATGTGATATGTATTAGGAAGAAGATGTAACTGTATAGTGAAAAAAATATAATAAATATAACAAAAAACGCGACAAATAAAGGAGACAATAGTAAATAAATAAGATAAAAGTATCTTTACCGTTTAGTAGGTTGTATTCAAAATTTTGATGTATAATCCGACAAGCGAGAGCTGGCGGGTGAGTTGTGCGAAAATAGAAAAGGAATTATTCTAAGAGAGATAGGAGAGGTACTTAATCGCGATTATAGGTATGTAGTATAGGTACTTAAACGGTTATACACGATGTGAACTCCTAGCCGACTGCAATAGAAATGAGCAATCCCTTCCACGTTTCAATTTGTTCTACACGCAACCCGCCAAAATGATCCTGTTGTTCCACTACTCTGTCGTTCTTTAGAATTTGAAAATTTTTTACTATTCTGTAGATTTCACAAAAGGCGGTATTATAATCTTGTCATTATCTATGTTATCTAAAATGTTCGCACTAACATACCAGTATGCTTTATAGCCTACAACAAGCCATTAGTAAAATAAAACATGATTGACTTATAGAAGTACTCATAAACAAGAATCTGGAAAGTGAGGGATGTAACATTGATATCAAATTTATACTACAGCCAACGACCAATGTAAAAATTGAAAGAGAAGTGTCAGAAGAAGTGGAGATAAGGAGAGGGGTCAGGCAAGGTTGCATACTGTCGCCGTTATTGTTTAATGGTTATCACTTTGAACGTCTAAATTTGTCGTTAATCTTGCTACTATGCCTCGATGGATGTTCCTTTACTAATTCCTTCTGTGCGCCATTCATACTGACCATACCATCTTCAATATTAGAACTGCCGTGATTATACAAAAAGTACTTTCAGCTCCATATCTGGTTTGACATCTTTGTTCTATACGATGAAATTACTGTTTACAACTCCATTCTTTTGTACCTCGTCCTTTGACGTCTTTCTTCCCATTTTATATCTGCTCCATTTTCGTCCGGTCTAGGATCGCCGTATAACAATGTTGTGTATTTTTATAATGATTGTATAATATAATGTATAATAATATGGAGAGTACCCAGTTGACGGATGACAACACTAAAATACAAGATAATAATTCTAAGTTCAACCTGTTCTCGTCATATTACAAATAATCAATGTATCTTTGTGGGCTTACCCATAGACTGTAAGTATGCTGACCTATAATGCGCCATAGACCTAAAAAGTCCGAAGCTGAAGCAGATTTTCACACATTTTCGTATACTTACAAAGTAAAAGTAGTAAGAAATGAGCAGGTTATAGAAATATCTGTATGTTATAAAGCATTTCTGTTCCTTTACTTCATCACGACCAAAAGAGTATAGGGTTTACAAAAGGGCCTAAAAATAACAGGCGTAGCACTATTGGACGTGCATTGCTCGAAGCCTAATAAGATTCTAAATGATATTATTGCCTCTGTAATTTATTACATTAAATCCTTCAAAATTAGACACTCTCACTACGGGTTAGCAACATCCAAACACGACGGGTTAGCAAAATCCAAAAAAAAACAATAGTTACCTCAAGAGCTTAATGTAAGTAAAATGTTTTCTTTATACAAAATAGCTTATCCAAACAATAGAGCATCTCTGAATCTCTTTTAATTATAACTTTTCTTTTGGGTATCCTAGGGGTGACACCTGCAGCACCTGTGATGAACTTACAGTAAATAGTGACGCAATACAAATTAAGTTAACCCTACCTGCCACAGCGATAGTCACAACTATCTTGCTAAACTAAAGTGTGTACTAAAAACAATTTTGCAAAAAAAGACTTGCATTTAAGGAAAGCTGCTTTATTTCACAAAATTAAGAAGAGTGCTAGACTTGAAGCACAAAACGATAAAACGAAAGTATCGTAGGCAACTATATAATTTTACATATTCAACATACATAAAACTTCAGACTAAGAATCTTTTTCTTTATACCTATGCAGAAATCTATCGCAAGAAAGGAGAAGATGAGGTTTGTTCCTTGTTTTGGGATTTTATTTTTAATCACCTTGACTTACAAGTAAATGAGCTTAAAATTTTCTGCGATTCGCAAAATTCATATTTGTTATCAAAAAATTAGGCCGTTTTTCATATGCTTCGCTACATTGTACACTATACTAAGGGATTTAATAAAATAACATTTTTTTTTCCAATCAGAGGCCACTCATACCTCGAGTGTAACAGGAACATAAGCTTAATTAATCAAAAATCTGTGGTTGCAACTCCTTTCCAGTAGAACGAAATTATTGAAAACTCCAAATCCAAACCAATACCATTTACAGTTACTTCTTGCGAGAACCAGGAGATATTTAAGTCATGGAATAAGTTTCTTTCTTCTTTGCATTCAATAAGTTATCGTTTCAAAACATGACCTGTACTAGAATATAACATCATTTCTCATCACTCGCGAATTAGGTTACATCGTCAAACTGTTAATGGTCTAAATGAAGAAACTATTGTTACTAAGCCTAAGAGAAAATAAATTGCACTACCAGAAAGCTGTTTTCACCTACAAGAGCTATCGTATTGTGGACTTATACCTTTAAATAAAGCAAAATACGATCATATTAAGCATTTGAAAAAATTTTGCTCTGTTTCTCAGAACCTCAAGCATATTTTGACGCGTTGCCTCATGCTTGAAGCTTTTCATTGTATCCGTTATTAATAATCTTATACTGTATTTGTAGCATTGTGAAATTAAAAGGAGCAGATTTGTATGATGTTACTTTTGAAAATATAGATTACCGTATCTGTATTTTTAGTTTCATTATAAGACATGACAGTAAAAGAAAAATAAATTTATATTTATAGTACTTTTTAAATATACAACCCAAAAATATAACTTGTACGTTCCCTGTAAGTTACTGCATGAACTAGTATACAAAATGAAGTGCCTTTCTTGTTAATTATTTTTATATCTAGTTTTAAAACTTAAAAACTATATCCTACATACCTTCCATCTTCTCCACGGCAATGTTGTATCAGCAGTAATAGCAGTTTCATGCAATTAAGAGAACAAAGCAGTTTATAAAATCCCGACGTCCGAAGAGCGACGAGTGATATTCTGCGCTGTGGGTATATGGGACTCACGCATGGGTTTTTCGCTTGCGACTTGGGATTAAGTAAATTTCAGCACTGCAAATAATTAGTAGAACGACTGACAATAATAATTATTGTGTTTAGGGGAGAGAGTAAATTCTGAATAGTTAAATAAATATAATTCTGCTAGTATATAAATATTAAGATGTAGATAGATTAGATAGATGTATATAGATTAAGATATAGATATTAAGAAAGTTGTAATACACAGACACTGACACAGCTTTTTAATACAACGATACAGAGAATGACTTTTTGACTAAAATAAATTTACAATACTAACAATTAAGTAATCCATTTAAAGCACTATACAACTTTCATGGCATTACTTCCTCTTTAAATTAAACTTAAACTTAAAATAACTTTAAAATTTCATTGAATTTGTTTTATAAACTTTTAAGAATGTTTTTACAACAATATATATATATATTATATATATATATATATATATATATATATATATATATATATTGTTATGATTGTTTATTTTGAGTTCAAACTTAGTTTATTGAACCAATAAAAAAGAATTATAATTTATTTGTTATCAAAAGTAAAATAATCCTTATATTACCTGTGTTCGATGGATTCAAAAGATTTTCTAGTTGTCTTTTATCGGGATAGAGAGGAAAAGGATAAGATTACAAATATATTATATTACAAAGATTTACGTTTCTTTATTTTATATGAACGAATAAAACAATTATTAAATTCTGTCGTTATCTTATCAATCAGCATACAAGAAAATAAATCAAATTATTATGATAATAAGATTATAAAGCTACATACATTTATATTACGTGAAAAACCAATTTTACTTAAAATTTTCTTTACTTGAAAAAAGAAACCACAAAACTTTAAACTTTTGATTAGCCTAACAAAACCTCAGTTCTTAAATTTTAATGATAATGACCATGATGCCGAAACGATCCTTCACAGATTTAAAATTCAATTGTACAAACACTTACAGTTTATTTTCTTCTTGAGTTGTATGTTGGAACATACCCAGAAAAGTCCAGTCTCCTCAAATATGTGATCTCCCTCTTTGGCACCTCGGCTCCTTCTTTACGTCTCTGCAAACCTCCTTCAGACTACACAAAAAACACCTGATTCATTTCTCCAAACTCCGCTACTTATTTATGACACCAGGACCTCCTTTTGTCAACTTGCTGCCGTAAGAATACTTTCACATATACTTTATAAAATGCCCACGGTAGATACAAGGACCTCTTTTAATCCACTTGTTATCTCCTTCTTCAAACTATTCACTTCTTTTTTATTACGCCGGTATCCAAACTCACGAACCACACCCTATCTTGAGACAAACGACTGTTTCCTTTCGATGACCAAAATATGACTAACTTATCCTCCCTCATGATCGACTCACCAAATTTCCATTTAAAAACGACCGTCCAATCAAAAAGCTTAAATTGTGTTTACCATGATTTTGGAAAAGCCTAATTTCGGTTTCAGAGAAAACTAAATAGCTTACTTTAAAATTGGTTTTTTTCAATACATCATTTATACGTATTTCAAAAAATTAAAATATGGTCATTTAATACTCGACTATACAAACAATGAAAAGATTAACTTACAGGTAAAATGTCTTCTAATTCTAAACAAAGGTTTTTTGATAATTTTGTTTGAAACGGAAAAAGGTCGTTTCTATTATCTACACTAAATATTATCTTAAATTACTATATACAATTTGTTTATATTGATATCTTGAAATTTTATTTCGATGGATTTTTTTTTTATTTTTCTTTGGTTGGAAAAGAAAAAGTATGACAATATATATATATATATATATATATATATATATATATATATATATATATATATATATATATATATATAAATTATATAAATTATATTCAATACGTTTGATATCATTATTTTAAATTTATTATTTTAAAAGGACAAAGATCAGTAAATAATAATATTATATATCTCGTATTTCAGATCCTAAAATTTATCGTTGATAAGTCCCCAGATGTAAGTCACCATTCCTAAAATCACGTTCAAAGAGAATATCATATTTATTATATAAACACGTTTTGTGAGACGGTGACCGTGAATTGATATCTGATATATCTGGTCACTGATAAGGGTTATCGACGCGACGTTAGCAAGGAACGCTAGTTACCGATGATTTAAAAATCACCGGTAGTGAAATCACGTCTCATTTTTTAATATCAAACCTTACTAATTTAGTAGATTTCAGCTTTTACCTAAAACGATCAAACAGGTCAGTTTTTTAGCTTCCCACACTCTAAATTCACTTGTTTTTTATTCATATCTATCAAAATTATGACTCTACTAATACTTTTTCTTAAATGAATGTTTTAATAATAAAAAATAATATTTTCACACTTAATTTCACTTTCATTAAAATCAAATATTAATCAGTAGACCATCATATTTGTATCAATTTGTCCCACACTGTATTGATTCTTACTTAATTGATCGGTCTGGTTTGATATGTAGATTCATGTTTTCCATAAATTTCTTTTCTGTTTACCTTCTATCATATTTTATATAGAAATGTATTTAATTTACTCCAATTTACTGTATCCTTGTTAAACTAGATAATAACTTTCATTTATTCCCCATTCATTATAATACTAATGTAGCTAATTAAAAATAATTAAACTTTTGTATTAAAAATTAAATAAAACAATATCATATTAAAATTTACATTTTCGCAATTGATTATACACATAAAAGAAATGAAATAAAAATTGAAATGTTTTCCTCTATATTCTTCTTCTTCAAGTGCCATCTTCGTTCCCAAGGTTGGCAATCATCAGGGCTATACGTATTTTCGAAACTGCTGACCGAAACAATTTGTTATTGCTACAGCTATACCATTCCCGTAGATTCTTTAGCCAGGAGTTTCGACTTCTATTCTATTCCTATTGATCTTTTTCCTGCTATTTTCCCTTGCATAATTTTTCGAAGCAGTTCATATCTTTCGCCTCTTGTAATGTGTCCCAAGTATTGCCGTTTTTGTTTTTTGATCGTAAATAAGATTTCTTTTTCTTTATTTATTCTTCTCAAGACATCGACATTTGTGACTCTCTCGGTCCATGATATTCTCAGGATTCTGCGATACATCCACAGTTCAAATGCCTCTAATTTTTTGGTATCAATCTTTTTCAAAGTCCATGACTCCATTCCGTACAATAGCACAGAAAGTACGTAACATCTCATCAGGCGAAGTTCAATTTCTTCATTTTAGTGAATATGGATCTGGCTTTTTCTATTCTTATTTTGATTTCTGCTGAGCTATCAATGTGTTCATTTATAGAAGTGCCTAAATATTTGTATTTGCTAACTCTATCGATAATTTCGTTGTGTAAATATAAATTTTGGACATTTTGTGTTGATTTTGATATTACCATAAATTCAGTTTTCTTTATGTTCAAAGATAGTCCATATTCTTCGCTGCAGTCTGCTATCTTATCCACCAATGTCTGTAGCTCTTCAACTGTTTCTGCGATCAGAAAGGTGTCGTCGGCAAATCTCAGATTGTTTAATCTAACACCATTTATTTTAATACCTACGAATTTCTCAAAGAGTGTTCTATTCATTACGTCTTCGGATTAGAGATTAAACAGGGTTGGTGACAGTATACACCCTTGTCTCACACCTCGCTTTATTTCAATTTCTTCAGTGGTATTATTCTCTACTCTCACTACTGCTTTCTGATTGCAGTACATATTTGCTATTAGTCGGATGTCTCGTTTATCTAAATTCTTTTCTGTCAGGAGTCTGATTAGGTGATCATGCCACACTTTATCAAAGGCCTTGTTGTAATCTATGAAGCACATGAATACATCTTGATTTATGTCAAGACATCTTTGAGACATAACGTTCAGTGCAAACAACGCCTCTCTTGTTTCGAGTCCATTTCGGAATCCAAACTGGGTATTATTGATGTTCATTTCCAGTTTTCTGTGTACTCTAGAGTGTATAATTTTCAGGAATATTTTCAGTACATGGCTCATTAGACTGATTGTACGGTATTCACTACATTGTTTGGCATTTATCTTTTTTTGTATAATAACAAAGGTGGATAAAAGCCATTCTTGTGGTATTTTTCCTGATGTATAAATGCTATTGAAAAGTTAAACTAAAATGTGAATTGAGTCTTTTTCTATTAGTTTAAGGATTTCCGTTGGTATTTCATCTGTACCTGGGGCTTTACCATTTTTCATTCTTTTTAGTGCGTACATTACTTCCTCTTCCGTTATTTCTGGACCTTCGTCTCCTTGTATGTTACTTAGCTCAGATTGTCGTCTATCATCTGCAAAGAGTTCTTTAATATAGTTTTTCCATGTCTTCAACTGTTCTTCTAGTTTTGTTATTATGTTTCCGTTGACATCATACAGGGTATTTGGCTGCTTCGTCTATATATTGTAGCATTTTCAATTTCATTGATTCTTTGAAGTATATTGAAGTCCCCTCGTATACGAAATATTAAAACCACCTTATATATTTTTGATAGATCTAAAAATATTTCGTACGTATTTAAACCCAAATATCTTTTCATTTCTTTCTTAGGTCGGCCAAGTTGAAATAAACCATTTTAGAGTTGTTTATTTATTTTACTTTACGGCAAATTCTTTTCAAGTTTATGCGTCGCAAAAAGATATCTACGTTTTTATTTCCGTTGTTTGTTTATATTCAAGTTAGGCGAAAAATTTTTTTAATTTCGTCACTCTCGTTGGAGCAGCTTTCAAGAGCGGTTCAGCGTTATGTCCAAATTCACGTCGAATTTGTAAAGTATTCTGTTTTCGTATTTTATTATGAAGAATATGTAGCAGTTTGTTATTGGTTTTGTGGCAGTAAATGCTTCAATTATTAATGTTTTGAGTGAGGATTGGAGGAATCCTCGTTTTGTTTTTTTTTTGTTTCTGCTTTTATCCAAGGCTTTTGGCAGTTTGGAGATGGAGCTTTTCGTGATGCAGAGAGAGTGGAGCCCTCAGTTCCAGTTATGGTTTCAGAAAGTTAAGTGTGATCATGTGAATCAAGGTAACATTTTGTTCAAATTTTAAATTAAAGACAGACATTTTTTTTATAAAATAATAATTGCCTTCGTTGACATTTAAAATTGTAAATTTTAGGTTTTGAGTAAAGCTGCCAATTTGTGTTTAGTTTTTTTTTGAAATTTAATGTTAATTTATGACAGCTCGTTTTATTATTTTTTTGATTTTACTTTGTTTTGTTTAAAAAAAAGGTTAACCTCCATGCAATTTTGTAAGTTTTGCAGCAACAGAGTTTGTAAGCGGATGACACATGTAAGTTTTTGAATTTTGTATTTCTCCATGTAACTGTTTGTGGTGACACATAAATAAAAATTAAATTTTATTTTCTTATCTTTTTATTTATTTTTTTTTTGAGCTAACCCTTTTTGAGTTTATTTGAAAAAGATATGATTTTTATGTTTTGATTTTGTTTTCTAATTATTTCCTTAGTTACAACTAGTGGTTGTAATAGGCATAATTAGGCACCTCAAGTGGCGCCCTATATTAAATTCCTTGAGGTGTTTATTTTTATTTTGTTTATCCCAAGAGCCCTTTATTTCATTTTTTTGTAGTTGCCCCATTTCACCCCCCTTATCTTTTACTTATCCACGACCCCAGCTCTCCTACGAAACCCTGAGTGCCGTTCGCATCAGTAGCGATTATTTTGCTTGCCCTATCTCCACCCTCAATAGTTTTTCCCCAATTTTCTATCTCCCGTATTAATGCCCCCTGTGGTAGGCAAAATATTATCGTTACAATATTTATTCGTCTATATATTTATTTAATTACTACAGATATTAGATATGCTCGACACTTTAATTAATACATTTTGAGTGCGTTGCATTCATGGGAAACGAAATATAATATAGCGACCAGCCCTCTAATAAAAGCTTATCGTCTGACTTTTAGAAAAAAAGGACGTGTGTTTTGTGTGGTAGTCTAGTTTGAGTTTTCAGTAATCTTTAAGACACGGTCCGCGATACGTATACAAAAAATACCGTCCCTTCGAGAACTAATTACGTCTAAAAAAATAAATATTATTAACATGTCATATATATATATATATATATATATATATATATATATATATATATATATATAATATTAATAAATATAATAACAGCTTTTCTACTCCTACTACTAGTTGGGAAGTAATGGTTAAAGAGCAAAGGACATATAACAACCAGTCTCCTTTATTAACTTTAACAAAGCTTTTGAATGAGTCTATTACGATAAAATAAATAATGACTGTCAAAGTTGAGAATTAAATGGTTACATTAAAAATCAGTTTTGCTACGAAAAAATGTGGAGATATCCAGTAAAGGAAAGTATGAAAAGGAGACGAAGAAGAAGAAGAAGAAAAAGAGAAAAAAATGAACAACCTCAAAATATTCATAGATTTTGGCATTACTAAACAACGAATTTTTAAATGTATATAAATATAAAACCTATAATTTCTATGTTAATTTATTAATTTATCCATTTTATATAAATTTGATTATATTACTCTCTCAAAAGCTTATTTAGATAAACGTAACAATTTCTTTTTGGGATATAAGATTTAGTTGGAATTTTAAAGATAGTGAAAACGCAGATATAAAATTTAACCTTGAATTACTTTGTTTCTGAGTTGTGTTTTTTTCCTGACTGCGCGGTTGTCTATATCAGAAAGACTTTAATATTTTTTATATGTCCACCCTTCTTTCGAATTATTGTTAAAAATAATTAACTAAGTACTATATAACTACTTACGTACTTAGTAAAAAATTATGTGAAAAAGCGATTAATTTCATCTTCTACTCTAATATAAAAGACAAATAATGATATCAGAGTTTGTTAACGTTATAGGTCATCTGACCGAGAAACTTAAGGGTCACTCAATATAGGTAATTTGGGTCAGTCAATAACAAATCTTTAATAATACTTCGGTGTCGAATTATGGTAAATACTCATTGATATTAAGGAGATACCTGTTTGCGACCCAAAACATAAACTAGATCAATGTCACACTGAAATATACATGCATGTTGGCCAAAACAAGCATGTGTTTATGATGAATTAATTTATTGTTGTCGATATTTTGATTATGTAGAATGTTCAATGTGATGTTATCACAGTAGGTTAAATGTGACATAGTTTGAAAATGTAAATAGTTATAGTTAAAAATTTAAAATAATAGTTAAAAGAAGGTAATAAATTGTCCAATAATTAAGGTTGGAACTAGATCTCAAAGGTATTTATTATTTCAAAATTACGTACCGATCTTACTAACTGTTTATTTTACTGTTTAAAACATTGTTTAAACCATTTTGGTATTGGATGTAGTTATTAAAAATATATTAAGTGGGTATTTATTTATTGTTAACCTTAATTTAAAAATAATCCTAGAAAAATCGATAAAAGCACAAAATTAGCTCACCTCAACTACAGAATATATGGATCACATTGTCATGGCGATCCTGTTGGTCTTACAGCAAACGCAGGGTACATTCCCGTAAATAAAAAAAAACCGATACGTCCCGTTAATAACTTGATAGTGGAAGAAAATATGCGAACTCTCAAAAAAAAAGAGAAGCAAATCTTCAACAACAAGCGGAGAATTCGTGGAGTCACAGTTAGACACTAGTCAAAGATCAAGTTTATAAAATAGGTAAAGAATAGGTAAAGAAATAATAATAAGACTTACTCACAATCAATTTTCTACAATTTGCAAAGCATCCTCAGGTCCAGATACAAAGTTAAACTAATGCTGCAATAAAATAAACCCAATTAGGGTGGTGTCTAATAAAGATAAAATAAATAAATAAGTTAGTTCATACAAGTTATAGTGATTATGCCAATATTACATGTCTGTGGTTTTCAAAATGAATAAATTTGAATATATAAAAGGTATTAACAGACAAGGTAAGACCCACAATTGGTATAAAGTAGTAATATTATATTGTAATAAAATATTTTAAATTAATAAATGAGCAGATAAATAAAACAAAACAAACATTACTTACATGCCGGTACTCTATTAATTGATGGATGGTAGGTCATGGTTGCAAACATCATATATTGTAGATTGGAGAACTTTAATGTGCTATTGCAGTTGTTTTAACAATCAACGGGAAGTTCTTGAGGAGAACAGATTTGATTCAATGAATTAGAGATAGGTATATTGTGGTTGTTTGTCAGATGAAAGTGATGTTCTTTACTATTGTATTATTTAAATTATTTACACTTATATCAGAGATATATTTTTGGAATATGTGTTATTTATTGAGTATTTATGTAATGAAGGAGGCAGTTTTATGACAATGAATAAGAATAGCTGTACCGATTGTGTGGTTGTGCAATTATTTTGACTTGTAATTATCAAGTCTATTGGCAAAATTAATCAATTATTGTAGAGTCAATTATGTAAAATGTATATAAAAAGTATATATTCCTGTTAATGTGTGTTTAATTTGTCCCAGATTGTTTTAATTGTAATAATTTTATATACTTTTTATATACTTTTTATATACATTTTACATAATTGACTCTACAATAATTGATTAATTTTGCCAATAGACTTGATAATTACAAGACAAAATAATTGCACAACCACACAATCGTTACAGCTATTCTTATTCATTGTCATAAAACTGCCTCCTTCATTACATAAATACTCAATAAATAACACATATTCCAAAAATATATCTCTGATATAAGTGTAAATAATTTAAATAATACAATAGTAAAGAACATCACTTTCATCTGACAAACAACCACAATATACCTATCTCTAATTCATTGGATCAAATCTGTTCTCCTCAAGAACTTCCCGTTGATTGTTAAAACAACTGCAATAGCACATTAAAGTTCTCCAATCTACAATATATGATTTTTGCAACCATGACCTACCATCCATCAATTAATAGAGTACCGGCATGTAAGTAATGTTTGTTTTGTTTTATTTATCTGCTCATTTATTAATTTAAAATATTTTATTACAATATAATATTACTACTTTATACCAATTGTGGGTCTTACCTTGTCTGTTAATACCTTTTATATATTCAAATTTATTCATTTTGAAAACCACAGACATGTAATATTGGCATAATCACTATAATTTGTATGAACTAACTTATTTATTTATTTTATCTTTATTAGACACCACCCTAATTGGGTTTATTTTATTGCAGCATTAGTTTAACTTTGTATCTGGACCTGAGGATGCTTTGCAAATTGTAGAAAGCGAAACCGGTCGTCAGATTGTTAAATTAAATTGATTGTGAGTAAGTCTTATTATTATTTCTTTACCTATTTGATATGAACTCACACAAGCAACACATTCATGATCAAGTTTATAGTTAGAGTGATTTTCAATATATGTCCTCTATGATGTCCTCTCGTAGGAGTCACTATCCGGGTAGCTTTTAGACAGTCAGAGACAGAGTTCAAAACAAAAATAAAACTTTATTGTCTTCCTTAAATTAAGTTGACAAAAATCTTATGTACATATTTACAATTTGGTTTAGTCTTCTCAGTACCTGGCCTATTTATTCAAATTAAGTTTGACCTTGTCATATGAAATTAGTCTTATCGGCAAGCGAGTGTGTATTTGAAATTTTACGGGAACGTTGTATCGATTTAATAATCGCGGACGATAGGTACAAAGAAAGGAAAGGAACTCAACACGTCCCTTAAGTGGTTCGGGTTAACAAGACACTCCTCGACAGTCTCAACACGACTGCTTCAGAGTATGGGTAGTGAAGAGCTCAACACGCTCTTCGGGTAACGGCGGTATGGGACGGAACAACTTGTGAACTCAACACGTCCACAAGCCGGGGTAGGGAAGAAGAGAACCTTCAGTCAACACCTGTCGATTCTCCTTCTATGAGGAAATGTTGCGGTTTATATAGCGGAGCTTGGTAATTAGTTTTGCCCTTTCTACTGTCGATATACTCCTACTTCATGGGTTGGTTCGCGCGCACGCTGGTTTAACGGTGATGGCTTGGACTCATCGTTACAAGTAATTGGTAGCAATTGGCATAGCCGTTTGGTTAATATACACCCAGTGCAGGAGACAGCTACATCGACACATCAGGAGGGAAGTAAATGAGTCGCAGGGGCTGACGAATGTACAATATGTACAATCTGTATGAAACATAGACATGGCAAATTTGCCGTTTTCAAAAATCACTTATTTTATAAACATTACATTACAATTATATTTCATGTTCGCACTTTTTAAAAGTTTAATATGAATTAAAAAATTGGTATCTGACATTGACAGATGACATCTCGCACGTATCTTAAAGTAGGAGTGGTCGCACCATAGACTATGGAAGATATTTACACAGATAAATACATCTGCACATAATGCAACACTGAGCTATTTTTTTTGGTGGTAAAACCAATAATATATTTTTCAACCATTTGATTACACAATTCAATTCTGCTTGGTAAATTTTTCATATTTTTCTTCTTATCAGCACTTTAGATCATCGATATTACTTGATCACATATAAACGTAAAAACTGGATACGTATAGAAATATTAACAAAGATCATAAGATAGAAATCTTTGTGAAAAATGCATTATAAAAATTTAAATCTAATTTTAAATTCATATCTGACAAAAAAAAACCCAAATTACAAAGAAAAAGTCAAGAATATACTTCTTCTACCTATAATTCTACGTAACCTTTGATATAACGTAATAACCTCATTAAGCTTATTCTATTTTTGGAATGAACTGAACACGGAACAACATCAAACGAAATAACTTCCCGTTTATCCTTTCCTGTTGGCCGCTAGGTCATTCGCTTGGACCCTTTATTCCTAAAAAAAGGTCAAAAAAGATTGTAGCGAACAACATGATGATGGTATTAATAAAAATTAGGCTGCCGAAATCCCGCAATGCAATTAAAATAAAGCGAAATGAAGTCAGCGAATAGATGTCGCTAGAGCGATTATATTTTCTCGTTTTTCCCAACATGATTCCACGCAAAACGGCATAATAAGGGATAAATTATAGCGACTAAGCAGATTGTACAGAATGTCTCACGTTAAATAATACCAGTATACATCAATATTATGGATAAATCTATAGTATAAGAATTAATATGCATCTGACTTATTCCAGTCATTCACTCCCAGTAGTCGTTAATCATAATCAACAACACCGTTGGAATCTTTTTTCATGAAGAAATCATCCTCAAAATTTCAAACGACAAATGGACCCTCCTTACAGATAACGACATGCAACCAATCAGAGACGTTATCGACAAAAATGACAAAATTTTGGAAAATTTATTGGATACCATTGAAAAAGATGTACCTCGCATGCTGACATTCAAATCCAAAAGTCCAAACTAACCTAAGTCTTCTCAAACAAAACAACTCTAGTCTTGTTAACCTCAAAGATACAGAAATAATGGCTAATATGAAACAAGACACATTCCAAGAGAAACGTGGGACTATTAACGAAATAGGTTTGATATGGAAATCAGTACAGGAAACTTAAAATAATCATATGGCGAATATTTCAATAAATGTATAAATAAAATTACTCTCGATGAATATTAAATCGAGAATGAAAAATCAAATATCAAAAACCACTTTTGTCATCAATGCCACAATCCGAAAGTTACAAATAGATGAGAACACATCCAACTATAACAATAAAAAAATCGATAGTCAATAACGGATATGATATAATAAATGCCTTAACCTTTGTTCGATTTTAAATATTACATAGCTTAATCATCACACCGTTTGATATATTAGTGTTGCCCAAAATCGGTCTTGATATTGCAGTCTTGGTCCTGTTCTTGCGTTTTCGCAAGACCAAGACCAAGATCGCTTAATTTTAGCAAAACTAAGACCAAGACTGACCGTACAAGATTTAAGCAAGAATAAGACCACGCCTGCGAGACTCTTGCGTCTTGCAGTTAGGACTGAGTGTCGTTTTAGTGAGTACAGTAGTTAGACTGTATGAGACGTAAAAAAATACGTAATAAAAATTTGAAAAACTGGACTTATGTGCATGACGAACAATAGCATAAACATGCATAGCGAATCAAAATATTCATTAAAAGAACACATTTGACACACGCACACATGCACAATATTTTGTACATTATTTACCAGCAGACGACTTCTTCGCTCTGAAATTAATTGTCCAGATTTTAAGAAGCTTTAATCATAAAATAATCTTCTTGCATTGCGATGCCGCCTTCCGATAGTAATATCGTATCGAATTTTTTTAAAAATATGTCACCTTAGCTAATAAAAAATATAGTTATTGTTAATGACACCCACTTATTAATTCAATTTTTTCCCCGTTATAATTTAGTTAGGAGAAATCTTAATAAACAAATCTTATCGGCCTAAAAGCCGGCCACTCACCATACAGCAGTGTCGTTCACAAAATAGTCGATTATATCAATTCTACAATACTGCATTATACACACCAGTTTCTCTGTGGTAAAATTGTAACAATTTTGTTGGGTGCACGTTCATAGACGATCAAAATGTTTGTCAATTAGTCGAATTCGATAAAACTGAACGACGTCCCAGTATCGTGAGTGGCCGGCTTAAGAATAAACATTGTTTCTGCTGAGTGTGTGATGGGATCATTTGGTTAAACAAAATTTGTTGGAAGAGCGCGGCTAATATTCAAAAGTAACGAGTTACTTTCTCGGTTTGTTATTCGGTACTTATGGTATAGGACAGTACAGTGGCGCACCCAGCATTTTCAGAAAGGTTTTTGTTGGGCAGCGAAATTTTTTTTATGCTACCTCCATTTTGAAGCCTTAAAATGTATAAGGAACAGTGTCGGAATAGTGCCCTGGGGGAGTTTAACCCCTAAAATCCCCCTGGGTGCGCCACTGGGATAGAAGCGAACATAAAGTAACTAGCAGTAGTTACTTTTTCGACATCACTAAACTTTATTCCCAATTGAGCTTTCCTTTGAGTCTAATGTAATAAGTGTTTCCATCTAATCATGGTTGTTCCCGGAGTGACAAGTTTAAAATTTGACATTAGGGGCAGAAATTGGAGTTATAGATCTAAAAGATGAAAGAGAAAATTTAATGAGTTTTTCGAAATATTTCATGCATCTCAAATTGCTTTGTGTAAATTGTGCCTATATAGAAAGGTTAAAATGAAAATGAAAAACAAAAACATGTTAGGTTAAAGGAAGCATCTAATATCTTTCCACAAAAATTAATCACAAATATTTCTTTCTCAAAAAACCAAAATTTATATGCACATATATTCAAATATCACATTTTCACTTTTTAATAACCGCTGAAAAAGTAGACATGTAAATAAATATATGTATTACCTTATTACCAATTACATATATTATGATTCTACTACTTTATTTGGGTAAATTAATGTATTTATTTAGTAGGTATGTCCTTAATTTAAAATAACTTCTTTTGATTGTCACTGCTTTGTTTTATTAAAAACATTTATTTTGCTTTAACAAGTGCATTATAGTTTGTTATCACCTAAAGAGTCTGTGCCCTTAAAACATGTATGTGCATTTTTTGCCACATACCAACCTTTTTTAAGATTTCCATTTTACATATGGTAGGGGTCCATCAATTCCTTTCTAGACAAATAATTTTCTTTAAAATACAGTCAAATTTATGTCATTAATTTGATTTTTTTTGTATTTACGTTTATTAAGAAACAGATTGAAGTGGGGAATGGTAAAGCTGAGTTAGTTAAATCATAGGGACGGATCGCTTAGATGGTGGGTTCATACCCTACCTAGTGTCAGTTGTTTAGACATTTATTAATTTGATTTGGTCTTTATTATGGCTATGTTAATTTATGCTTAAAATTTACCTACTCTGTTACGTTGTTCTAAGATCTAAAGTAACGTTTAATAAATAGCAATAGGCTAATGGGTAACTGCAAGACTTGCAAGACTCTTGCTGCAAGACCAAGACCAAGACCAGGAGTGCAATACCAAGACGAAGACCAAGACCATTTGTATTGGCGCAAAACCAAGACCAAGACTGTCTAAGTCTCGTCTTGTTCTTGCATGTGGGCAACACTAGATATAATTGAATCGCTTAGGCACATATCACAATAATTACAGAAAAATCAATCTATACTTCGAACCTAGCTTAATTTTTCGATATTATCGAATTACAAGCCTATCAAATAGACACAAGAATTGTGTTTGTCTTAAATATTTATTTAACTGATGCAAAACAATATACTTTATACCGTGTCTATCCAATATCAATACTGGATAATTAAACAGGTCTTCATACAATATTAACAACAGATAAGTACATTGCGCAAAACGATGATTCATTATTATACCTTACCATAAATAGTCTTGAGTCATGCAAAACCTTGCGAGCTCTAACCAAGGTCTTTTACAACACACTTCCATGCCCTATCGATAGCATTGCCATATGCGAAGCCCAACTTCTGAAACGACAAGAACGCCTTCCCAGAACATGCCAGACTTCCGTAGTATTCGGCAAAGATTACAACGTCCAGAATATTAACATAAACTTGTGGCTCATAATAGTTTTTGTCCAACTGCCTATTACCATCAAATGCGAATCCAGAGACGTCAAATCAACGATAATCCACACCAACCATGTACTCAAACTACAACCCACGTGCTATGCCTTTATTGGTAGTACAAGAGTACACTCACAGAAATTGATCAACGTCCATGACAATGGTAACTTTCAGAAGTCACCCAGTCCAAATACCATTTAATTGCTGCAAACACTTTCCAAATAAACTCCATCTTTCGACTTAAAACCACTGAAGGTTAGCAAGATCAATACTGAAGACTTTAAAATAACCCATCACAAACTTAATCAAATTAATCAATGAACTATTCGTTAATAAACATCTAAGCTGGTTCAAGATCTTAACAAAAGTGAGTCGTTATTGTGACTTTAGTTGTTCTTCACGTCATATGTAACTGCAGATCCAAGAGAAGATTCAAGATAGGAATTGTCAATACCAAGGACAATTACCATCTATACTCTTTCAAAATAAAATCCCACCCTCTTAAGATCCTTTCAAAATAAAAACCCAGTATCCACGTAAGTGACTTCATAGACGAAGAACAGCAGAATGATCCAACTGAATACCAACAAACAGACGTTCTATGTCATCTTAAAGGGTGAGCTTTAACTTATAACGGCGATTCTTAGGGTATCACGTTTTAACTTCCAACTACCAGAGCCTACAAGGATCCTTGCACATGCAGTATCAGCAGAGTCAGGGAGATCCGAGGAGTTTACAGGTTCCCACTGGGTCAGCAGTCACCAATATTACAAAACAATTTGTAGCTCTTTATTTTTGGTTTATTATAATTGAAATTGTAGCACGTTACTTTGCTCTTAGTATTTTCGAAACAAAATTATTTTTTTATAAGTCAAAAAAGTGTTTTGTGGTTTAATATATCTACAGGCTAGATAGGTATCAAGAAAGTTTAAAGACGGTTCATTATGGACGATTTACATTTCAATTTCAGCAACTTAGAATTATTCCATTGAGAACCTGTGTTTATTGTTTTTATTTTTTATTTTAAGGACATCCCGTATATTCCGCGAGTTATACGTAGGTAGCTAATGTAATAACTGGTCTCTTTGTAAACGTTCGGCTAACAAGTAATTCGGAAAGCAAAACTTCCAGTTCCAGCAACAGAGCTACCAGTTCAGCGTTTGAGATTCATGAGTCAATTTAGTTGCAATGACAATAAAGAGGGGATCCAGCGTGGCTGAGCCTTGTGTGTTGTTGGGGGTTAATTTTCCACGGAATTTATACGGGGATGTTTTCTTTCTTTCTACGCTGTTTGCGTTTTAAGAGAATCGGCCACTTTCTTTAAGGCACCCTTGTTTAAAGTGGGGTGTTAAACTGTTATTTCTGGAAAATGTTATTACTCGAGTGTTTGCCTGTTGACTATAAACGAGGAATTTCGTCGTTTGACTTTTAGTAATAAGTTCTAATTTTGAAGTTTGTTGATTAATTTTTTATTGCTAACTAGTGTCATGAGCGCTTGATTACTTTATCTATTTATCTACTATCTACCATACTTTACCTACTATCTAAAAGAAGTTAAATGATATTCACATGTGGTTATCGGATCCAAAACTACATGTTTCGTATCTATAAATATAATACATAGATGTTCATCATCCAGCCTTTATTTTTCATGTTCACTGCTGGACATAAGCCTCCCGTAAACTTCTTTCTTTACGATTTTGTGCTCTTTGTTGCCAATTTTGAGTAACACGCCTGATGTCGTCCGCCCAACGTGTAACTGGTCTTCCTCTGCTAAGTTTGTGTGCTCTTGGCCTCCAATTTTTATTTTGCTCGTTCATCGTCAGTCATGCATTCTTTCTACATGGTCTGCCCAGTTCCATTTCAGTTCCGCCATGCATTCCACATCAGCAATATGAATGTGTAGAGAATAAACATAAACATCAGAATTGATAGAAGGAAATTCTCGAGATTGTTTTTATCGCGAAATGTACGCGAGCATCAACGAAAAACAGGATCAGCCCCTGCCTACAATCACAAACAAGTGATCAGAAGAAATGCCTGAAATTATACCACACGAAGTCAAAACGACCCTTTCAGAAATGGAAGATAACAAATCCTCTGAAGATGATGGAGTAGTGATCTGACCAATCAAACTAGGTGATTGTTAAAAGTTGATTTACTTTGCTTCAATAATGCGAATTGTGCCTAATAATTTTTTTCTGTAAATTTGAATTTGTCACACCTTATATTCTTTAAAAATTCATTATCTTCTTGACATATTATCGTTAGAAGTTCTGCAAACTCTATTAATTTTATTATAGTTTCTTTCGGTTAATTTTTGAACTGGGGTGTAAGAACAGATGTCAAATTTATGTTTTCGTTAAATTTACTGAGAAAATGACATTAGTAAACCTAAATCTCTTTTGGAAGTCGTAATGAATTCGGGATAAGCAGCAAAGTAACCAAGAACATTAATTATATGAACATTACTATCAACAATAAGCTTCAATATGTTCCAACTTTATGTTGAAAAGAATCAAAATGTGTAAAATTATTAAGTAATCTTTCCACTGTGTTACGGGATGGATATATTGTAGCAAAATATAGCACACGTTCTAATAATAACTATCATGTGCTTAAGACAGAGACGAATAGAGCCATGCTGTCAAGTTGGCTAAAACGCATGAAGGGTTGTAACGCTATGTACTGCAATTGTATGAGAATTAAAAAAATCATTGTGATTGGAAAATGGCTCAACTGCAGGATTCTATTATAGATATTAGTACACATGAGAACTGCTTTCCTGAGTAGATGTTTTAGTATTCTCCCATCGATTAAATCGTATCCTGGGGCTTTGTGAGAGTTGGTACTCATTATTATTCTGCTAACCTCGAATGGGGAGAATGCTTGTAGTGGAGGTGGTAGATGAAAGGGTGCATCTAGATATTTGCTAATTACATCATTATTTATGTTTTGCCCTAAATTTGGAGTAAATATGATTTGTAAATATTTTGCTTTTTCATTGTCAGTCTGCGCCCAACTTTCATCAGATTTTCTTATTAGAGGAATTGGTAGTGTCAATTTCTAAAATTTTTTAGTTGCTCTCCATATAGAGTGGTCGTCTGGAGAGAGATTGTTAATATAAAAATTAAAGGCATCGTTACGAACTTGATTTAGCGCTGACGTTAGCGGAAAGGCCAAAAGTGCATTCTTGACTATGAAAGAGATGTGTTCAAAAGCCATGACCTTACCCTGAAAACAAAAATAAGACTCCTTAAATGTTACGTGTACTCAGTGCTTCTGTATGGAGTAGAAACGTGGACATTGAAGGCGAAAACTCTATCAAAACTTCAGGCTTTTGAATTTTAGTTATACAGAAGAATCCTGAAGATACCATGGACAGACAAAGTCACCAATGAAGAAGTACTGCGGAGGATGAACACAAGTGCGGATTTGGTCAACACTGTGAAGAGCCGTAAGCTAGAGTACTTGGGACATATATAATGAGAAATCAAGGCAGATACGAGCTACTCCAATGCATTTTGCAGGGTAAAATTAAAGGAAAAAGAGCCCCAGGATGAAGAAGAATGTCCTGGCTTGCTAACCTGAGAGCATGGTATAGAAAGACCTCAATACAGCTATTTCGTATAGCAACCAACAAAATCATCATAGCCAGAATGATCGCCAACGTTTGGACCGGACAGGCACCCTAAGAAGAAGAAGTTAGCTGATGTGTTAGTCTATTTAGCTGTGTCTTATGGAGTGGATTTTGGGACGTTTTTCATTTTGCACGCGCTCTCCTTTTTTCGGTTAGGATTTGTTTGATATGTAATGCCACATTGTTGCCTTCGGGATTACTTTGTTTACTAATATGAGTAGATTCCCAAACAGAGTTTTGAATTACAGCCGATAGCCTTTATACTGAAAATTCCATCTCATCAGATTCCTTTATTCGGTGATCTAACGTTATATTCTGATTATTGGTTTTTTAAATTGTTCACAATTTGATTTTTTGTTAGACAGTATATATATATATATATATATATATATATATATATATATATATATATATATATATATATATATATATATATCGGTTTTAGAACGTCTTTCGACGTTGTCCGATGCCTAACTTCCACGTCCTTCTATCATCCCATTGGCCGTCTCTAAGATCTCTTGTACTCATTGCTTTAGTTACCCCTTCTTTCCATGTCTTCTTGGGTCTTCCTCGTTTTTTGCGGTTTGGTGGTACCCACTGCATAATCTTCTTGGGTAGTCTTGTGTCTTCCATTCTTTGAACATGACCATACCAAATCAACTGTTTCCTCTCAATGTCTGTTGTTAAGTAACCATCTATTCCAATTCTTCGTCTTACTTCCTCATTTCGAACACTTTCCCTGCGGGATATACCTAACGATCTTCTAAACACATCCATTTCTACAGCTTCTAATTTTTTTCTGTTGTTCTCGGTTATTCTCCAAGTTTCTGCTCCATAAAGTAGACTGCTTTTAATTAGTGACTCATAGATGTTATATTTTCGCTTTATTCCTATTTCAGAGCTCCAAAGAATTCCATTTAGGCAGCCAATTGTTCTTCTAGCTTGTGCAACCCTTTTCTTTATTTTCTCATCGTCTTTTCCCGTTCTATCGAAGATTACTCCCAGGTACGTATATTCACTACAGGAGGTGATTTCTTCATTATTCTCTAGTTCGATATTGGAAAACTCAGCTCCTATGGGTAGGTATTTAGTTTTTTCTACATTTATTTCCAATCCCCACTGTTCATATTCCTCCTTTAGTTTTCTTGCCATATACTCTAAATCGTCTTTATCATTGGCTATGATGACTTGGTCATCAGCAAATTGTAAGGTATATAAACAAACATCTCCGAGGTCTATACCCATACCGTGACATTTACGTTTCCACTGGTTTAGTGCTTTTGCAATATATATCTTGAACAACGTTGGTGAAATACAGCAGCCCTGGCGCAGACCCTTGTTAACGATGAACTTTTTAGATAGTGTGTTGCCAATTTTTACTTGTGATGTAGAATTTTCATATAGATTTTTTAAGGCTTTGATTAAAGTGTAGCTAATGTTAGTTTCTTGTAGTGATTTCCACAATTTAGTTACAGGTACGCTGTCGTATGCTTTACGGAGATCAACAAACATGAGATGGGTCTCTTGATTGGTTGCTAATTTTTTTTCAATTAATTGTTTTAGGCAGAAGACATTATCTGTGCAAGTTCTTCCAGCTCGAAAACCAGCCTGTTCTTCTTCTTCTTGTTCCCTATACTTCATCTCAATGAGATTTCTAAAAATGCGTCCGTAAACCCGGCTTAGTGTACTAGTTACCGATATTCCTCTGTAATTTGAGCAATCCAACTTATCTCCTTTTTGATGGATGGAAGAAATATAAGCTACTTTCCATAAACTGGGTGGTGTGACACCGTTTATATATTTGTTCATACACCAAGTAAGTGCTAGAAATAGTTTATCTGTGCCACATTTTATTAATTCTGCTGGAATATTTTCTGGGCCTGGAGCTCTACCATTTTTTAGTTCAGTTACAGCTTTCTTTAGCAGATCAACTCCCACTACTATCTCTTCGCCATTAACTGATACTTCCGTTGGTGATTGTGCGGTATATTCTGCTCTACTTTCTGTTAGCAAGCTCTCGTAGTGTTATTTCCATTTTTCTGTTGGTATTAACTGGATAGAAGTAGTATTTCTTTCTGTGTTCTTTATTTTGTTTAAAAGTTTCCATGTCTCTGAACACTTTCTTCCGCCCATGTAAGTGTTGATCTCTTGGCATGTCCTATCCCACATTTCGTTTTTTGCTGTTATTACTGCTCTTCTTGTTGTTCTTCGTAAGTCCAAATACTTGTCTTTGTCTACTTGATGTTTAGTACTTAGCCACCGTGTGTACGCTTTCTTTTTCTCCATTACTAGGTTTTCTATGTCTTCGGTCCACCATAGCTTTTCACTGTGTCGTTCGGATTTTAAACCAAGCGCTTCTTTCGCAGCTTTTTGTATACTGTCTATTATATTTTTATATACTTCTTCCACGGATACATTTTGGATTATATCTTCTAATTTTTCATTTAGTCTTCGTTGATATAGTATTCTCGTACTTTCATGTTGTAAGCTGTCCAGATTGTACTTTGTCGTGTTATAAAGATTAGACAGTTTGTCCGGTAAATATCTTGTAAGCAGTTTCTAATATAGTAGTGCAACCTCATCGTAAAACACCCTGTATTCCATTTATTAATATTATATTATTAATGTCAATACAATATTAATAAGTATCATAATCTTACATCAGTGTTTATTTAATCTTTCGGTATATTTTACAAAGCCTCGATTCCGCTCCGATCCTCTTAAGTTGAAGCTGGAGCCCATTAAAGTTTTTTTCCTCGTTAATTTCATTTGGTGTAGAGGCCCTCTCCTCCGTCGTCTTGGCGGGACGGTCTGAATTAACAAGGAAAACTGGCTTTACCAGACTCCTGGCTTTTCTTCCGTTTTTTCCTCGAACTAACCGAATAAAAACATTTACAAATTAGGAAAACAGAGGGTGGTGTTTCAATAAGTAAGTAGATTAAATAATTAATGAGGTAATTTTAAAGCGCTTCTTTTTTGTTTTTAGATCAGTAAAAGAATTAGGAAAGTATAGATTGGAAAAATTAAGACAGAATATTTAACCTTCCCTCGGGCGTAGTGACCTTATGCATTTTTGTTCGGGCGTAGTGTATCTGAAAGAATCACCAAAAATGCTCTTGGATTTGTTTTTATTTTGATGTAAAATATTGATAACTACCTATTTAGACAGTAGCAGTAATTATAAACAAAAAAGTTTACTAAGTTTGGGTACTTTTAAATATTTATTTAAAAGTATTTCTGAGATCAAATTGTATTTCACTACTGATTTGCCTTTTTCTGGTCAACTGTTCTAATCAAAGCAAATTGAACAGTTGTTTAAGAAAAAGTCGTTTCCTAATTTCTTTGTAACACTGTTCACTAGTTTTCAAAGTATACTATTTGCGACTTAATTCCACTCATATTCAGTTTAGAGAAGAACACTACCATTGACCAACGTTTTACATTTTTAGATACACACATTTTGTCTGCGGTGTTTACTCCTCCTTTTGTGTCATTATAGAAATCATGGAAAACGATTATTGCCATTATAATAATACATTTTAAACTGTTAACTATTTTATTTTCTTCTTCCCGATGTCCCGCACTTGCATCGCCTGATGGTGGATGGTTCTTCCTCTCGGATTCCTGGGTCTCTGCTGTTGGTTTCCTGGCTTCTTCTTCTGTAGGTACTTTTTGTGGCGTCGTATCTACTTTTCTGGTTGGCTGTTCTTCGGCAACCATCCGGCTAGACCCTAATCAGGTGGTCGATCAGGTTATGGGTATGTCTGAACATCCTCTAGACCCTGTTTTTCTCGAGGATTTCCTGGTCTTACGGAGTCTTCTTGTGGTCTGGTGGAAGAAGTACCTAGTCCTTCTCTCGGCCACCTCCCTCAGTGGTGTGTACTGGTACGCTTCTTTGATAGTTGTATTGGATATTCTATCTTCCCATGTTGATCCGTCTATAATCCTGTAGCATGATGTTTTTGTGGCTTCAAGTCTCTTCCAGTTGGTCTCCGCTATTGAACTCCAATGTGGGACTGCATACAATATCACCGATCTAACATAGGCCTGGTGCAACTGGATCTTCTGTTATTTCGTGCAATGGTGGGTTTATTCCTGTGTGAATATGATGAATTGTGTCTTCTCTGCGTTGATTTTTATCTTCCATTTGTACGTGAATTCCGTGATTTTTCCAAGGAGGTTTTCCATATTCCTGATGATTCTTCTGTCATCCTTTCCGATTGCATACACTACTATATTATCCGCGTAGAGGACTGTAGAAGTTTTTGGATCAGTTGGTAGATCTGAAACAAAAATATCGTATAAAATGTGCGAGAGAATACTGCCCTGTGGCATCTCTTCCTGGATTTCTTGGATCATCGACATCTTTTGGTCTGCTGAAACTTGAAAAGTTCTATTAGATAAATACATGTCACAAATATTAATTAAATAATGAGGAAGTCCAGTTTTGTCGATCTTGAAGATTAGTGCCTTTTTCCAAACCGTGTCGTATGCTTTTTCTGGTATGTCCAGTATGGCCATTCCTGTCCTTTGTTTTCTGTTGAATCTTATCTTCATATCGCCGATCATTCTTACTACTTGAAGTTCGCAGTTTCTTCCTTTTCTGAATGCGAATTGGTCTTCTTAGATGATTCTTCTTCTTTCTGCATGTTTCATTAGTCTTTTGTAGATGATTTTTTCCAGGATTTTTTTGATTATTTCGAGAAGAGAGATTGGCCTGTATGTTATAGTAGTACTATGATCTTTGGTAGCTCCTTGAGGGTGATGTTGTAAATTCCTTTTGGTCCTGGTGCTCTGCTTCCTTTTACTTTCGTGATAATTTTGGCTACTTCATTTGGGTTGGTGTAGTCTTCTTCTTCTATTAAAATTTCGTTTCTTCTTTTAATCCTGGCGTACTCATTGTTAACTTCTTTCCTTGTTCTTGCATCCGAAATGTCCTGGTTCTGCCTGTGTGTACCTGCCATTTTTCTTGCTATGGCATCCTTGGTTCTCGAAGTGTATTCTCTCGTTGTCTATGATTTAGGGCATCTCTTGTTTTCCTCTTCTCTTGGCTTTTAGAATTTTCCATACGTTTCCTTGGTTTTCTTCTGATTTTCTGGTGTTGTTGTACCATAGGTCTTCAGAAAGACTTCTAAGCCTTACCTTTATCTCTTTTGATAGTGTGTCTCCGTATTCCTTGAATTCCTGTCTTCTTGTCCTCTGGAATGCTTTTCTGGCCTTATTTTTGTTCTTTATGAGGCCCTGCAGTTCGGTTGGGATGACTAGTCCTGTGTTGTTTGTAATAGATTTTGGTGTGTTGTCCTCCATGGCTTGTTGAATTTTTCTTGTTATCTCCTCGATTTTTCTTTCGACTTCGTTTGTAGATACTTCTTTGCCTCTTCATCTCGATTTCGTTGAGTTGTCTTCTGTAGTTTGGCCAATTTACGTCCTTCCGTCTCCATTTTTCTACCGGATCGATAGAAAACACCAGCTACTTTGCTAAGTAGAGCTTCTTATAATAATGAAATTCAATGTTTCAGTCCTTTTTTCTATAAAGCTTAAAAAGCCAGATTTACAGAAAATTTTTGAACGATTAAGCTTATAAAGACTGCAATACTGGAGTAATTATCTCACTACATAAAAAGGGAGATCAGCTTCAATGCAAAAACTACCGGGCAATAACGCTACTGATTGTGGTATATAAAATACTGTCAAATATTGTGTATGACCGATTGAGACCATATGTGGAACAAATAGTTGGGGGATATCAATGTGGTTTTCGCAGGCAGAAGTCCACAATAGATCAGATCTTTGTCTTGAGGCAAATCTTGGAAAAGACTAGTGAATTAAATATATACAGACACACATTATCTTGTCATTGACTTTGAGAGTGCCTATTTATTTATTTATTTAGCGTATGAATAATTACAATACGATAAAAGTAGTATTTAGATAATAATTATGTTCAAATTGAAATTGTAACCTAAGTTAAATATTAAATATTAATGTCCAAATTGCACAGCCATTCAATTGCACCAGAAGAACACTTTGCAAAATCTTGAAGATCTCCGCTGTATCTGCGGATTGGGCAATCCGCCATGATGTGTTGGATGGTCTGTCTCGGGGATCCACAATCACATTGTGGGCTTTCTGCATGACCCCATCGGTATAGAGAATCGGCACATGTGCCATGACCCGTGCGTATGCGATTTAATTTTGTCCATATAGGGCGTGGCAGGTTTGATCCAGTGAAGCCGATCGACGTACTTGTTATTTTGATGACGTCTGGCTCTGTTGTTGGCATCCATCTTTTCGTCCACTGCTCTTGCTTATTGTAGCTATCACCAATTCCCTGAACGGATTGGACATGGGGTCGTCTGGACTTCAGTCTTTGTTGGTCTCGTGCGGCGTGCGGAATATACTGGTGAATTGGTAGACGATTATTTGCCATGATTTTCTGATATTCTCTGACAAGTGCTGCCGTTCGTCGAATATCTGGAGGTGCTATATTGATCAGAATTGGAAGCCATCTTAGTGGAGTTGATTTAATAGTACCAGATATTACTCTCATAGTGTAATTTAGTTGAACATCAATATTGTTGACATGAGCGCTATTTAGCCATACCGGTGCGCAGTGTTTAGCGACAGAATACACCAGGGCCAGTGAGGAGGTTCGAAGTGTATCCGCAGTGGCACCCCTTGTCGTTCCAGCAAGCTTTGTTATTATGTTGTTACGGGTTCTCACTTTGGCAGCTACATTCGTAAGATGGGTTTTGAAATTCAGTGATCTGTCGAGCGTTACACCAAGGTATTTAGGGTTGTTATTATGTTTCAAAGTCTCGCCATTGAAGGTGATGCCAAGCCAGGATCCAGAAAGGGTTGTCGAGCTACTGATGATGATGATGAAGCGTGTAAAGCTAAAATCTTCAGTTTCTTAGACTGGCGTTATATAATTGACACGCCTCTTTTCTATAAAGCAGAAAGCGGAAAAGTTTAGGAAAAAATTTTTCTAAACAGCCGAAATTATTAGTCTCTTAGGTATAAATATTTCAATATAGTATTTCAATATCCTAATAAATTAGTGTGAAAAAACATAAATTTAATTATTGGATATATTGATAGAATATTAATTAAATGATCAAATGAGGTCATATGTTTCTTAGCTAAAAAGCCGATTCCCTAACAAGTTACTTTATATATTTTTCAAAACGATCTTTATTAAACTCTATGGGATATAATTTTCTGAATTGAAATTGTCCAGGCACGAATAATGAGGATCGAAGTGCCTGAATGTATTCGAGCGTAATTGTGTATGTATGGTTAATAAGCCTCATTGGAAGTAAACATGTTTATCGACTAATAAACGGGACATCATGATGAGTGTTAAATGGAAACAATGAACTTATTATTGAACTCGCATTGCGATGTTCCATTTATTAAATTATGAATAATATAAAGCTTGCTCTTTCGCTCCATCTTCAACAACGAAAATCATGCAGTTAGCACGTACAGTCATTTAAAACTATAACACAATTTCAAATGATTAATCTGTTTATGTACTTTAATTGGAAATTGTTATTTGTTCGTCAAAGTGTCCAAACGATTAATTTTAATATACTATTTTCACTGGAAAATATTTGTAAACAAACTAAATCAATTCCCAATTAAAACGTACAACAAATATTGTTTCTTACAGAGCATTATTAAAGAAGCATGTAAGGTAAATGTACTAGTACTTAACACTGTACCAGTAGTTGACATTTTCCATTTTAAGCATAAATAATAAGCTTTTCCAAATATTTTTAATGTTATTATTACCATCATAGTTAACTAATGTTATCGATACATCTTTTCTGTAACTATAGAATTATTTAACCTTGAAACAGAAAATTCCCACCAAATTTTTGTCAAAGTGTGCGAAATTCAAGCGGCAACAAGTTTTCTAAACAAAAGTATAATGATTGTAGTTCTAGATATATCACTATATTATATGAATGTTAAGGTAAGACTTTGTTAAGTTTTAAAATTTGTTTTATTCTCAAACAAAATTTAGGCTTGGTGTCAACTGCTAACACACAAATACACAAAAATACTAGTAGTTGACATTGGTGTCAACTACTAACCATTTTATACCGAGGCTGTAAAAACAAAATATTTTATTGAGACTTTCCTTCCATATACTATGTATATTTATATTTTAAATATCACGTAAATGTATCCACTATATCTAGTAGTTTACACTATGTCAACTATTGAAACAATTTAGGTGTCAACTACTAAAAACAAAAATTTAAATTTTCCGTTAAACATATGCCTCCTATAAAAGGACAAATTTTGCGATATACAGAATACGCTATGGAGAAAGCTATTAAGGAAGTACTATGTGGAAAGCCAGTTTCAACAACAGCAAAGAAGTATTATACACAGAGTGACTTTGTTATACAAGTCAAAAGGCAAAACTGCACGCAAAAGAAAGATGGGCCCAAAACTATATCTAAAGGAGAGTCAGGAGAAGATAAAGTGGATTATTGATGTATCCAGAGCCAGTTTTCCTATACAATAGCAGCTTATGAGCATTGTTTAAGTACTAAAAGATTTAATATTATTTCAAAGAAAAATTTGTTTCATGTGCTTATGAAGGAACTGCGCAAAGAGAATCCCTTTAAAGTTGACAAGCTAGGAAGAAGCTGGTTTACTGGATTCTGGAACAAGAAATCCCGAAATAAGTAACATAGTTGCTCAAAATCTAACATCTACAAGGTCAGCGGTAACAAACGAAGCCATTCAAAAATTGTTCAGTGAAGTGTAAGTGTAATTAATTTAGAGAGAACAACTATGAGGAGGTTCTTAATGACCCCAATCGAGAATTTAATGCAGAAGACTGCATTTTTACTCAACCCCAAAGGAAACAAAGTATGGGCAAGAAAGGGTGACAAAACTGTTTACCAACAAATTAATCCTAACGAGAAAGGATGCCTACTTATCATAGGTATTGATGCTGGTAAACTAGCACCACCAATGGATATATTTAAATATGAGACAATACCAAAAGAACTAGCACTTAGTATTCCTAAATAATGGGGTATTTGTAGGTCAGAAAGTGGATGGATGAAAGTCCAGTGAAGTGATTGACACTAAGCAAAATCTCTCGCCCTGTAATTCTATTTACTGATGGACATTTACCTATTTACCATTACACGCTAGTAGATTTTGCGCCGAACATGGTATTATATTGGTAGCCCTACATCTGGATGCAACACATTTGCTTCAGCCAACGGATGTTGCTGAATTTTGGTCTTTGAAAGGTGGTTGAAAAGATGCAGTAAACCAGTGGCAGATTAAGAATCAGACTTTCCCAGTTTTAAGGAAAATTCATTTGTGTCAAGACGCTTCAAGTCACTTCAAGAGGAAAAAAACTTTGTTAAAAAACAGAAACCGAAAGTGAAGAAAAAAAAATTAAGTTAGTAACAAAAGGAAAGAATCATCAAGTGATAATAATGGATCATAAGTTGAATCTGGTAGCAGTATTGATGATATATCTTTTGAAACGAAAAAGGATGCCCAACATCGAGATGTTGGGGAGATTCGTTTCAGGAGAAAGAATAAAGTATCAGTTTCCAGATTCAGTGAATGTAGATGGCTAAATTTCTGAATTAAATATTTTATTATACTATAATTACCATTAATAAAGTTCTCTTATAATTACATATTCTTAATAAAGTTAATAAAACATATTTGTGTTTCAATTACTAAACCTTGGATGTGTCAACTACTAATTTTTTTTCATTTTTTTTGTGTCAACTACTGACACTTTTGCAAAAAATTTTGTAAATTTTATAAAAAATATTTAGAAAGCACAAGTGTCCAAAAATTTATTTGTTAAATATAGGAAGGATTAGATTACCTAAAAATATACACATATTTTTTAGTAAAGTTTAACAACATCGGTTTGAGGCTAAATAATGGTTTTTTTCTTCTTATAATGTCAACTACTACATAGTACATTTACCTTACTGAACTTATATAATATATAAGATAACAAAAAGTGTAATCGAGTTTGATGTTTTATTACGTTCATTTATTCGAAAGAAATATTATCGAACCAAAATATCTTTAGCCCAGAGCTCTAGTTAGTTTGTGGCCATGGTGAATAAGGGGTTTAAGTATTACTTAAGCACTATAGGGTGGTGGGAGTTAAGACTGTGATTACGTCAACAGTAGTTATGTATTTACTTTTTTACACATTGTACTTGTTTAAAAACCAAATGTATTTTTGGGGATTCACACAAATAATTTATTTGTTTGGGTACTGGCTTAGAACCAAGGAAAATCCAGAAAAAAAATATTCCTGAGTGATGATCACCATAAAAGCCACTTAGCCAGCTATTTCTCTGAATATTTATTTCATTATTTAAAGAACATAGAATCCATATTTAGAAGATCAATTATTTATTAAAGCACGGTCCTATATTAGTGCAATAGCGGCAAATAACCAAGCACCTTTTCGAATGCACATGGAATATAGAATCAAATTGCCTGATTACGACTGGGTAATCGCTGAGCGGCATAAATTAATACCATCAGTTGATGCGAGTATCAAAATTCCGTATCGACAGTCCCTGTTAAGCTCACTAGGGCTTAGATTGACCACGATATAAGTCACATATTCACAATTTTTCTGAAGCATTACCTTCTTCTTCTTCAAGTGCCCTGTCCGTTGCGAACGTTGGCTATTAACATGGCAATTCTGATCTTGTTTGCGGCGCTTCTGAATAGTTCGACCGATGTCAGCCCGAACCACTTCCGCAGATTTTGGAGCCACGAGTGTCTTCTCCTGCCTGGCCCTCGCTTACTGTCTATTTTTCCCTGGACGATTAATTGCAGCAAACGGTACTTATCGTGTCTCAATATGTGGCCTACATATTCAAGCTTTCTTTGTTTAATTGTATTCACGATTTCTTTCTCCTTTCCGATTCTTTGGAGTACCTCTATGTTGGTGACATGTTCGGTCCAAGATATACGAAGAATGCGTCGGTAAACCCACATTTCGAATGCTTCTAGTTTTCTCGTGAGCGTTTCCGTCAGCGTCCAGGCCTTCACATCATACAGTAAGATCGGAAAAATGTAGCATTTAACTAGACGTAGTTTTAGGAGAAGAGACAAATCCTTGCTTATGAGGAGCTTTTTCATACTGCTAAATGCTACTCCAGCATTACCATTATTTAAAAAACATTGCATCCATACTTACAAGATCAATTATTTTTTAAAGCACGGCCCTGTATTAGTGCAACAGCGGCAAATAAGCAAGCGCCTTTTCTATTGCACGTAATATAGAATCAAATTGTATGATTACGATTGGGAAATCGCTGAGCGGTATAAATTAATACCATCAGACAACCGCAAGCTGTTGGATATTCTAGACCAACATACATCACTATCCGAAGTGCAAAACATAGTTTATCTACTGCTAATACTATGCTCTAGATTTTGAGACACTTTTCGAACCTAAAGAGCCTCAAGCATTAGCTAAAACTTAGAATGGATCTGTAAAATCAGTGGTAGTCATGACTGTTTACAGAGGACCAGATGAAAATCCGCGTTATCAAAAAGTTTTAAGGTTTGTTATACAAAATTTTAAGTAATATGACCCCGTGCATTGTTTTTACTACCAAAGTTCCTCGCAGCAGCACGTATAATAAAGTAGAGCGCAGAATAGCTCCTTTTAGTTGTGATATAGTTGGTTTACCTTGATCTTCAACAATATATACCAAA
The DNA here is from genome assembly GCA_918026665.1 of Diabrotica balteata. NCBI lineage: Eukaryota > Metazoa > Arthropoda > Insecta > Coleoptera > Chrysomelidae > Diabrotica > Diabrotica balteata. The sequence goes on along the minus strand of OU898277.1, from coordinate 171,353,273 downwards.
GTCGAAAGATACCCCAACAGTGGCTAGGATCAACTTTTATAACAATCCATAAAAATCCCAATGCCAAAAAATGTGAAGATTATCGAAATCGAATAATAAGCCTTATGAGACATCTCTTGAAAACTTTTTTAAAAATTATACATAAAAGAATATAAAAAAAGTGTGAACAACACATGACAACCACACAATTCGGCTTCAGGGATGCATTGGGTACTCGAGAGGCACTTTTTGCAATACAAGTTCTTTGCAATACAAGTGACATATATGTTTGTTTCGTTGATTACCAGAAAGCGTTCGATAGAATAAAATATGACGAACTGATGAAAATATTAAATTCAATAGGTCTAGACAGTAGAGATCGTCGTATAATAAACAATCTATTACGAACAAACTGTAGCTGTTAGAGTTGGGGATCAGTTAACAGACGATATAAAGATAAAAATAGGTGTACGACAGGGATGTATATTGTCTCCCATTATTGTTCAATCGACGGAAATTAAGATAAGGATCGAGATGGCAAGATCAGCTTTCGTCAAAATGAAAAAAATCTTTAACAGCCACGACATAAAATTGGAAATAAAAGTTCGTTTACTAAAATGCTACGTATTTTCCGTTCTTTTATATGGCGTGGAGTCATGGACCTTAACTGAAGCATCACTGAATAGACTCGAAGCATTTGATATGTGGTGCTATAGACGCATGCTAAGGATTTCCTGGTTAGACAGAGTTACCAACGAAGAAATACTACATGGAATGGGTAAAAAGCGCGAACTAGTCGTAACCATAAAACGTCGCAAACTGGAATATCTTGGCCATATAATGCGCAATGAATAACGATATGACCTACTTCGGACCATACTTCAAGGTAAAGTGTATGGAAAAAGAGGTCCAGGACGGAGAAGAATATCCTGGCTGCATAACCTGCGAAAATGGTTTAACTTAACCACTACCGGACTTTTCAGGGCAGCAGTCAACAAAGTGAGGATAGCCATGTTAGTGTATAACATCCGTAAAGGATAGGCAACACAAGAAGATGGCTGGTTTGATATTGCCTCTTGATCATTTTGGATCTTATGGCATATATACATGGCATAGGAGAGACTATACATTTTCTCTCTCGATTGTTTTCTTCAAGGTAATTAGACATAAGAATGTAGGTCTATTACCCTCTATTAATTTCTTGTAATTTGCTGTATGACGGATATTACATCTATACATGATTACATGATTTTACATTATTAAAAACGTTGTTCTTCATCTGCTCAGGTTATTAGTATTAGTGCATAAAAAATTTTATTTGTAAGTTTCAGGGTAGTATTTACAAATTTTCACCTCTGTAGTTTTCTAGCAAGATGAAATGGGATATATTAGGATTAAGTGAGATAAAAAGAAAAGGGGAAGCCTGTATGAAGTTGGAATCCGGGAATGTACTATACTATAAAGGAACTGAAGAAGAATTATTAGCTGGTGTCGGTTTTCTTATTTCTAATCAGCATGTCCATAAGATTAGACAATATATTGGAATTTCAGAAATGATTGCGGCTCTAATAATGGACATAAATAAAAATATAAGTTTAAAGATCATACAAATTTACGCCCCTACATCATCACATACAGATGAAGAAGTGGATATATTCTACGAATCATTGACACAAACAGTGAACAAATACAAAAGCACCTACACAATCATTATAGGCGACTTCAATGCCAAATTAGGGAGAAAACTAGAAGAATCAGAAAATAAAATCGGCGACTTTGGATATGGAACACGAAACGAAAGAGAAGAAACATTAATGAATTATATGGAAACGAACGGTCTATATGCGATGAATACCTTTTTCAATAAAAAACCACAGAGAAAATGGACGTGGGTCGCGCCCAATGGTTTAACAAAAAATGAGATTGATTACATCCTATCCAAAGAAAAGAGCATAGTACAAGACGTTACGGTCATAGACATGATTTCCGTAGGAAGTGATCACAGAATTGTTAGAGCCAAAATCAAAATTAACTCCACAACAGACAGACAAAAATTTAAACCATCTAAAAAAGAGATAGATACAGAACTTCTTAAAGAACGCAAAGAACAATACATAAACCAGCTAAAAAGAAGTGACATATCACAGCTAAAGGGTCTGCAACTAGACGAATTAAACGATAAAATAACAACAGAACTACTAGAAGCAGGCCTGAAGATTGCTAATAAACGAAAACGAAAACAACAAAAAATTAGCGCTAAATCACAAGATATGCTAAAAAAACGACGACAACTACTGAACGATAACAAAAGAAATACAGTGGAGTATACCGAACTGAATAAAACCATAAGAAAACAGATAAAGGAAGATTTAAAGAAATACCAAGAAGACCGCATTAAAAAAATCATAGAGAAGAACAAAAGTTTAAAAATAATGAAGACAAATATAGGAAAAAGAAAACTAATCATGCTTAAAGCTGAGAACAATGAAGAAAGAGATCTAGGAGAAATAGTAAAAATCACAGCAAGATATTACACAGACCTATACAGTTCTAAAAATGACCCACCACTATCATCTAAACAGAATCTCACGAGGAAAATACAAAATGTTGGCTCAGAGGTATTACCAGAAATAACTGAAGATGAAATCGAAAAATCCATAAACGACATGAAAAGAAATAAAGCGGCCGGTGAGGACAAAATACTGGCGGAACTGCTAAAAGAAGGAGGAGACACGATAAAAAAAATGCTAAAAATACTGTTCAACAAATGTCTGTTTGAAGGTAAAATACCCAAACCATGGAGAAATGCCAACACAATCTTAATACATAAGAAAGGAGACCGAACAGACCTAAACAACTACCGTCCTATTTCCCTTTTGTCACAACTATATAAAACCTTCACAAGAATAATAAACAACCGACTAACCTATAAACTTGATAACTACCGACCAGTGGAACAGGCCGGATTCAGAAAAGGATACAGCACAATCGACCATCTACATACGCTTAAAATCTTAATTGAGAAAACCAATGAATACAACCTTCCGCTGTACTTAGCATTCGTAGATTATGAAAAGGCTTTTGACAGCATTGAACACTGGGCGGTTGAAGAAGCTCTGGTCAATAGTAGAATAGATTCAAGATACCGACAATTGATATATGATATTTACCAAAACGCAACCATGACCGTAATTCTGGACGACAAGTTAATAACGGATAATATAAAAGTTAAACGAGGAGTCCGACAAGGCGATATAATTCCACCTAAACTGTTTACCTTGACCCTCGAAGACATAATAAAATCAACAGATTGGGAAAACAGAGGAATATGTATTAACATATTATATATATAATGCTGAATAAACTTCATGAAAAATCACTGCAAAAAGGCCTAAAAATTAACTTCAACAAAACAAAAGTAATGACAAACACGGAAGACCAAGAGGCAATAAAAATAAAAACAGAAAAAATAGAACAGGTAAATGAGTATATCTATCTAGGACAAGCAATCAGAGCTAATAGAGAAAATCAAACAGCCGAAATATCGAGACGAGTAAGAATGGGATGGGCAGCGTTCGGCAAACTTTCTTACGTTCTAAAAAATCAAACAATCTCTCTATACTTACGAAGCAAGGTATATAACTCCTGTATCATACCGGTGCTCACCTACGGAGCACAGACATGGACATTTACACAGGCCAATTTGGATAGGATAAGGAAGGCATACAGAGCGATGGAGAGACAAATGTTGGGTGTATCACTTAGAGATAGAAAACGTAACCAGTGGATCAGAACCAGAACAAAGACAGTAGACGCGATAGAACAAGCAGCAAAACTGAAATGGAAATGGGCTGGACACAATGAACGTCTCCAAGACGGACGATGGAACAATGCCATCGGAAAGTGGCGTCCATACAATGCAAAGAGATTAAGAGGCAGACCACAGATGAGGTGGAAAGATGACATCAGGAAACAAGAAGGTCCTACATGGCAGAGAACAGCTCAAGATAGGGAAAGATGGAGAGAACTGGGGGAGACCTATATCCAACAATGGAAGGATAGAGAATAGGTTTAAAAAAAAAAGTTTTCTAGCAGTTTTTATCCCTTCGCTAATCTCCATTCTTCCGATTTTGTATTTACAATTTTGTTAATGAATGTTGTTAATTGTTATGTCATTGCTGTTCCACAATATTTTAGTAGTTCGTTTGGTATTCCGTCTTTACCTTCAGCGTTTCTGTTCTTCAGCTTTTTAAGTGTTGTTTTAAACGTCCTGTTTGACTGTATTAATTTATTACCAAACTATTAGTTTGTTGTAATTTTTGGTGATTCCGATTCTAGTGACATGTCTTGTTACTTTGTATTCATGTATATTTTTTATGTGTTTCCATCGGTTAGTTTGTGTCCATCCGTTCTTTGACCTCTTATAAAACGCCATATTTCCTTTTGTAGACCATAACAATCATATTTAATTTATTTCTAAATACGTTCTCAATAATTACTTTTTATTCTTTTTACAAGTGCATCTCTGTTGTTTGTTAATGAACTGCAATCATGGTATGCTCTAGTTTTATATGAAAGTTGCAAGGTTTCACACAGTGTCAGTTTTCATCAAGATATCGGTAGTGTCTAGCCTGAACCAACAAGACGAAGAGACTATAACAATTATGGCAATAAATATTAAGCCTTATAAACTTAAATTATTAACGACAAGGATATGTTTAGTGCTAATAGCGCTGTTTTTAACGGGCTGCTAAGAATAGAATATCAAGCTAAGTACTGGATGACATAATATTAAAAGTATAAAGCGCTGAGATCTAACACATTTATTGGGATCAATGTTAATATATTGCCAACTGTCGTCTACTCCTAAAGAATGCTAAAAAAAATTGTGTGCAATTATTTTATTGTAAATTATGATTGTATGAATCAACTACAGCCTTCTAGCAATCTAGTTAATTGTAATATTCAGTATTTGAGCAAATGTTCATAATACACTACTTTAAATTTTACCAATTTAGATATGGTATAGAACATAAATTGTAATTGTTAGATAAAACTAATATAAACAAAAAAACTTAATTTTTTCGTGATTATTAATAAATAAATTAACTAACATTTATGAAAAGTTTAAATAAAATAAAAATTAAAACAATGTGAAAACCAATTAAATGTCGGAATGCCGAAATCGAGAAAAAACGTTTTTAAAGTTTAGTTTTTTATTGTGAATTAAGCACTCAGCTTGTTTTTGATATTAGGTATTCTAGTGTAAGATGCATATATCTGAAATTATATTCTATCATTAGTTTGAAAAAGTTGAGACACCTATCTGACCAATCCTAAATTTAAGTTGGAAATACTCACTTACCTGGTATCACCTATAAATCTAAATAAATAAGTTACTCTTTAAATAACATATTTAACACAAATATAATAAACCGAGTATAATATCTTCCAGTTTTGTGATCGAGATATAAGGCTTTTACTAGGTAATATTTTAAGGTATTAGTCGATATTTATGACATTTAAAACAAGAATAGAACAAATAAAAGAGTATATATATCTAGGCCAAATCACTAAATTAAATAAAGAAAATCAGACCGAAGAAATAAAGAGAAAAATAAGATTGGCCTGGGCATCATTCGGAAAATAGTCTTATATTCTAAAGAATTCAAAATACCCCCAATACCTAAAAACAAGAGTCTTCAATCAATGTATACTCCCTGTCCTCACATATGGCTCTCAGACATGGACTTTTACAAAAAAAAATATGGAAAAAATAGCAAAGACAGAAAGATCCATGGAAATACAAATGCTGAAAATTAAACTATCAGACAAAAAGAAACGAATGGATCCGTAATAAAACAAAAGTGAAAGATGTCTCAACCCAAGTAGCAAAGCTTAAATGGAAGTTCGCCGGACATACCCTAAGGCAGAAAGATGAAAGATTGACTAAGACAATTATACATTCAAGACCATGGAATCACAAACGAAAAAGGGGAAGGCCACAAATGCGATGGTCAGATGACCTGAAGAAACACGCCGGGTCAAAATGGATGCAAATTGCCCAAGATAGAGAGGCATCGAAGAAGGAGGAGGAGGCCTATATCCAAGGATGGATGTTTAGGGCTGTATAGATAGATAGATGCTAAAGATTGCAATGACTATCGAACAATTGCGTTAATGAGCCACACATTGAAAACCTTCCTTAAAATCATACATAACAGAATCCACATGAAATTAGAACAAGAAATAAGTGATTCACAGATGGGTTTCAGAAAGGGTCTAGGAACTAGAGAAGCATTATTTGGAGTCCATGTTCTGACACAACGATGCCTGGATATGAATCAGGACATATATGCTTGCTTTATAGATTTTAAGAAAGCTTTTGATAGAGTTCAACATAAGAAGCTTTTAAGTATTCTTAAGACTAAAAACATTGATAGTAGAGATCTACAAATTATATCAAATCTGTATCAAAACCAGAAAGCAAGAGTAAGAGTCGAAGGAGAACTGACAGAGGAAGTAAGTATACTTAGAGGAGTTCGACAAGGGTGTATCCTTTCACCACTCTTATTCAACGTCTACAGTGAAGTGATTTTTCAAGAGGCTTTATTGGATATCGTGGAAGGTATTTATGTCAACGGAAATAGCATTAATAATATTAGATATGCCGACGATACTGTCATATTTGCAAGTGACATGGAAGATCTACAGTACATAATACAACATGTATACAATGCATGTGAAAGTTACGGACTGCAAATGAATCTCAAGAAAACGAAATCAATGATATTCTCAAAAAAAACCACAAAATGTAAATAACCTGATCATCAATAATACAACGATAGAAAGAGTAAAAACATATAAATATTTAGGAACGTGGCTAACCGAAGATGGAGATCAAGTAAAGGAGATCAGATCTAGAATAGAAATGGCAAGAAACACGTTCATAAAATTGAAGAAATTACTTTGCAACCGTAACCTTAATCTAGAGATTCGCACAAGAATGCTACGTTGTTACGTCTTCTCTACTTTACTGTATGGCATGGAAGCGTGGACAATAAAGCAGTCTGAAATCAAAAAATTAAACTCCTTTGAGATGTGGTGCTACAGGAGAATGCATAAAATATCGTGGATTGAAAAAGTAACTAATATAGAGGTGTTACAAAGAATGAAGAAAGAATGTGAAGTCATAAAAACTATTAAAATTAGAAAGATTCAATATCTGGGACATTTAATGAGGGGTGAGAAGTACGTATTACTGAGGTTGATTATGCAAGGGAAGATACAAGGAAAGAGAAACCCAGGACGACGCAAAATGTCCTGGCTAAGAAATTTGAGAGAGTGGTTCGGCTGCAGCTCATTAGAATTATTCAGAAATGCGGCCAACAAAGTTAAAATAGCGATGATGATTTCCAACCTCCGCTAGGAGAAGGAACCCGAAGAAGAAGAAGATAGATAGATATATAGAGTATTTGTAGTGGAGAATGTGCTCGAGGGTGAGTATTGTCTAGGACAGGGTGGGGAGTATTAAGTTTGATTGCTGGGTTTTATGGATTAGCAGAAATTCTAGAGTAGTAAGACACTAGAAAACGTTGTCGCCTTATAAAAAGTGGGGTTTCTAATGATTTAATATAAGTACTTTTAGAAGGACTAAATTTTAAGGCGCCAAGGCTAATGCACAAAGAAGTTTTGTCAATTATATTCAGCATTTTAAAATGTGTGTCGGAAGAAAATACATAGAGAATATTTTTGTAATCTAACCTAGAGCGGATCAAGGTTCTGTAACTTCTTAAGAGGACTGTCTCTTCTGCCCTCTATTGATGATGAGCTAGAATTTTTAGGATTCTATTTAGGCAGTTTGTTTTTGTGTTCTGTCTGTCACCTTCTTATGCAAGTCTTTTATGGAATATTACTGCTAATAATTTAGAGTAATATTACTCCTTTAATAAATAATATAGAGTACAGTGATTGTGATGTCTTTTAGTGAAGTGTTTGATTAGATATTTCCAGATGAAAATTTGACTCCAATTTTAGCGGATCAGTTATGAAAACTTTTAAAAGTGTTTTGCAGTAAAGTGCATGTGCCCTTTGTACCTTTACGTTGACAATGAAGAACAAGATCATCTGCGTATATTGAGTATTTTACTGGAAGAAGATCAAAAAAGTCTATATCGTTAATTCTACGAAGGAAAAGTGTGGCGCTCATATTTTTATTTTCTTCACATTAATTTACTGCCAAAAACAGATTTTTCTTATTATTCTATTAACCTAAGTGGTTTATCTGAATGGTATGTTTCTAAATAAAAAAAATTTACCAGTTAATATGTGCTAATCCGAAACCCGTGGGAGTTTACCGAATAGACAATAGCTATTAATGCATATATCAATAGAATGAAATATACATCAAGATGAAACAACTTCATTTAGATAATTATACATTCAAAGAAAATTATATTTGCCAACAAGAAAGAGCAATTTACATAAATTACTGAAAATGTCTATTTTTCCCGTTAAATCAAATTCACTTACTGTAACAATTCACGAAATGAACACAAAGGAGTTGTTTTAAATCCACGGCGGTTTCCACTGCCATGTACTCATCAGTTTTACGAACTGGGAAGTCGTAAACGAATTTTCAATGAGAATTGCTTTAAGCTGTTGTTTCATCACATCACGTTTAATCAGAATAATCAGATTCTTGCCGTTTGCTTTGAATCGCCCCTTTCACTCGCTTACGTTTTACGTTTACGTTTAAACATGCAACTAATTACTCTGTTGGAATTTGCACTAGTTTTCTTTCATTGCTTGAAGGACTCGGTTTACCAATTGTTAATAAAAGAAACTACTTTAGTTAATTCTAGTTCATTGCAATTTAAAAACGGTAGTCTAAATTTCCCAATTTTACTTTATTTCAACACTCGGCAATTGACAATTGACTAAAAAACAAATTAACAAAAAACAAAAATCCACAAGGAATCTACGTTCCTATAGTTGGCTGTATACCATATAATAAAAAATTTTTATTAAAAAAACCTTTATAAAAGGTATATATTTAAAGGTTTTTTAATAAAATTTTTTTAAAAAACAAAAAAATTTAATGTATTATCTTGGTTTTGTTTTTTGGCGACGACGTGTACCACCGGTGGTACATGCTGTATATTATTTGTAGCCGTCGTGTACCACCGGTGGTACATGGTAATATATTGAGTTAACGTGATATAAAATCAACCAGATTTAAGTGAAGCTTTCAATATTCAGTCCTCGGCTATATAAAAGGTATAAGTACATCAGTGTACCAGCGGTGGCGCACTCGGTTATTATTATGATTAGAACATGACAATAAAGATCGGACACCAAAAATAATAATTATTTTTATTTTCCAATTTAAAAATATTAAAATTAAAATAATTCTGAACAAAAATAAAAACTTTAGCTTACTAACTAATATGACAACAAATATTGAAAATCAAAAAACTTATTATTCTTATATTTCTTAAAACTAATTATATGAAAATTAAAACAAAAGCGAAAAAAATTAACATGAATTACGTTTATGTTTTTCATTAAAGCATTCTAAACATAATACAGGTTTGTTTGGACAATCCTGACAGAAAGTATTTACACGTTTAGTTTTTTTTCTCGCATGAGCACTACCAGCAGCTTCCTGCAATTTCTCGTAACAAGAGACACACCTTTTGCGGTTGTCACGCACTTTTCCTTCGTATTTTGCCAGCTTATGAATAGTCATACTGCTACGAGACTTTGTTCGTGTGGGTTCCACTGCTTCCATAGTTTCAGAAATGCCCGACAATAACTCACGTGCAATTAGTTCTCTAAATTCCAACATGTGAAGTTTTTTGTTTGGGTTTGAATCATTGAAAATGATCCATGCGTTCACCATAGCTGTGCCCAAAACAACTTCCATAAATACTTTTTTATACCATTTTAGGCTTTTTCTCAAACAGGTATAATACGCAGACATTTGATCTGATATATCTACCCCCTTTTTAGCTTTGTTGTAAGCAATCACAGCAGGAGGTTTGAGAATGTCCTCTCCTCTTCGATTTTGCTTTCCAGTAGCCTGTAGATCACAGATGTGGCTTGGAACAGTGCTTATCATTAAAACGGCACGTTTGTCTACCCACTTTACGACACGTACGCCGTTATGATTTTGTTCGCCGTAAATCTCTCCTTTTCGTAATTTTTTTTGAGTAACTGATTTTGGAACTCCTCGTTTATTTGATCTTAACGTGCCGCACACGTACGTTTTAGCTTCTAGAAGAGACCTACAAAGCTGAACGCTAGTATAGAAGTTATCTATATATAACGTTCGGCCCTCATTCAGTAATCCTTGCAGTAAGTCCATACAGATGTCATAAGTGTGTCCATAAGATGTAATGGGTGGATTCGGATTATTTTTCCCTGCATATATTCTAAGGTCATAAGTGTAGCCCTCTGTTGTGCAAATTTTGTAAAGTTTTATTCCGTATTTGTGGGATTTAGCAGGCAAATACTGTCGAAAGGCTAGTCGGCCTCTCCAAGGCACCATCGACTCATCTATTACAATTTGTTCGCCAGGAGAAACTGTCTTTTTAAATTGATTACAGATGAGATCAACAATATTTTTTACTTTGCCCAATCGATCACTACTGACAGCAGGATTTTCATTATTCGCAAAGTGTAAAAATTTCAACAGTGTATCGAATCGGTCACGTGTCATAGTTTATTGAATAAGTTTGTTACCAAACATTTCACTGCTACTCCAGTATAAGCGCATTTTGGGTAAATGATTTATGCCCATAATTATAATTATGCCGATGAGTTTTTTTATTTCATTACGATTTGTTTCTTTCCATTTCCGGTACATTGAACGGGGGCGCAGTACATGGGATCTCAAATATTGCTCCGCAAAACGATTTGTCTCTGAAACAATCACATCAAGTACTTCATCTGTTACAAACTGTCTGAAAATGTCATATGGTTTCGCCAAGTTTATAGTGTCTACAATTACACCACTCTGTCCAGAGAACTGAAAACTCACTGGAATGTGTTCACATGCACTCCATGTGTCACTTTCTTTACCACGATTCTGCATGAATATTTCATTATCCGACTGAGCAGTCACTGCATCTACTTCTTCATCAGAGTTTTGGCTAGATGGCTCGACGTCTGATTCCTCTTGGCCACTATCACTGGGAACATAAGATTCTTCTGAATCTGCGAAGGGATCAGATTCTTCCGAAGAGGTAACAGAAACAGCAGCTGATGTTGAAGGATACACTAGTGGCTCTATGTTCTGGGATAATGTTGCTGAAGGTTCAACATTTTCTAGTGACGTAGAAGTAGCGTCTTGAGGATTTTCATGTTTTTCTTCGTTATTTTCTGTGTCGGCGGAGACCAACGCAATTATTTTTTTCCCTCTAGACGACATTTCTACTGGCTAATCTGAAACAAAAAGCTATTTTATAGACACCTTCTTCCGTGTACCACCGGTGGTACACGTCGGCTCCAGTAAATAATTATTCATTACAGCCGTCATGTACCACCGGTGGTACACGTTTCAAATGTAATTTAAATGTAAAAAAACAACATTGTTAAAAGTTAATACAATTTTTTTTTGTAATTTAAATCCAGTTACACTTAAAATAAATGAAAAGTTGCTCTCGGCTCTGACTAATGACAGCGTTTTGAGGTGCCGTCGTCAAGGTGTTAAACCTTAAAAATTAAACACAAGATTTTGTTTTGTTTATTTTGTTAAAGAAAATATTCTTCTAATAGTTTAATTTTATCTCTCTATTCATGATGATCATTTAGACATATATTATTCATTTGAAGCCCTTCAATCCCAGCTGTACTTAGAAGAAGTACTATTAACTGGAGGCATATAGAATATCCCATTAACATTTTTTAATAAATTTTAAACAATTTAATTTTTATACACTGTGTGTCATCAAAATGGAATAAATTAGCTAATAAATAAATTGATCGAATAAGAAATGAAATAGTTTTACATCGAATGAAAAAGAGCACAGAAATAACAAAAACGATAAAAATTCGGAAGTTACAATATTTCGGTCATGTAATGAGACATCCAGAGAGGTATAACCTTCTACACCTCATAATACAGGGTAAGATCGACGGAAGGAGAGGCCCAGGCCGACGAAGAACATCCTGGCTACGAAATCTCCGAGAACGGTATCAAGAAACCACCTTTAATTTATTTAGAGCCGCCGTGAATAAGGTTATTATTGCCAATATGATCGCCAACGTTCGATAATCGGACAGGGCACTAAAAGAAGAAGAAGAATAAATAAATGAGGAAGTATTCGAAAGTATGAAGTACATTAATTATTATTTATAACTGGGAATAAGCCACAATTAAAGATAAAAATACGTTTATTGACGTTTCAATTTCCAATTCGGAAATCGTTCTCAAAATACAAACAGTAAATTAAACAAATTTTGTTTTTTGTTACATAGTGAAAAATTCTTCGAATAATTTAATTTTATCTGACTCATTTATATTGACAATTCAGACATACATTATGGCATTTTAAAGTAGACGACTTTAAAATGATATTGCCAATATTGTTGAGTTGCGCTCCTGGGACGACTTTACTTATAAGATAGTTCATTCGATTACATGAAATCAACTTTAACTTGAGAATATCTGTCAGAAAAAATCATAGCATCTAATTCGTCTTTAAAAAGACAAACACATGACATGATGACAGTAAAATTCTCCTGTTAGTGATTCCATAGTAAATTATGAGGGAAAAACCAGGAAAAAAAACCTCATAATACTATCCCGACATTGTAAGTATTTGTTCGTGAATTTAGTTTACTTTCAAAAAACATCAAAAATTCTGATTTTATATGTTACGTAATTTAAAAACATAAATGATGTATCCTCTATATGTTACTGACTTACTAATACTGGTATTTTCTTATTAATAACTTCCTCTTTTAATATTGGTAACCAGATCCTACTACATTCTGCCGAGGAATTTGAATTTCAAACATTTCAACAACATTCAAAACAACAAACACGTTGAGATCTATTTTGTCCAAAACCAAACCTAACAATGAACAAGAAAGGACAAAGAATTGCATTTATAAAATACCTTGTGAATGCGATCAGTTTTATTTAGGTGAATCATCAAGGCCATTAAATGTTAGAATAAGTGAACATCAATCTTATATTAAAAATAGAGAATTTGATAGATCTCAAATATGTAAACACGCATGGGATAATGAACATAGGGTTCAATGGAATAATTCAAATATAGTCCTAAAAGAAACGGATGGTAAAAAAAGAAAAATCAAAGAAGCGGCTCTAATTATGCTAAATGAGGCCAATTGTGTCGCAAATTCCTCGGCAGAATGTAGTAGGATCTGGTTACCAATATTAAAAGAGGAAGTTATTAATAAGAAAATACCAGTATTAGTAAGTCAGTAACATATAGAGGATACATCATTTATGTTTTTAAATTACGTAACATATAAAATCAGAATTTTTGATGTTTTTTTGAAAGTAAACTAAATTCACGAACAAATACTTACAATGTCGGGATAGTATTATGAGGTTTTTTTCCTGGTTTTTCCCTCATAATTTACTATGGAATCACTAACAGGAGAATTTTACTGTCATCATGTCATGTGTTTGTCTTTTTAAAGACGAATTAGATGCTATGATTTTTTCTGACAGATATTCTCAAGTTAAAGTTGATTTCATGTAATCGAATGAACTATCTTATAAGTAAAGTCGTCCCAGGAGCGCAACTCAACAATATTGGCAATATCATTTTAAAGTCGTCTACTTTAAAATGCCATAATGTATGTCTGAATTGTCAATATAAATGAGTCAGATAAAATTAAATTATTCGAAGAATTTTTCACTATGTAACAAAAAACAAAATTTGTTTAATTTACTGTTTGTATTTTGAGAACGATTTCCGAATTGGAAATTGAAACGTCAATAAACGTATTTTTATCTTTAATTGTGGCTTATTCCCAGTTATAAATAATAATTAATTTACAATGCCACAAGAAAATAGCTTCAGAACAATATGAAGTACATGTACAAAAACAAAATAATATGCTACTGTAAAATATATTTAGTCTAAATTACCAAAAAACTCTGTCACCTTGGTCTGTTTCCTTTTCTCTTTCCACAGAACTGACCTGACCTTGTCCTGAAGATGCATATAATCTTCCACAGCACTCATATCGTCTTCCTGGTGGATGAAGAATCGATGCAGTACTTTTGACGCATCCAATGTCTGCTGAGGTTTCAAAGCTGGTTCTGGCTCTGCTTCCACTTCCGGATCACTGTTTTCTTCTTCTACACGAACTGCTTGTAGGATGTCCTCGTCGATAAATAAATAATAGTGTTTTCGTATACTGGTGTTTTATATTCGACATTTAGGTATTTACTTATTTAGCAAAATAACATAAATCCAACCAATGGTTAAGCAAAATGAAATAAATCCATTCATATTGAGCAAAATGCTATTAATCCATACAATGTTTAAGCAAACTGAGATAAAACTAATAAAATGATAGCTTTAAAAATTGGAAACTCCGAAATTGAACAAAAAACTTAAACTTTCTGTCAAAAATATTGTTATTAATTATTTAAGTCAAACTATAATATCATCAACAATTGATTTAGGAATCTAATAACTCTCTCTCTTCACTCCTGACCTCCCAGGGGGAGTGTAATGGTCGACGTGATGTCGTGTATTGTCCGTCTCCAGAGATCTCTGTCTCTGGTCATTTCTTTTAATTCATGCATAGGTCTTTGGCATATTCCTGTAATTTGATCTATCCATCTTGTTGGGGATCTTCCTCGTGATCTCCGGCCTTCTACCTTTCCTTGTATTATGAGTCTTTCTATGTTTTCTGTGTTTGCTCTCATAACATGCCCAAAATATTTTAATTGTTGGAGATGGACTTTACTAGAGAGTTGTTGGCTAACTTTTAGCTCTCTTAAAATTTAGTTATTTGTTCTACGGTCGGTCCAAGGAACTCGTAATATTCGTCTCCAACAGAACATTTCAGTGGCGTCTATCTTTTTTCTCTCTGATTGTCTTAGAGTCCAAGATTCACATCCGTAGGTCAGTATTGGGAATATTAAGCAGTTCATCAACCTCATCTTTATGGCTCTTGAAATTTGACATTTCTTCCATATTTTGGTCATTTTTGCTGTAGCAACTTTTGCTAGATCACATCTACGTTTAATCTCTTCTTGTAATGACCCTGTGTTTGTGATTAATGATCCCAGATATAAGTATGAGCTCACAACCTCGAACGGTCAATTGTGGTTATGTGTGGATGATTGTTGTGTAGTCTATCCACTATCATGATCTTTGTCTTTGATATGTTTAATTGCAGACCAAATATTTGACTTTCGTTTTCGATCAGTCGTATAAGTTCCATCAGCTCTGCTTGACTATTTGCAAGAAGGGCTGTGTCGTAGGTTGTTTAGTTTATGACCATTTATTGAGATGCCCTTTTCCCATCCTTCAAGTGCTCTTCGCATAATATACTCTCCATATATGTTGAATAATTGTGGAGATAGTATACATCCTTGTCTGACACCCCGTTTTGGATGAAACTCGTTCGAAAGTGTGTCAAGTACTTTAACTGATCCAGAAGTGTCTTCATATAGTTCAGTTATAAGCGTAATTAGATGTTGTGGTACGCCTACTTCTTTTAGTATTTGCCATAAGTGTCTCCACTTGACCCTGTCAAACGCTTTACGGTAATCTATAAAAGAGATGTATAGTGGGATGTTGAATTCCCTAGATTTCTCGATTATCTGTCTTATATTCAGCAGGTGTTCTCGAGTGCCTCTACCTTTGGCAAATCCAGTTTGCTCTTGTGGAATTTCTCTTTGAAGAAATGTTTTCAGTATCTCATTGATTATATGTAGCATTATCTTGCTGGCATGGGATAGTTCTATAATTGTCGCATTTATGGAAGCTGCCTTTTTTATGTATGGTCGTTATTGTAAATTTTGTCCAGTCTTCAGGCCATTGTTTTGAATGCCATATTTGGTTACAGAGTAGCTGAAGTAACTTTACGCCGGTTTCTTCTGTGGCTTTAATCATATTTGCTGTTATCATATCTGAACCTGGTGCTTTGTTATATTTGAGCCTGTTGATAGCCTGTCTTACTTCATTTTCGAGTATATCAGGTTCTTCTTCCACCTCGTCAGAGATTTGGCTAACAATCTCTTGGCGTTGATCATCTTTATATAGGTCCCTGCAATACGACCTTCATGTCTCTGCTATGTCTTCTCTGTTTGTTCTCAGGGTTCCAGTGTTATCTTCAATGGCCCAAGTTCTGGCTCTGAAGTGTCTTGTCAGGTAGCGTATTTTTCTAAATAGATCTCTCGGCTGATTATTCTGACCATGTCTCTCAATTTTTTTGCATATACTTTGATAGTACTGTTATCCAGTGTTTCATCTGTTATCCAGTGTTTCCTTTTCACCGGATTATTTTCCTTTGAGCGATCCACTGGTGTTGTTATGCAATTTTTAACGGTCTCCCATATTTCTTGTGATGTTGCGTTACGAACAGAGGGCATACTTTTCTGTACTTCCTGTAGAAGGTCGTCCTTTCTTTCTTAGTTCTATCCTCTTTATCTCTCTTTGTTTGTTGGGTGCTTTAAGTTTAAGCATTACTTTAGCTAAAGTAATCTAATAACATTGATTAGTAATATAAAGAAATATATTACAGTTGCTCATTTAAATTTGGTGGTGTGTTTAGTTTGAACGTTATTAGTCTTCCAAGTAAACTGTTTTAGAAAAATTTTGAAAAATTTATTAGGTTACCTATGTAGTTTGTTTTTTATGTTTATGTTAACTAAATATTTAAAGGTAAATATGCTGTTTTATATTTTCGCTAGAGCCTAACTCCTCTACAAAAAAACTGTACGTGTAAGTAGCTTATGATTTTCCGATTACGACCACAAATTTCCATATACGCATCCATTTGGATCAGTGCTACTTTGAATATATTTTAAAATGTTGACTTGTTAATACAAATACAAGGGACCGAAATTTTCAACGATTATAATCCTATCCTATATCCTAAAAAATTATAGTTTTTCTGAGAGATTAATTTTTTTTAATTTGACTGAGTAGTAAAAAAATTACGAAGTACATATGTATTTAGGAAACTGAAAAAAGGATTGATTATGCCTAGACGCTTTAAGAGAAATACTCTTGTCTTTTACACAACTCAAACGTCCATGAAATTTAAAAAGTTGACATTTAATGATTATAAATAATGTTAACGATAATCTAATAGTAAATAATTATACGTACATATAATCAATCTCATCCTATTAAAGGTTATTGCATGTTCATTACAGCTGTTAAAGTAATCGATAACTCCGTCGTAGGTACAGAGTGGCTCCAATCAAATTAAAGTGCTATACTCTATATCAGGGGTGCTCAAACTTGAACTGCTGGCGATCTACCTCAATATTTTTAGACTACTTACGATCGACTCTGAGAGACTGCAAGTGTGTGTGATGCAGGGTTGTCGTACATACACGATACACCCTACCTACCTAGGTAGGGCGTACCGTAGCATATATAGATATTAGCTTTCTGCACAATATAGGTGCATTATTTTAGTCAAGGTTTGGGTTAGGTTTAGTTAGGTTCTTCTCTACAATATCAATGAAAAAACTCATAGTTTTTTGATAGTCAGTTGAAGGTCGATTTGCCTTACATTCGGATATTTATCTTCAGATATAAAACGCCAGAAATTTGTATTAAATACTGTATCTGATGTATATCTGATATAATCTGCACTAACTCATTTTCCACAGAACATGAGTTCATATTAAACCGACTTGCTATTTCAGTAGCTAATTCCTCAATGTTTTTACATGAAAAAGGATAACTCATAAATGATGCTATATTTTCCAATTTGCTGCAATCATAAAAACACATTTCGAATTGTCCCAAAATATTTGATAATTCAGCCTCATACGTATCATAATTCAACTGAGGAATCCTTGCTTTCAAAGACGGAAAATGTTTCATATCCTTTCTTTTCAGTTGATCTATCATAAGTTGCAATTTACTTTTGAATGTGTTTACTACGCTAATCATCTCAATAATAGTTTTTCCTTTACCTTGAAGCTCCAAGTTAACGGTGTTTAAGTGCATTGTGATGTCAGTCAAAAATGCCAAATCATTTAGCCATTTTTCGTTTTTCAAAATCTGAGTGTCATCACCTCTTTCGTCTAGAAAAGCTGTTATTTCGGGCAATAATTCTTGAAACCTTTCTAGGAATTTTCCGCGACTCAACCACCTGACGTCCGTGTGAAGAACTAAATCAGTGTGTTCAGCTGACTCCCTGTCTTCCAACTGCAACTGAAAGAGCCGCCGTTGCAAGCTACGTGCACGGATGGAATTCACAATTTTTGTTGCAATGCCCATAATTTCCTTCGTGTTTAAAACTTTTGAACACAAAACTTGTTGATGTATAATGCAATGGAATGAAAAAAATGAAGGGAATTCTTCATTAGCTCGACACAATGCCACAAAACCGTTTTTGTTTCCAGTCATTGCTAGTGCTCCATCGGTTGTAATGCACATTAATTTATATATTGGTAGCTCGTAGTTTTTTACAAAATTTAAGAAAACGTCATATATATCTTCGCCACGGGTCTTCCCCTTCAGAGGAATGATTGTCAAAAATTCTTTCTTAGCCAACATGTCATTGAATACCATCCGAATAAAAATACACAGCTGGGCAGTGTCTGTCATATCGATGGATTCGTCGAACTGTAAAGAAAAGTATGTACATTCCATGATATCATGTTTTAGTTTATCTGCGATGTCTTGACTCATGACTTCAATACGCCTTGTGACAGTCGGACGAGATAACTGAAGTTCTCTAATAGCAGACATGATTTCTGTTTTATTTTTAAATTCTCCAAATAAAGTCTCACCCGCTTCAATAAATGCTTCCTTCACCACCGATCCATCTTCAAATGGTTTCTTGTGTTTCACCAAAATATGAGATATTTTAAATGACGCGATCGTAGTAGCTTTTGATTGTTTGGCTGGTCTTGTGAACATGGATTGTTCTTTTTTCAAACAAGATATCAAATCACTTACTTTTCGTTTTCTTAATTCACTCTGTGGCGGAAAATCCTTTTCATAGTTTTTATGAACCGTTTTATGATGCCTCTCTAAGTTGACGCACGACAAATAACACAAATGCACTTATCCTTCACCATAGAAAAGAAAAATTCTTCCTCACAATCCTTATTAATATGATACGTTTTAGATTTCTTCACTGTACCCATTTTCCACTATTTAATAATAAACTTTGTATCGACGTAGGATCGCTATCAAGTTACAATTCAGAATAACTCCAATTCCTGCAGACGCAGGAATATATTTATATCGGCGTGAACGAAAGTCTCGAATATTCCCGTCAAACGCGCCGCCCGAAACTAGACTGTACTGTCTCTCGTCTAGAAACAACACGGCTTTTCTTTGACAAGTGCCGCGCGTTCCTTTGATAAAGCCACCTTTTGCCGCAAGCAGTGTTATTTTATTACGTAATACATTTTTGTAGTTGATAGAATATCATCTTAAATTTGATTAATAATTATAATAAATATTGAATTCATAAAATAATTAGTTAATATATGTAAATATAAAATATGCTGTGTGGACAGTATTTTGTTGTTCCCTCTTCTTTGAATTGCAATGATGCTTAGTCAAGCATTCTATGTATTTGTATAGTTCAGAATTAATAAAAACGTTTAACTATGCTGACAGTAGTTTAGTTACCTACCTACTTATTAAAATTTTTTTTCTTCTCGAAATCTACCCAAAAAGCACTCGCGATCGACCGCGAGTAGTATATTTAGTATATAGTATGTTTCATCTTTTAGATGAAATAAATATCTACCAAATTAATACTTTGATAGAAAAATAAAAATATCTAGAAAACTGATAACTTTAGATATAGGAAATACTTTATAAAATTTGAAGTACGACATTAGCACTTTTCGATAGTAATATAAAATACAGGGTGTTCGTTTTAAAATTACCAAGAAAATAATGTACTTTCATTTTTACTTACCCTATACAACGAATAATATGAAAACGAATATGTTTATTAATTTTTAACAATTATTAAAAAACTATGGTTGCAATAGATCAATGTTCCTATACTCCTTTTTAATTATATACAGGGAGTTAAACTTGATTTTCAGGTAATATTGGTTATACCTTTTTAAATACCCAGTATAACATAGTAAAACTTTACATCGTTGTGATGTGGAAGTGAAGCAGATTTAAAATTTAAAATATAATGCAGGATGTTCTATATAAGCAAAGATAAGTTTGATCTGCCACCATCTTATGGGACACTCTGTAAGATTGTAACTTATTTTAAAATGTGGAGTTTAAATTTCAATATTTCAATATTTTTCAGGTCTATGCCTCAGACGGTGAAATTATCCATGGACCATTTTCTCCAATGTTTTTTCCAAGACTTTTTTTTTTGTAATAAGAAAGTCGATTAGTAGTGGTACTAGAGAGATCACTTTCGGATTAAGAAGTAAAGGGAGCTCCAACCAGAAAGTAACCAGTGGTAAGAGGCAACAGATCATTAGGTTCATTGAAAGGGGGCCTTAATTTGCATTAATAAAAAAATATTTTTTTAAACGGTAGACAATTATTGCTGAGCAATTTAATTAAATGAAATTTTACAGCCGCCTTCCAGAGTCTACTCCAATGTGAACATCTAGAAGAATTAATTTTCAGTTGATTTCTGATACTAACTTATATTAAACTTACAAAATAAAAGCATGTTATAACTGCAGAAACCTCGGAGCAATGATTAATAAAAAAAATAGATGGAAAAGAGATCAAGGAAAGTAATAATGTTGCTACTTTATTCAACAAAAAAAAAATATTAACAATAGATGTATTACGCACTATGATGCTGAAAATATTAAGATTGACAACAGACTACAAAAGGAATGGAACGCATTATAAAATGGATTACAGAATATAAGTTAGAATAACAGAAATGATCGTTAGTAGTAGGAATAGAGCAAAAGCTAACACTGAGAGCAGCCTTTATTTAGAAACCCCTAGAAAGACAGAGACTAAAGGCCCAAAATTGGGTGTAAACAAAGATCATAAAAGTATTAAGCACTAGAATCGGTCAAAGAAATGTAGTCAAAGAGGAAGAGAACGATAAGAAGATTAGAGCACGGACAACAGTGGCAAACATTAGAAACTATTTATGTATATGTATATAATTCTATTAAACGAAGTTCATTTTTTACTTTAATATTAATGAGAATAAATTCGACCTTCTATATCCAAAAGTAATTTTACAAATTTAATAGAACTCATATTGTAAATCAGAAAGTTGTAAAATTATTCTATTATCAGGAGAATATTATTCCACAAATAAGCAAGTTGTAGTAGTAACCAATAAAACGCTCGGTCTATCTGATAAAACTCGACAAACTATTAGCAGTAAAATGGTTTGTTTTATGTGATTAACAATAATAGCTACAATTCAATTCTAATGGATATTTTAATAGTTCGATAATTCTGTGCAATTAATTTAAATGATATAAATAATTCCCTTT
This sequence comes from Diabrotica balteata, assembly GCA_918026665.1. Lineage (NCBI taxonomy): Eukaryota > Metazoa > Arthropoda > Insecta > Coleoptera > Chrysomelidae > Diabrotica > Diabrotica balteata. The sequence continues at coordinate 171,331,636 of OU898277.1, read as the reverse complement.
GTAGAATTTTCGGCAGAATATTAACTTTTGATTTAAATTAAGTTATTACATAAAAAGTTCAACTGTGGTGTATACAGAGTGAGTAATGTTTACGTCGTATTTTTAATGCGTTTTATATTACAAAATATTAATTTTTGGCTTGAAGCATAATGTATATGCCATTTATAAAAAAAATAAGTGGAAATCAAAACGTTCATATAAACGTATCTTCAATTGAAATTGTGATTCAATTTAACAAATTTATGTTTTTTTATGTTTTTTTAACCTTTGAACCCTGTAGTCATTTTCGGAAGCAATAGATGTGAATAAGAGACTACATCAGGGAGACGTCGTATCATGCATCTTCTTCAACATCGTGGTCGCAAAAATAGTAAGGGGCTAACGGTCAATACCTGAAAAATAATAATTAAAAAAAGTGTGCAAGTACTAGCGTTTGCAGACAATTATAATGAGGGTTTTTAATCAAATAAAACGAGCATAAAGTCATCAATCAGCCCCGATTTGTCCATTGTTAAATATAGGCATCCTTCAGATATTTCCACCTATTTCTGTTCTGCGCTTTTGCTATTCAATTGGTCACAATTATTTAGACGTCATCGGTTCATTGCTTTGGGGGGTCTTTCTCAGCTTCTGGAGCAATAAAGGAGGCCACGAATGAAAACCAAAAAATCACTATTTAGCCCTTACGGCCAACCTCCTTTTACTTTTCTACTAATGTAACATGTTTACATACATATGCGCATCTTATTTTTTTATGTGAAAAGAATATGCCTGTATATGTAATCGAAAGCAAAATAACAACAAAAATTGCCAAACACATAAAAAAGAAAGGAATAACACCAGCTTTCCGAACAAATAACAACCTAGGCAAATATATTAAAAATAACAAGAGCCAAAATAAAAAACACTTAAATAGTGGTGTGTACAAACTTCAATGTGGCGACTGCCCAAAAACTTACATCGGTCAAACTGGTAGAAATTTTGATAAACGAATAGCAGAACATAAAAGGGCTTTCAAGAATAGAAAAACAGATTCAACATACGCACTTGACCTTCTAGATCATAATCATTCTTTTAATGACAAATTTAAAATTCTTCACATTCAAATAAAGGTCTTAAGCTATCTTTGTTAGAATCTATGGAAATCAACAAATTAAAAAACACAGATATAATTCTGAATGACCAACTTGAGACAAACAGTTCTCCCCTCCTCAACCCATTTCATTAGAGACTATAAATTTGTAAATCCAAGCGAAAATAGATCACTTGAGAAAGGCAATCAGCCGAAACAGCTGTAGTGATAATATTTCAAATTAATTTTGTGGAAGTTTGAAAACAAAGTTTTCAGTGTTTTATTGTTACATAAAATGAATTTCCATCAAGTAACGGTCGAATCCATCAATCATATTCGTTTGTTTATTTACACCTTCTGTCACTGAAGAAAATGGGATTTAGTAAATGCTGTGTTATAAATTCTAAAAATACAACAAAAAATTACTACTACTACTACTACTAAAGCTTTTCCCTTTGACTCAGTGCTTGGTTGAAAAATTATTTGGTGATTTACTTTCTCAAATCCAGTTTTTATTATTGCATCCATATTAACAGTACCTAATGCTGTAATTTAATAATATATTTATTCTTATTTACACTACATACAACGTTTACCTTTGAATAACATACCGACATAACCTCAATCTTACTTTTTCTTCTCATTCTTTTTTTGGGCTACGTCCTTGACAGTTTTCCGGTAACCTCGATCTAACATGAAAGCGCAGTAAATTTTGCTGATTTACGACACCAGGTGTCGCTCTTCCGAACTTGCACCATCCCAATATTAATCATCTTTGAAAGAAAAATCTTGCGACTCGTATGCAAAAGCACTAAGTAAAATAGAAATTGGCATAGAAGATAAGATTTTGAACTATACAAAATATACTAGGATCCGGACATCGCAACATTCATTAAAATAGGTTGGGTTGAATGGGATACGTGAAAAAAAAATTAAAGAAGGCGAAATGTCAAACATATAAAGGTCAATTCAGACACATCAGTCACGTCTCGCCACAGTGATTGCGCCGAACCGAACAATCCGTCATACAAAATATTCTTTAATACAAATATGTTGCCGACATTGACACTCATCAGTTGACAAACAGTTTCCCAGCTGTCAGATAGTTGATAGTTCTGTGACCAAACAGGACCGGTTCGGCGCCGAAACTATGACGGGACTGATGTGACTAAATCGACCTTAAGAAAGCAAGTGACAATACGAAAAAAAGAGAAAGACCGAAGCTGAGATACATAAAACAAATAGAGAATGATACAATATATAAGTATATACATAACTCAGATATTTGAATGATTCAATTAGATCTCCAGCACCATATGTATCTTCCAACATTAACTCATAACCAAATGTACTACAGCCGTCAGCTTGCCTGTATTTATATGAGTAGTCATTTAGAAGACGAAGGGCATTATGTTCTTCTTGAATGAAACTGTCTAGCAAAGGGGGCCTAACGAGATAGCTTATTGTCTATTGTCTTTTCAGAAATTACTCATAAATTTCCTGTGAATCTTTCGTATGCGTTATCGTGATTTTGTCATTATAAAGAGAGCAAAGAGGCATGACAAGCCGCTTATACCAAAAGACTTTATTGAAACTACTGCTAATGCTGGAAAAAATCCGTTCTTAGTATTTTGACTGGATGAATTAAGCTAAATCTTGCTTAAATAAATACTAAAAACTTGCAGATATCTTCGGCTACTATGATTCGGGAAACATATGAAAACTTTGCTGAAGTTATAAAGACAAGTTACTGGGATTTTGCTCCATGGCTTAAAACTTCAGTAATCAAACTTGGAGTCACTAATGCGAGTTTTAAGGAGTTGAAAATCGATATGAAGAAAACTCCTATGCCAGTGTCTACAAAAAAATAAAGAAATGAAAGATATGCTACCATATTTAGCAGAAGAAGCAAAAAGTTTTTACGAACACCTTAAAAATGCTGATTTTTAAATTTTTAATTAAAGTAACATAAGTAAATAAAAACACGTACACAATACGGACTCAGACTAGTTATCACAAAAACCAAATGGATTTTAGTAAGCAAAACCCAACTACCCCCACAGCAACTGATATTAGACAATGAAAGAATTGAACACGAGGATGCGTACATCTACTTGGGAACAACAGTTAACTCAAATTTTGATCAAGCTAAGGAAATACGTATAAGAGTAGAAAAGGCAAGAGCATCGTTCACTAGCATGAAGCAAATTTTCACCTCTAAAAGCCTCACCCTACCTCTCAAAATTCGACTTCTAAAATGTTATGTATTCTCGGTTTTGTTATATGGAATGGAGGCGTGGACAATGACTTCAACATTGATGGAAAAAGTAGAGGCCTTCGAAATGTTTGCTTACCGACGTATATTACGTATATCCTGGACTGAGCACGTGACCAACGAAGAGGTACTACGCCGGATAGGTAAAGAGAGAGAGGTAGGAATAAGTATAAAGAAAAGAAAGTTGGAATACTTGGGTATACACATATAGGTTGGAATACACGTTATGAGACATATTAAATATAGAGTACTCCAGCTGATCCTTCAAGGGAAAATAGACAGCAGAAGGGGTCCAGAGATGAGAAGACACTCGTGGCTCCAAAACTTGCGGCAATGGTTCGGATTGTCATCTGCTGAACTATTCAGATCTGCCGTAAACAAAGTCAGGATAGCCATGTTAATTGCCAACATTCAAAACGGACAAAGCACATGAAGAAGAAGAAGAAGTAAATAAATAAATAACGTTAAAATTATTTTTCAATTAAAACATTTTTTTTGACACTATTAAAAACTTTATTTTGGTAACTTACAACGTTATTTGGCGCTCCTCATTGTTGCATAGCAGCTGAAATCTGTAATTAACGAAAAATTGTATTCGTAAATATCGTATTAAAAATCGTGACAAAGTGACAAATGTTTAACGATATTTCAGCCACTTATAATTCTTAGGTGGTCAACATATTTGAGAACAACACCAACATTAAAATACTTAAATACGGTGAAGAGGTACTTTGAATAAATTTTCCGAAAGTGTACATGAGTCTCCTCATCGAAAAATAATTTACATTCTTGTTGTTTCTGTTTTCGAACTTGTTAGGTTCGGAGCAATGCGATAAAATTTTATTCGAAACATTTTCATACCAAGCTGAAAGCTAATAAAAAGAAGGATCCAAGTGGGTATTTAAGCACAGAATAACAATACACGGCAACACACTTTTAGAGTCAAAAACACATAGGCGAAGGACATGAGTATTTTATGGGGCTGACATTATTTTTTTTATCTACTTGTTTGTAACTGTTGCTAAGTTAAAATGGTTCAACACTTTTAATAATTATGAATTAGTATTGACTTACATTTTTTCACCAATTTTTTATATTGGAAACCGTCAAACCCGGCAATAGAACTATAATTATCATCATTAATGTATATGCGTCCTCTGCTAAACATAGGTCTCGTTTAACTCTTTCCATCTGTCTCTGTCCTGTCCTTCCCTCTTTGCATCCAGTTACTTTTTTTTACCTCTTTAAAGAAGGAAAGAAGAAGAAGGAAAATCTGCATACAGACACGTGTGACTCACCCACATAGTGTTGGGTTACTAATACCTTAACGAAGTAGTGCCAGGACGAGATGCCCGAGGCAGTTAGACCTATGACACTTCATCACGTTAGAATTCCGAGACGGTCGACGTCCAACTAAAAACCTCTCGTCTGTCACTCCAGAAATCAGGATAAAAGGGCTGGTTAAGACAAAACATCCCTCCTGGTGCCCTGCTATTACCCACTTCCCATTCTTTCTCCCACACATTCATCAGGAAAACCACACCTATACGAACCACTAAGGACTTTCAACTCCCTGCTTTAGCAAGGCTGCCATTTCTCTTGCGTCGTCTCTGTCTTATTCTCTTCTATTTCTCTGAGGTGCTATTCGCTTGTTTTTAAATTCTGTTCCTTCCTGGTAAATTTGTGAATCCGTGTCTACCACCACTGATCCCTCTTCGCATCGTTTCGTTCGCGGAATCAAACATTTTGCAGTTATACTCTCTGTCAAACTTCTCTTTTTTATTCGCCCAACCGCTCAAACTCCAACATCGTGTGTGTCACAGTAGTCGAGAGACCACAGTAAAGGCACTGATCGGACTGTACCCCCTAAATCTGAAAAGGACAGTCCACCCAGCTTTGAACCGGGACAAGTGACTTTATCTACTCCGCCACATCACGTGTTGCCTCTCACTTGTGCTGCCACTGACCGATTGTATTAATCTCGCGGCCTTATTTCATCATAGTCATCTCTAGCTCTCCAATGTTCCGCCTCCTACGACTATTTATCCTAATTATTGCACCTTCCAGCTCATGTAAAGCAACACAGCCGATGATCATCCACAGAGGGGCAACTGACACAGTTCTGTAGGCACTTGCTACCTGCATCAGACTAGTTTTGTCAACGCGTACCATGAGCCTCTTGTAAGTTGGTATTTCTGCCACCTCACTACAGACTGGGGCTGCGTAGAGGACGACAAACTGCACAACACCATGAAGTGCCCTTCTCTTTTCGGATTTGGGTCTAACAATATTGGTCATTATCCTCCTCAGCACAGCCATCCAGCCAAAACGCTTTAAGTCATCAATCCATCTATTTTTTGAGCGTCATCTGCTTCGTAGTGCTTCTTGTCTTGGTCTCCGTTGGACAATACGTTTTGTACATCAGTTGTCTGATAATCTGGCGACATGTTATGCCCAAAATTAATAATTTTGGCGACGGGATTTTTTCGATGGCAGTTGGCTGTTGTTTTTTTTTTCTAACGACGTATTTGTTTTGGGATTTGGTCTCTCAGAGAAACATCCAAGGTCTGGGATCTCACGTGAATCTTATTTACTACCTTTTTTGTGAGTGCTAATCTTTCCGCTCCATAAGTGAGTACATGTAATACACATTGGTCAATTTTCTTTTTGAGACATATGGGAAGGTGCGATTAAAATTATTATCTGATCTGGTTATTTCTGTCCAACCGAATTTCATGTCTTAGGTATTTATACAATACAGTCTGCACAATACGCGTTCCACCAACACCAATATTTTCATTTAGCACCAGACTAGTCATAATTTGGGTCTTCTTTATATTAATCTTTAGTCGGACCTCCAAAAAAGCTTAATATAATTTTTTTAAATTATTATTGCATCAACCATACTATCAGTAAGAACGATGTTATATGCAAATCTTAAATAACCAAGCTTACACTATTTATGTTGATGCAATGATCGTTCAGAGCTTTCTTTCCACAGGTATGTTCTAAAAGTGCCGTGAATAGCTTTAGAGAGACGCTGTCTCCTTGCCGTACTCCTCGCTATATACAGAATTTATTTGTTACTTGTTAACCTGTTCCGCTCCATCGTATCCACGTATGGATATTTTTAGGTATGGCGAACTCTACCACGATATCCACATACGGATATTCATACAGGGATATTACTGCACTCTGTAAAAGTGGTGTAGTGCTCTGTAGATTAATTTGAATTACGGTAGGACATGGATATCCATACGGCGATATCATGGTTAGTCATTTTTTTACAAAATTCCCAGAATAATGTAAACAGCTCAAGGTCGACGTTCAGTCTGGTGGCAACCCAAGCAGCGGCGAAATTTATATTATTTATTTAGTACACTTTTAGGTATTGTTGAGAGAGCACGTGCTCTTTTTATTGCCTGTTCTGTTTATATTTAGATACGTAATTGTGTTTTATAGTAGAAAAATGGATTCGGATCTCGAAAGTGATAGTGATTTGAGCTATGAAATAAATAATAGTGACTTCGAGAGCGATTCAGACAGCAATTATTCATCAACGGATGAGGAAGAAGTCATTGATGGGGTACAAATGAGCGGATGGACAGTCGTTACGGATCCGTTTGATGATAAGCTTCCCAGAGATATACCCGAATTTCGTGCTGACTATAACTTTCACCCAGCTATTGACTTTCAAGATTGTATGGAAGCTGTAAACTGTTTTGAGTCATTTGTAAGTAGCAATATTGTTAAAAAACTATGCGAATGGACCGATCAAAGAGCTGATAAATATTTTAATGATAATCCACATACTGCCATGAAAGTTTTTGGTGTGACTTATAAACCAGTGACAACAGAAGAAATGTATGTATTTATCGCACTATATTTTCTCAGTGGATTGACCAAGTGTCCACAAATTTCAGACTATTAGAGTACAGATAATATATGCACTGGTCCTCCATGTTTTCATAAATCTGTTACGAGCCGAAATCTATTTTTGGCAATTCTTAAATTCCTTAGATTTTCACCACCAGAACTTGCCAAAAGTAATGCACCGCTTAGCAGACTAGGCATTTTTATGGCTCTTATTAGAGATAATTGTCAAAACTTAGTAGATCCAGGACCATAAAAAGCAAAAGAAGTCGATTTGGCATCAAAATATTTTCCTTATGTTCCAGTACGCCTGAACTTCGAGGATACACATGGAATTTTTGTATATATATCGGCAAAGATATATATGACATATCGCACATTTCAGGAACAGAAAACCTTTCTTTTTCCGAGAAAATAGTAGTTTATCTTTGCCAAAACCTACTGAACAGTAATCGTGAAGTGATTTTAGATAATTGGTATACATCAGTTCGTCTTTGCGAGTTTCTATTGACACAACAGACTTTCCTTACAGGCACTATTCGACCAAATAGGGGCGTTCCAAAAGAATTAACATTGGTTCCATTAGATAGGCAACAATCATGTTTTGTTCGCAAGAATATGCTCCTTCTAGTTCGCTACAAGGACAACAATGAAGTTTATCTGCTTACCAGTAAACATACTGCAGGATTTTGCGAAAGACAACGATATGTTGTAGGAGGAAATATTCGCTATTATAACAAACCGAAACATGTACAATTCTACAATCAAAATATGGGATCAGTTGATGCAGTAGAGACAAGATTTTGAACCGTACAGTCCTTTGCGGAAGTCCTACACGTGGTTCACCAAAATAGGTTTGCACCTTTTACATCTTATGCTATTGAACTCCAGAGTATTTTACAGCCAAGCCCATCAAAAACAAGTTTCAATGTATAAATATACAAAACTCTGCTGCCGAGGGCTACTTCTAAAATATAGTAAAGGGTATCAAGAAATGAATAAAAAAAATCAACCTACTACATCACGGAAACCGTTGCATGCAATGGCCGATTTTCCAAAAGAAATTGGAAAAAAGAGGGCTCTACGAAAAATTTGTGTAATTTGTAAAAGACGCGGAGTGCGTAAACTAACGAGAAAATGTTGCATTGCTTGTCCGGACAAGCCTGGACTTTGCTCAGCGGAACATTTTGAAAGTTTTCATAAGTAATAAAAATAATGTTCTTTTATTTTTTGCTTTGTTCTGAATATAATTAAATTGTTCACTGTCTTTTTATATATGTTTTATTTTTATTTAGCGTGCCTTTATAAATTAAATAATAGACATAGATACATTTTAATGGTATCCAGATGTGGATATTTTGGTAGTACAATCGATATCCAAGAGTGGATATACTGGTACACCCAAATATCCTTATGTGGATATTCTGGTAAACACTATAAATTGTCATATAAATTCAAATTGCTTTAAACATTTTTTTGGCCCCCATAGGTCAATATCTCTTCTATTATACATCATAACTATCGTAAAATGTATTTTCAATAAAAAACTTTTGCTGGTATACAGCTCCCTATCTCAAAAAACGGCCTGGAGCGGAAGGGGTTAAGATAGTCTTACTGTAGCTGTGGTATTTTGTAAGATGTATTTCATTATGTTGGTGTTGCGATGCTTTCTCGTAGTCCTCGAATATCAGTGCTAATGGCTTGCTGTATTCTGCAGACTTCTCTATCAGGTTCTTTACCACTAGTTGTTAGTGGTCATTAGTGCTGTATCCCGATTTAAATTAAGGTTATTCTCTATTCTATAGAAGTCTAACTTAGCGTCCATTCTTTTTTGGATAATTTTTGTGAAAAGTTTTTAGATGTATATGAGCAAACTGGTAGAATGTTAGTTTTTTATATTAGTTATATTTCCTTACTTGTGTAATAAAATACTAAAATAAAAACCAAGGGGGATGACAAGAAGCATGGGAAGACCTCAATAGAAATGAGGTAGATAACATTAGAGCAGACGAACAGTGGATTTGATTGGCATAAGATAAAGAAAGATAAAAGCAACTGTGAGAGACCGACATTCGGGAGTGGATGAAAAATGGTTGACGAAGAGAGAGAGAGAGAGAGGGAGTTCTGTAAATGGGTAAGATTGAAGTTTTAATCATAGCATAAAGTTCCCATATAGTTTACCATATCATAGGTAGCTTTATGATCTATTAAATCTACCTCGCTGATTTTGCGATAACTGCCACGATAATTGTGGTCCTGCATTTACCATATCTAAATGCCACTTGTTGGGTGATGAGAACTGTATCCAGCAGGTATGTTGGTCTATATCTTTAGGGATTATCTCTGTCTTTCCTAGGCTTTAAAAAGACTATGACTTCAGACTTTCCTCCATATTTTTGTCAGTTTCTCAGATTTAAAACAATTTTTCATTAGTTCTACTAGTGGTTTTCTTGTTATTGTTCCAAATTTCTTTTACAGAGATCGATATCGATATCGAGATCTTTAATTATCTGCACTAAGGTAAAAGGTTCTGACAGCTCTTAAGGTTCTATTAAAACTCTTTACTGAAGTCTTGTTTTCAGCCTCCTCGGATATACTTCATGAATGTGGAGCTCTCAGTAAGATACTGATATTTTAAAAATGCAGCGTTTGTAAAGGTTTTTTTTGTTTTTGTGTATATTATGGTTAAAGACTTTAACAATGAGTTAAATTATCAAAGCTTACAGACACGAAACATACTGCCTTTGTCATTAGGAAAAGTATTCTACTTTTTATCATTTCTAATTGTCTCATTGACTATTCTGAATTGACTAAATATACTCACTTTAAGTCTATAGAACTAGTTCTACAAAATATCCCTTTTGTTTAGGTTCTCTTTCCCAGCAAGAAGACAATACTGCTCATCAGAAAGCCTTTCTTGCCTTTTTTGTTTTTACAAATAGCCTAAATTTTAATTTAAATACTAGTACCGTTCTAATCTTTGATCTAAAAATAACGCTTTTCCGTTGTATTACCATAATCTAGTTGAAAAATACTGTTATAAATGAATAAATCCTTTTTTTATTTAAAAAATTAAATACCCCATAAAATGTGCATAGTAGCGACGTTGTCTAATACGAAGCCATCCGATGGCATTTTCTAGAGAATTGTTTTCAAACGTTTTTCAATAAAACTGTCTGTCGACGAGGTTTTGTGTAATTTGACTTGTTTCTTCTCTCCTTTGAGATATATTCCATGTTTTTTTAAATAATCTTACGATGCTTTAGAGAGCGTTTGTTTGGGGCTTGCTCGTTTTGCTTTTTAGGAATCGACTGTAATAGTTTTTTTTTTATTTTTCGCCAGATACACATTCATTTTTTATTGTATCTGTCTCTAAATGGAAACTTCCAAAATATATTACTTTAAGAAGAAGTAAAATATCGTCTCGTTGGCTAAAGTGATTAGAACTGCCTTAACTGCCTCGTACGCTGTACAGAAGCGAGCATAATCTCGCCTAGTTCGTTTTGGCTATGGACCGTTGAAGTGCTTTTTTGGTTTTTTAGCCTTTAGAAAGACTTACTATATCTTGCATCTTGCATATAAAACACCATTTTGAATAGTAGAAAAATTAGCCACAGAATTTTGAGGTTAGATAGCTCAGCGGGCTGTGCGGCTGCCTCTCATTCGCTTCACTGTCGAATGGTTTAATGGATATGGGATCGAGCCCAAGCTCGGTGTACAGAAAACAAAAAGTCTAACGCAGCAGTTTAAAATTCTAGATGAATCTGCGGCTTAGACTAGGATATGCTGGGATCTGATCGGCCTATGGTGGAGCAGTACGGCAAGAGATAACGGCTTGCGGCTTGGTGATACTCCTCCATAGATCCCTACCGGACAGGCGTAACGCCTAAAAAACCGTATATATATATATATATATTTGAGGTTAAAGGAAAGGACCAGAGTCCCAGCAGGAGTCCTCATAAGTGTACATGACTCTAGGAAAGTCTGATAAGGACTGACTTGCCTGACCTGAAAATCGATCATTTTAGTATACGTGTGTGTAGCAATTTTAGGGATTTCCAGGTCACTGGGTCAATTGGATTTCGAGGTGAAGCAATGGGAACTGGAGTGCGCACTAGTCCACAGACTAAGGCAAGCGATAAGTCGTCTTGATTACTATTTGTCTAAATTAATATACATACTCAAGGTGAAGGGAAGAAACTAGCTGGTTCTAAATTAAACATATGTGTTTATACTCCCTTTCTGATAGGTTATCGTATGTGTAGAAATAACAATGCCAATGCCTGTATTATATCTAGAAAGAACTTTGACAGTTTGCTGCAAGGAGAACCCATGTTGTTACAAATTCGTCTGAGTGGTACGTTTTCTTCCATGTATTTTGGGACTCTGCTTAGGTGTGTTGTCTTACTTCTTTAGAATTTTGTTAGGGCATATTTTATGTAAGGCTCCATTTGTGACTAATTCTTGAATTTATTCTTAACTCTTTTCCTAGCATTACAATCACTTGCGGTTTAATCCCATATATAAATATACTATACTACTGTTTTCAACGTGCTTCAACGATTTGTAAACTACCACAGGAAAATATTCTGATATTTTCTTCTTTCAAGATGGCACTGAAGAACACTGCGAGACCTTTGAATAGTAGAAATAGTAGAAAGTAGAATACTGCATAATCATTCAATAACTGAAATAATATTCAATATCTAAAATGCCATGAACGTTTATTCGGAAAAAATGTATTTATTTGCCAAAAAAATCATACAGTGAATTAGCAAAATTTTCAACTAGATTGCAGTGTGTATGAGTAATGAATTTTATGATAAAATATGAAAATCCGGCAGCAAATTTTTGGTGCAACGCGTCAATCAGACCATCCTTGCATAAATTCAAACAAAATTTGTTGTTTGATCGCGGGACTCTGCGACAAACGGGGGGTAGTGATAGTTGCATTTTCAATCATCAAATGAGTGTTTGCTTTGTTGAATATGATTGAGGTTTCATTGGGCGGGTTCAACTAAAACTTTTGAAATATTTATTGTTTTGTTTGACATTGTGTACGGAGTCGCATCAGTATAAAATGTGTTTAGATAAATATGTTTCAAATTAGTTTTTTAGTTAAAATTACAATAACGACTGTTACAAATAATAAAACAAAATAGTTGTTAATCTATTAAATGAAAATACACTGATGAAAAATACTGATTTGGACATTTTTTTAAAATTTTTAATTTACTTACTACCATAGTAACACTAAATATATCTGTGTAATACAGTTTACTTGTGATAATTATAGAGGCATCACTCTACTCAATATGGCTTATAAAGTGTTGTCCAACGTATTGTACAAAAGACTCCTCCCCTACGCCGAACAAATAGTGGGAGGATATCAACGGACCAGATATTTACAGTGAGGCAGATCCTTGAAAAAACCCTAGAGTTCGGCGTCAATACCCACCACATATTTGTTGACTTCAAAGCTGCATACGACTCCGTTAATAGAAATAAACTTCTACTTGCTATGGTAGAATTTCGCATTCCGTTTGATCTTGTCCGGTTAACTGAACTTACACTCACAGGTGCAGAGAGCATGGTAAAAATCCAAAACGATCTCTCAAAACCCTTCCATTGCAAAAATGGACTAAGACAGGGTGATGGACTATCGTGTCTCTTATTTAACCTGGCATCAATAAATAAATAATTCGAGAGTCGCAGATTACTCCGAATGGCACTATCTTTAACAAATCAGTACAAATTGTCGGATACGCAGATGACATAGACATCATCGGTAGGTCCACAGAATCTCTGACTGAAGCATTTCGGTGGTTAAGAGCATCTGCACACAGAATGGGACTAAATATAAATGTTCAAAAGACCAAATATATATATATATATATATATATATATATATATATATATATATATATATATATATATATATATATATATATGTTGCACTAGGTCAAGCAACCCGACACCTACACGAATAATAATTGATGACCTAGAACTGGAAGGTGTTGACACTTTCATATACTAGCAGGGTCGCTGCTAATTAAAGATAACAACGTCAGTGAAGAAATCAAAAGAAGAATAGTGCTCGCCAATAAGTGTTACTATGGCTTAAGAAGACAGATGGCTTCAAAAATACCTAGAAAAATTAAACTGACTGTATACAAAACACTAATAAGACTAGTGCTAACATATGGTTCAGAAACTTGGACACTAACACAGAATGACCAAGAATTGCTCAAACGTTTTAAGCGAAAAATACTAAGACGAATGTATGAAGGCATAAAAGAACAAGGTTTGTGGCGCAGGTGTTACAATTTTGAGTTGTATAGAAGATGTGGAGAACCTGACGTTGTAAAATTCATTAAGGTAGCACGCCTCAGATGGATAGGTCATGTAATCAAACGAGAGGAAGATGCCATAGTCAAAAAAGTTTTTGACCGAAGAGGGTCGATCGGACAACGAAGAAGAGGAAGACCAAGACTTAGGTACCAAGACAACCTAGAAAATGATTTGAAGTCTATCGGAATTAGAGCATGGAGAAGAGTTGCCAGAGACAGGGGCGAATGGAGGATTGTTCTGAAGAAGGCTTTGGCTCATAAAGAGCTGTAACGCCACTGATGATGAATACAGTTTACTTAAATCCTGCTTGACTGTTCCACGCTTGCCCCTAAATTCTGGCAGTCATCAATTTTGCGGTACTCTTCTTTTATTCTGAATTTTTTAATATTAGGGACCAAACTACCACTAAAGCTCTAAAGGTCATACGAACAAACAGAATTTTACTGATAATGTCAACTCTGAGACCCTAAAAAGAAACAAAAACGTTTGTTGCTTTTATCTCTAGGATTCTTCCCTCGTGGGGTTATATTTGCAAAAATAGGTACATATGTATGCGATTATTTTGGAAAACTTTTAGTGCAAATATCTGTATTCTGTACCTTGGCAGAAAAAGAGCTAATGTCCAAAATGTGCTATAATGAGTTAATATCACTACTAATATAGGCCAATTGCGCACATTTATCAAAAAAATAGCCAATGTCCAAATATATTTTAATTTTCACGTTATTTTTATTATAATTTGGCCTAAGTCCATTAATTTTAAAATGAAGAAAGATCAATGTAAAATAATTGGAGTTTAGCCTTTAAATTATTATTGTAATCAGGCCCAATGTCCAACTTTCTGGACATTACCCTTCGTATCGATGTGTTAAGTAAGAAACTAGTTTTAGCCTGCTATGCAATAAGATCTGTTTCAAACGAAATGAATTTAGCATCTTCCAAAATAACATTACATTGCTAATTACAAAAAGACCACAAAATATACATTACCTATTGACAATCAATGGTAACGTGATAGAACAAGTGGAAAAATATCAGTATTTGGGAACTTTTTTCAATGAAACCAATGATCATACTGTAGAAATAAACAGGCAAATAGAGATTGCCAGATTAGCATTTATACGAATGAAGCCACTCCTAACGTGCAAAAATCTAAATTTGGAGATCAGACCACGTTTCATTCGCTGTTATATATTTTCAATATTATTATATGGAGCTGAGACTTGGACTTAATTCTAGTACAGCCTCCCAATCTGATGTTATTTTTAAATTACAAAAAAGAGCAATACAACACATTGCAAAAGCTACTTCAACAATCACGGGATTTTAACTCTTTCCTCTCTATACATTCTAGAAACTGTTTACTTAATTCGTAAACACCTACATGTTTTTCCAGCAAGAACTAGGCATGACTACTTCACTAGAAATTCATGCTTTGATGTGTATTTACTGATCCCATCCACTGAAATAGTCAAGAAATTTATATTATATTCGGCAAAAAAATTATACAAGTATCTCCCTTTGCAACATAAATCTACAACTTCTTTCCTAAGTTGACAATATCATATCTATCTGAAAGACCTCATTATTCAGTAAAAGAGTTTCTTAATGAATAATTAAGAAAGTACAGTACGTTTAGGTACATACAACAAAGTATTTTTATATAAATTTGTGTATCACATGCAGCAGCTTAAACTTATTCGTCAACTAGTTCTTAAGATTTTATTATGCAATTTGTAATGTAGTGAAATTTTGCAATGGATTGTATTTTTTATTTTTTATTATGTTTTAATCTGTGATATTGACGATTTATGTAATTTAAGTAAATTTTAATTGTTATTATTATTACTACTTTTTTTTTTAAATTTTTTAAGCTTTGTCCATAAAATTGTAAAATTTTCATTGACAATAAAGCATACCTCTATTCTATTCTATTCTATAAAAAATGTACAAAAGACTTCTTCCCTTCAAGTTGTAGAGATTGAACAAAAATATTTTTTAAATTTTAGTACGGTACTATTAGGAAAATTAGAACATCGTAAAAGGAATGATGATAGGAAAGCTGTACCATGGATGCAAATATGGTGGTTAAAATAAACCCAAGAACATGAGTTCCAATGCTTTTACAAAAAAATTTTTGCAGACGCTGAAGCTTTTAAAAAAAATTATTTAGGAAGGGGTTCTACTAGAAATACAAAAAACGAAATGGAAATTGAGCAACCAAAACCCATTAATTAAGAACCTTTACCTCTAGCCGACATTAAAGTAAAAAATCTGTTGGATTTACCTTACACTAGTAAATACAATAGGTTATTTTATCAAAATCTTCAAAAATCAAATGATGTCAATGCTGACACTATTTCAGTTTTAGTCATCAATGGGTTTGGATTAGAAAGTTTAGTTTAGGATTTAATTTAATTTCTTTTGTATTTGGTATCGGTCTCTAGTTCTAAATTATTCAGTATGCTCGTAAGACAAATTATAATTTTTCAAAGCAATTTACAATTATTAATTTTGTCAAAATTTATATCAAGCTCCTACTTACCGTATATATTATCATCTGTACGCTAATAAGTATTTGTCTGACTAATTGAATCAAGCAGCAATATATGGTATTAATATCTCTTTTGAGCAATTTCGTCTTACTAATATTGAAGTTCTCGAGTTTAGTTTTATCGGCTTTAGTATATACAGAGATCTTTTCATTAAGGTATGTAATATCAAAATTAAACGAAAAATTACCTCTAAGAATGTGACAGCCAAATATATAGGACAAAAATTAGTTCCATTAAACAATTTGGTGTCTTTAAAAACACTCCACTGTTGAACAAGTATATAAAATAAACATTTTATTGAACTTGATTCGAAGGTACATAAACTCAAATTGGAACGATACAGGAAATAATGAGCTGAGTACCCAAAGTTGCGAAACAATTCACTTTTTTAAATACTCTTTTTATCCGCCGTGCTGTAGATATTAAAAAACTGAAAATATATAACCACCTTCTATTTATCAATAAACTTCCTAAAACAAGGAAAAGAGCTACAATAATGCTAAGATTAAAACCTAGACAATTAAAAGATAATCCTGACTCATATCACCCGATATCATTATTATTCATCCTTATCAAATCTTTTTTGGAATTTCATCACACACTTTGTTTAGCTTACCCTTCACATCCTTTCAGTTTTAACCTCAGGGTGGCCATTCTTCCACACGAGCGCGTACTGAAAGTCCGCGTTTGATTGAAATATAGAATTTCTCGCATAACTCCCAGTATTTTCTGTAGCCTCTTTGTAAGTCTTGATCCACTCTGATTTATGCCAATCTAGACTGAGAACTGATATTAATGTAATCAAAAATCTGTACTACAATCAAACAGCGGTCGTACGGGTGGAAGATAGTGTGACAAACCAGGTGGAAATTCAAAGAGGAGTCAGACAGGGATGTGTGCTGTCACCACAATTATTTAATGTGTACTCCCAACTAATATTTCAGGAGGCACTATGGGAAAGAACTGAAGGTGTAAGGATTGGAGGGAGCATCATTAATAACATAAGATTTGCAGACGATACCGCAATCATGGCAGAGAATATAGACGATTTACAAACTCTTCTGGAAATTATTAACAGAGAAAGCAAAAAGATGGGACTAACAATGAATATAAATAAAACCAAATACATGGTAATCTCAAAAAACCCTGTTGACAACATACAACTGACATTGGAGGGTAAACCCCTAGAGAGAGTTGACAAATATAAATACCTCTGAGCAATTATTAACTCACAGTTAGATCAAGAGTAGGAGATAAAGGTCATAATAGAAATAGCTCGAAAAGGCTTTATAAAATATAAGTCAATGTTTACAAATAAGAAATTGAGTATGGCCATCAGATTGAGGTTCGTCGAATGTTATGTTTGGTCGCAACTACTATATGGGGTAGAAGCTTGGACTCTGAAAGCCCAATCTATAAAAAAATTGGAGGCATTCGAAATGTACCTGTATAGGCGTATTTTGAAGATTCCTTGGACTGCAAAAGTCTTAAATAAGGAAGTGTTCAGATGAGTTGGACATGGCAGAAAGCTTATGAACACAATTAAAATAAGAAAAACATCGTATCTGGACCATATACTCCGAAACGATGAATACTCTCTGCTACAAGTCATCATGCAAGGTAGA
Organism: Diabrotica balteata; assembly: GCA_918026665.1. NCBI lineage: Eukaryota > Metazoa > Arthropoda > Insecta > Coleoptera > Chrysomelidae > Diabrotica > Diabrotica balteata. The sequence goes on along the minus strand of OU898277.1, from coordinate 171,313,885 downwards.
GTAGATGGACGAAAAGGCTTGGCAAGAAAGAAGACATTTTGGCTGAGGAATATCAGAGATTGGACTAACCTCAGTGTTGAATAGATATTTCACGTTGCAAAAGATCGAGAAGCGTTTAAAGAAGTGATCGCCAACCTTCGTTAGAAGACGGCACAAGAAGAAGAAGAAAACTAAGAACTTAGTACGTTACCTTGTTTCAAAATTGTAAGCAAATGCGGATTGAGAGTCCGCGCGCGTGTACTGGTCTAACTGACATAGCTGTTATATTTATTAGAGTATTTAATTAACAAAAGGTAAGATCACATTTTTTTCAACTTATTCTAATTAGTATGTAAACATATATTGCCATAATATTCATGTGTAAATTAATCTTTTTTCTGCATATTCTTACAATCAAAATCAATTCTTTTTATAAACAATTCATCTTTGCAAATAATTAGAAGGCAACGCAATTATTGGCTAAGTTTATTTTTTCCAGGTGGCGTCTTACGAATCAGAGCAGAAACGCCTTCAAAAGTTAATGGAGGAAGCACTAATAGATGATGAGAAAGAAGAACCCCTATGATGAGATCATGATCACCAAAATGAAGATTATGTAAAAGAAAGAAGTGATAATTCAAAAAGCAAACAAGATAATTTGGATATTTAAGTGGAAGCATCTCCTGTCACCCAAGCATTTTTTATTGGCAAAAACTAGTAAGGGAAAAAAGGCGCACCATTAAAGATTGTTAAAACCAGATCTGTGAATTTATTACATTTAGTACATTTACCTAGTGAGAAAACTAAAATATTGAAAGATCCACTTGAAATCTGGAAATGCTCTTTTAATACATATATGTTAAAAATTATTGTCGAATATACAAATCAGTATATTCCTTCTACTGTAGCCTATTCTTCTCTCAAAAGAGATATACCACCTATGGACATATGAGAGCTTCAAACATTCTCTGGATTACTGTACTTAGCCGGCATCTTAAAATCAGGTAGCTTAAATTTACGAGACTTATATAATACCCAAGGTACAGGAGTAGAGTTATTTTGACTTTTAATGCCTTTAACCAGGTTTAGATTTCCTACTTTTTTATTGTTCTCAACAATTTTTTGTCTCGACCCATTCTTCTCAGCACTTCCTCATTGGTGACCCTGGCAGTCCATGGAATTCTCACCATTTTCCGGTATATCCAAAGTTCAAAGGCTTCCAGCTTCTTAACTATTTGCGCTTTTAACGTCCATGTTTCTACCCCGTTCAATAGTTGGGACCAGACATAACATTCAACAAACCTTAGTCTTAGTGCAGTATTCAGATTATTGTCACAGAACAATCGGTTGCATTTTAAGAACGCTGCCCTTGCCATTTCTATTCGTACCCTGATCTCTTGGTCTGGATCTAATTCTGTGTTGATGTAAGCTCCTAGATATTTATATTTTGTCACTCGCTCTATTTGCTGTCCACCAAGGGTTAGTTGTTCATTATGATAATAAAATAGATAATGGATTATAACAATACCAAAGGGGGTGTTAATACCGTGGACAAGTTGTGTGCTACCTATAGCACTGCAAGAAATACCAGGAGATGACCAGTGGTAGTTTTCTATTGGATGTTAAATGTTGCAGGTATTAATGCAAATGTCATTTTTCATTGCAACAATCCCGATAATGTAACCATCAGAAGATTTTTTTTACAAAGTTTAGCTAGACAATTGGTTGATAATCATCTTCGTGCTCGTGCTTCTCTTTCTTGTTTGCCATCACCAATGAAATTAAGAATTACATAAATGGTTGAATATAAAGATGCTAAAGAAAATAAAGCTAATATTACCGCTTCCAGCTGGTAATATTAGCCAACAAAAAGGACCTTGCAGTTACTGCGACAGAAAAAAGAACCGTCCGACCAAGTATTTATGTGTAAAATGTGGAAAATATATGTGTGTTTACAACATTGCACAGATATTTATAATTATTGTGTATAACATGCAAAATAATTAATAAATAATGTTTTTAACATTAGTTCACTTTATTTTATCAGAAGAATTTTTTAATTCGTCTCATACTTTCAATTCAATATGCCGACTGAGAGTCCGCCGCGTGTACTAATGCAACTTTTTGGGGTGCGTGTACTAAAAGTATATTTGAAAATTTTTTTATTTATATAAAATCCTATTCGATTCCCCCACTGTACAACAAAGTGTATTCTTTTTAGGTTATTTCTTCTGTTTTTTTCATCTTACTTTTTGTATGACAGCGATATATATATTATATAATTATTTAATTCTCTTGAGGCCTCTTTTAACTTTCCAATTTTCAGTGGTATTTTAGTATTTCATGTTACTATCTTAAATGTATCATTATTGTTTGGTTTGTTGTTTTTCAATGTACATCAATTCTTTTTTTTTGTCACCTGGCATATCTCCTTTTGTATTAAAATCTTTGTTGTGTTATTGCCTAATAGTGTTTTGCAACTTCTTCTAGCTGATCTATGCTTCTGTTCCATTTCCAGCTTTTTTCATATATTATTAATGTGCTAAATTTGATTTTAACATTTTGACAGCTTTTCCTTTCGTTTTTTTATCAATTTGTTTATTTACTTTATTTTTTTAATTAAAAAATGATAACAAAAATGTAAAAGTTTCTCTACTACAAGTATCTGAATCCGAATCGGACAAGTAGAACAAATCCGAAACCGAATCGGACAATACTAATGGCTCTGGGGCGACATATTTTTTTCCACTTTCTGATGGTATTGACTTATACCAAGCATGGAATTCAAAGGGAGTTATTTCTGTTTTACATAATTTTAGAAGATCCTGCTTTTAAAGTGTAGAAATAGGAATTTCTTTGGAGTATTATAGTTGAATTTTTTTTATAGGATTTACAACTCGTTTATTACGTTCACCTACATTGAACATAAGAAACTCTGGAATATTATAGTTGTACTTAAATAGTATAGTCCGTCTAGAAAGTATCCGGAATTTTATATTTTTCCTAATTTTAACAGATTTCCTTTTTATAACATTTTAAGACAAAAGTAATGCATCAAGTAGATTGTGCCGATAGTAGGTTATGGACAAAATCGCATGACAACACCATCTGTCAAATATTGTTGTTTGTAAACAGACTTAAGATTTGTGAAATAATGTCGCAAGTAGAAAAAAGAAAAGTGGTGGAATATTTGTATAGAAAGGGTGTCCGAAACGTTAAAAAATTAGTGCACTTGACTGAACTCTGAAAAAATGCAGTGTATGAGACAATAAAAAGGATAAAAAATGGGATAGATATGAGACAGACCAGTTTCGGGTAAACCACGTAAGATTCGCGTAAACAATTTACATGCTTTAGTGGCTTTAATCCAAAAAAAATCACCACAATGACACCTCTGCAAAGGCAACGAACTAAGAATAGATTTTTGTCAACGTTTTCGTGAAGATAATTTTAATAATCTTATAGTCTTTATATCTGATGAAAGTTGTTTCCAGCTTAGTGCAAATCATTTAACAGTCGTATCAAGAGAAAATGTTACCGTTCAAATTTCCAAATTTTCCACTGAAATAATGGTTTGGGGAACAATGTATCAGTGTGGTGCTACACCTTTCTGTATAGTTATGGTACTGTTGATAGTGCGAAATATTGTGACATCCTAAATGGTTTTCTTTTTGAGACGGCTCATGTTTTCTATGATAGAGGGGTGGCGTTTTCAGCAAGATCCATTGAAAACATATGGGTACTGATGAAAATTAAGTGGGATAAAATAAGGTTTGATTCGGTCAGTTTTACAGGCCTGTAACACCATTACCGAGAATTATGGCCTTGACCTAGTTTCGGGTGTACCAGGAGGTTTAGTTAAGTGTTTATATTTAAATGGAGGTTATATAAGTAAATGGGATGAATTATTTATTAAAATTTTATATTTCAAATGATCGAAATAAATACCGTAAAATTATAACTCTGCTTTCTTTTTTCCGGATACTTTCTAGACGGACTATATATTTTGCAGTTTATCTGCTTCATATCGCATATATTTAATTTTAAGTCAATTAATACGATTTCGGTTCTCGTCAACGGTTCTAGTTTTAGGAGTAATAGCAGATAAGGTCTTTGTATCAAGAAAATCATTATACGTTTAATTCATGTACGCTATATGGATGACTTCTTTTGTTTTGGCTTCTTTTGAAACGTGCCAATTTAAAAATGTTTAATAGCCAGTCATGTATAGTGTATAATAGAACATTCTTTTTAGCATTTTCTATGGCACTGTGCATGGAATCTACTTCCATATAAGAATGCCCAGATTCTAAAAAATTATGCTGTACAATATCTAAATTGCTGTTTTTTAAGATAAATAGAAATAATGCTGCAATAAAATGATTTCTGTTTGGACCGCTACAGGTATCAGAGAACAAACTTATTTCGGTAATATTTTGTGGCAGAGATTTTATGAACTTAAGCAGGCATGTACCTATTGATGAATTGCCTCTTTGACTATTAATTTCAGTCCATGCGTAGCAGTGGACTTTTTGACTAGCTGCTTCGTAAATTGTTAGATTGTACGCACACAGCTTTCTAGTGTAGTACATTGGTGAGACATCTGAAGAATATATTTGCAGAACACTTCGTAAATCAAACTTGACACTTACAAAACTATTATCAGTCATTGCGCACTCTTTGTCTGATTTTTTTACTAAATTTGCTTTGTTTCGTCTTTTAATGTGATCCCGATATTTTTCTTTTAAATCTGCAGCTTTTGTCTTCAAATTCTTCAATTCAATTCAATTAAATTCTTCAGTCTTCAATTTTTTCTGTATTTTCAGTTGTTATTTGTTTAATTTGTAATTTGCTTCCCAACTTTATTGCTTCATCTAACTTTACGTCAATGCCCATTTCTTTTCTTATACAATGGACAATGGGTTCCTTATTTTTTTTAACTGTTTTATCTATTGGTATACCTTATATTATTACATTGTTGGTATTTTCTATTTCTCTAGTTCTTTTGTTCTCATTTTAGTCTAATTGAATTTTTTGCCAACTTGTTGATTTCCTCTGTAAATTGATAGGTTTACCTTTGTTCATTTCAGTAATTTCCCTTCTGAATTCTCTTGTCTCTTCTCTATATTTTCTTTGTTCCACCATGATTTCTTTTACTTTCTTTCTTACTTTTTGTATTTGGTTTATAATCTTCAGAATCTAATTCAATAATTATTCGAGTTAACCTTCTTATTTGTTGTAGTCAAGAGTTCTTGGTATGTTTTTGATTCTATTAAAAGCAGAGTCTTCATCTTCTACTTTGTGTCATTTTTTATATTCTTCAAATCTGTATCTTAGCTTCTTACATAGTTTATTTTTCGTAGAAAAGAAATTAGAACTTCCGAATAAATTTACAATTTCACGATTAAACAAGTCTCTACATATTCTTGTCAATTTCAAGTTTGTGTCAAATTTTGATGACTAATATTAAAGAAAATTAGTCTTAGTAATTATAAAAATCGAAAATTTATTTGTATATAATGAAGAAATTTCTCACCATACAGCAGATAACACATACTACAGGTTTACTTGTTTAAGTCTCAAAATGGCCATCCTGTACCATACCCCTTAAAAAACTGTGCCAGGCAACTTTTACGTTTCAATCTGTAGCTGGCTGCATATTAGTGTACATTAAAGGCCAGTGTAGTTTATTAAGCGCGCACTGCACTATAATTAAGATTAATTGTGATAGAAAAGCATGGAGGCTGTTCAATTTACGAGTCTGAGAATTTGCTGCGAACTGATTTTAATGAACTAAGTTTGATGTATCAATTTTGTTATACGGAAAACAAAAATTTGAGAGCAGCCTGCCGGATTCAAATTACCAAATATTTTCCAACTTTCATTAAAAATTGAAGTTTTCTCCATTAGAAACATAAATTAAAATTTAGAAAAAACCATGTTAATTATCTTCTATTAACTTATTGTCATATTTTATAATGAACAAGCAAGAATAATATTGCATTAAAATTTTGTTTTTTTATTAGATTACTATAAGTGGCGTGCTGTTCTTTTTCTTCACGGCGCTGGTCTAGACTCCATCATTTTTTTTGGCACCTTTCTAAATTGATACTTCTTACATGTCTGTACATACCTTATTATTTTTTACGTTATATTAGGGTTGCAAAAAATAATGTTTTTCTTAAATATTTTTGTATTTATTCTATTAACACAATTATACTATTGCAAATGTTAATGCAAGTTTGAAGCCTAAAACAATTATTTTTATTTGATATTATTTTTATTTAATTTATTATTATATTATATTTATAATTATTATATTATATTTTTTTTAAGTTTATTGCACCTGAAATTTTGTAAAATATAAAATTGAACCACAAGTGTTGATCAAATGAGCTTAGTATTTTTTTTTGTTTCTAAATATCAAATTTAAATTAATATTTACATCAATTCTCTTTACATTGTTTCTGTATACATATAAAATGTATATCCCTTGCAAACGTCTTTTGATTCTCTAATTAAGTTCATTTTCTTTTATTAAATTTAAATTATGGATCAATTTAATAATAAAACTTGTTACATTGTCTTTTGAGCCCACAAGTTGATTTATAGGTGTAATATTAACAGTACAAAAATCTTCTAATTTTAATAAGTTTTAAAAATTAATCATTTTAGGGAGTCCAAGTAACATCAAAAGCAGGAAGTAGCAAAGAAATACATTCCAGGATTGGCCAAGCAAGATCAGCCACCAGACAGCTACACGGACTATTATGGAACAAAAAAATAACAAAAGAAAATAAAAGAAGAATTTATAAAATAATAATAGAATGTATTGGACTGTATGGCGTTGAACTCTGGGAAATAAACTAAAGAAACCAATCAAAAATTAAGGCCATGGAAAAGAACTACTGGAGACGATGTTGCCAGCTCACTAAACTTGATAAGGTGAGAAACGAAGATATTCGGAGAGAAATGGAAATCGATCTAGACATAATAGACACAATCGAAGCCAAAAGACTTAACTGGTATGAACACATTCAGAGAATGCCGGAGAATAGATGCCCAAAAAAATAGAAAAATGGACTCCGCCAACTAGAATAAAACGAGGTAGACCAAGACGATCCTGGAGAGACGATATCGACAGAAAACGCTGAAAATTAGGATGCGAGAAGCGGCGCCAGCTGTAGAAGACTCGCTTGTTATATATATATATATATATATATATATATATATATATATATATATATATATATATATATATATTATATATATATATATATTATATTTATTTGATATTATTTTTATTTAATGTATATTTAGAGAAGGCATATGATACGGTACCTTTGAAAAAACTATTTTATACATTGACGAAAGTAGGTCTCAGTAGAGAGTATGTGGATGCTATCGCAAAGATATACAAAAATGCAAGAAGTGTCGTTAAAGAAGGAAACTTTATATCTGAATCATTTCCAATAACCAAGGGGCTTAAACAAGGATGTTGTCTGTCTCCGACCCTGTTTAAAATATATATTCAATCATCGCTAGAGCAGTGGAGAAAACAAGTATCCGGAATGGGAATAGACATAGGCGGTGGTGAATGTCTAACAGCTTTATTTTTCGCAGATGATCAGGTAGTCGTAGCGAATGACGAGGAAGACATGGACTACATGTTTAGAAAACTAAAGAAAGAATATGAAAAATGGGGCCTCAATATGAATATGGCAAAGACAGAGTATCTTAAAATAGGAGATGGTGAAGAAGATCCAGAGTTAGAAATTAGAAACACAAAAACATGCAATGAATATAAATATCTCGGATCTATAATATCTAAAGAAGGCACTACCAAAAGAGACATCGAAAACAGAACACAGCAGGGAAAAAAAGTGGTAAACATTCGAAACTCTCTTCTATGGTCTAAAGATATTAGACACGAAACGAAATTGACAATCTATCGAACCTTGGTAGAGCCTATTATGACTTATGGGGCAGAGGTTTGGCAGATAACGCAGAAGGATAGAAAAAGAATAGAAGTAGTAGAAATGGATTTTCTAAGGAGAGCGTGTGGTATATCCAAAAAAGATCACATCAGGAATGAAGATATTAGAAGGAGGACAAATACTGTATATTCCAGTGTAGATAGAATTGAAACGAGACAACTAGTGTGGTATGGTCACGTGAAACGAATGAATGAAGACAGATGGCCAAAGAAAGCTTTAAATTACATACCACAACAAAGAAGAAGAAGGAGAAGGCCTTCAGTTGCCTGGGAAGAAAATGTACGGCACATAATGAGAGATAGAGCCATCAGAGAAGACGAATGGATGGACAGAAAACTATGGCGGTTGAAATGCGAGAAACGGCAGAGGCTGTAGGAACCTCGCTTATATATATATATATATATATATATATATATATATATATATATATATATATATATATATATTTACATCTGACTATCTGTATGGCACCTCTACATATACGTATAGATTTGGCACCCACCGAAAGGAATTGATTATTTGCATATGTACCTGTGTATATTACATTAGAATTTACGATAGATCATACTGTTACATGTAAAATTATGAATTTGTTAAAAATACAATTATACTCTCTTTATATATTTCGCCATTCTTTTGGACCCCTTTTATACTCGTATTCATTAGGTACCCGATGTATACTTTACTCATTTTCAGGGCTATGTGGCACCCACAATGTATATTTTTTAGCTACATTACAATACATATTACACCCGCTGTGTTGCCACGATGTGCTTATGTTGCATTAATTTTGATATTGATTTCATTGGACTCTTTGGTATCTTATTTATATGTGATGTTTATTTTTAGTTATTATTCAAATGTAGTTAATTTAAATTTATTATAATTGACAATTTTTTTATTAATAAATTTCTTTATGTTTATTTTAAATAGGAATTATAAACTTCCTCATTTAATTTAAATTAATATTTTTACAATTTGCAATTTTGTAATTTCAATAATTTTTTCATTTGATTGGTTTACTCTATACTTCTATTTTAATTATCATTATAAATTTATTAATTGCCTAATTACTATTTCTCATTTATAAGTTATTTAATTTAAATACCAACAACGCAATTTAAAACAACCGAATTAATTCTTTGGAAATAAATTTAGGATAAAGTTCTATATACCTGGGGTGATCGACAAGGGTCCAAACTAAGTATAGTACCTACTTCAAGACGTAATGTATTGATGACCTTATGTTCGTATATAGAATGCCTTTTTAAAATTTAGTTTAACAATGTATTACATTTTAATTTCAAACACAGGTTACCAATTTTAAATGTAAAAAATAACACATAAAAATTTAGCGTTTTTTTCTTTAAGATACATTTACAGATTAATTTCTTAATGTTTTATATTAACGTTAATAATAAACGACTTAAAAACCCTTTATTTAAAATTACGCATAATTTATATAGAAATTTTTGAGCTTTGTACGATTTTTATATTTAAAATTCAATTGAATAAGATGCTATTTATTTTAAAGTTTTCAAAAGTTGACATATTTATATTTACATGCACAATAATGTATTTCATTTTATATATCTATATATTAAACATTGGAATGAAATTAAATGTGTACGAATTAAAACGTGGTTGTATTTAAAATATACAAATAGAAAAATGCGTATTCGGGCCGGCTACCTTTTTTTACTACTATTGACGGTCTAATAAGTAATATTATGTAAATTTGTAATTTTTAGTTAGGAACTACAATTGTGATTTCGGTTATTAAGTTTTCAAAATTGTACAAAATAATAACTAAAGTTTTATTGAGCTTAGAACTTCGTTGTGATTTTGAAAATTTCAACAACTTCCAATACATACTCTAATATTGAGTAGTTCTCCGTTTTATGAATGCTATAATTTATTCATATTTATTAGCTTGGATCCTTGTCGAGCACCCCAGGTATATTAGGATAAGTGAAATATTGTAAAAGTTGAGCAATATTTTGCCATATTTATATTTTATTAGAATAAAATTATTATATGCAGCACGTGTTGGAACAATCAGCACTGCGCACATCATATCTTCAACAACCAATAAGACAAACAAATTCACGTGAGCTTTGTTTATTGTATGCTTTATGATATTTTTTAGTCTTGTTTCAACTCGCAGACAAACGGTTGATTAAGATGTTGTCATTACGTTTCGTACTTTTTTTATTGCAATTTGTTGATGCTGTTTCCACCATTTCCGGTGGCTCTACATATGATATATATTGGAATATTTCTAATAACATTTTTCAAAAAAATAAATTTTTCATCGAAGTGAATCAAGTGGGATATGATCAATTGAATATATTTTGTCCATTTTATAATAGACCGAATAACGGAACGAATAAAAAGCGAATGGAAAATTATATAATATATAGTGTTTCAAAATTCGAATATCAAACATGCCGGATCATAAGACCAAATCCTCGTATAATAGCTGTATGCGATAAACCATACCAGAAGACGTATTATACAATTACATTCCGACTATTCTCGCCATTGCCAAATGGCATGGAATTCAAACCTGGCCACGAATATTTTTTCATTTCCACACCACATAATTATAATTTAAACAGAAGAATTGGGGACCAGTGTAAAATGAAAATAATGATTAAAGTGGAAGGTCACCAGAAGCCTTTGGCGACCTCCATCTACACACCAGTATTTATTCAAAATATATTTATAAAAATTTTAAGATTCATATTTATATTTATTGAATAATTTTTTGTGTTTCTATGAATTATTATAATTTGTAATTGTTAATAAAAATTTCTAATTATTTAATATTATTATTTCTTTATCTACATAATATACCTATTTTATCCTATTATCAATTTGCGATATTTTTTGCCTATTGAATTGTTTTATCGTTATAGTTTATTTATTGTTTTTCTTATGGTATTAAAAATGAATCTCTTGTTGTCGGCGTCCTTTTGATTTGCGAGTTGAAAGTATACTATTGTGGCACAGGTATGGATGGATATCCCAACATTTTACTTTGCGACTAGCCGCAACCTCAATTCTGTGTCATACCGAGAAGTTATTTACTTAATATATATTTCAATTATGTGTTATATTTGCTTGGGTATATAATATAATACGTATTACTTTTGTCACTTCTCTTTTTTCATTTCCTTGATACCCTCTAATTTCTTAAAGATTAATAAACTATGTTCCTAAATAGCACCACGAGTCACTTAACTTTGTATTTATACCTAAATTAATTTGAAAAGTTACATTAAACATTTATCTTTTATAATAAAAGCGTTCCCAACATAGCGTAAAAAGCATTTAATAAGTTACATATTATTTGGGTTTTAAACGATTTCAATTAATGCAAAAACGTTTTTATCACACGGCATTTTACAAGGAACATTTATGTTAAAATATGGAATGCAAAATATGCTGTAATACATATAATGTTTCGAATTTCAGTAAAAGAATTTTACATATAATTTTAGATTTGCTAATATTTATTATTTCAGTTTGTATTTTCTTTACTCATAAAATTAATTATTGAAGAATAGTAAGTGATTACTTAAGTCGGGTGATACACGATGAGAATTGTTGCGATCTTTTTGGGATTTCCTAGTAGGTATAAAGCGCGCTATCTTTTTCTAATGCCAGTGTGAAATGGCTTAAAAAAAGATAGCGGCGCATTGGTAATTTTTCTATTCTGACAAAATTCTCATCGTGTGTCCCGGGACATAATAGCATTCTTTTAATTTATATAGTTTTTGTTTACGTTTGTCTAATAAGCTTGATATAAAATAAACATTTATATAATATTTTTATTTTATTACCCAAATTACCAAAAATTCTTCATTTGCATATTCTGTTGATTATATTTTTTAAATATAGCTAAATTTAAATTAAAATACATAACACATTTAACCACATTCGTAATAGTTGTGTGTCATTTCTATACATTATGCAATTTGTTTGTGCATGTTTATTTTTATGTTTAATGTTTGTATTATATTTTATTTAACATGTGCAAACGATTTAGTTTACAACACAACAGGAGGTCATCATTCAAAGAAACAAGTTACCTTCCCGTTCCGCCCAGTTTTTATTGCTTGAGGAATGGGTACCATTTCTGTTATTTTGTTTTTCTGGGAAATATTTTTTTAAATCAATTTGAGGGTTTCGTAAGATTAAAATAAAATTAATTCGAATATTACTTTTATGTAGAAAATAAATACAATTTCCTCTCATTGCTGTTATTGTAAGGAGTTTAGAAATGAAATACGTGGTATTGCCGTTTAAATGTTTTTATTACTTTTGTATTTCTTTGCCTATCTATTTTAAAACAATAATATACTCGATAAAAAAAGTTTCTAATAAATTAGTAGTAAACAAACCCTTTATTTGAATATTTCCGTGTAAATGGTATTGAAAACACGCCCCATGAACTTTATCTAATTATATAATTATTATTACTGCAGATATTATTTAAATAAGATGTAAAATTTATAAGAAAATTTTGTAAAAACTTTAAACTATTAAATTAATAAAATATTTTTCATTGACGTTCAGTGTATGGTATTAAAACAAGAATTAGGTAATACTTTGTGATCAGGTTATATTATTTAATATTAAATGGATACAAAATTACAATACTATTAATGTTAATTTAATTACAAGTTATTTAGTTCGGTTTTTTTGAATATAAATTTTGGATATACACTTTTATCTTAAGCCACGACTTGTTACTTAAAACTTTTTTATTTTCTTGTATTAACTGCTCACATTCTCTTTTCTTTGGAGGTCTCTTAGTTGTAATATGGTCTTTAAAAAAATCAGTTACAAGTTTTTTTTGTTCCATTGTCCAAGGAACTAGTGTCCTTGCTTTCTTTGCCTTATGTTCGGATACGGGAACGGAAGATACAAAACTTTGGGTACTGGTTGATGGAAGAGAATTATCAATTGTAACAGGAACCCGGTCATTTATATCCATATCTGAATCCTCGGAATTTGAATTTAATAAATTTTCATTCAAATTTACTTCAATCTCATCTATGGACTTTCCCTTATATTGGGCACCATTACCACTTTCCATTAAAAGTAATAACTTTGTAATTTTTGCCGTTTGGTAAATATCGTTGGGCAATCTATACGACTTTTTATGTACCTCCGTTGTGTGGCCCATAAACGTCGAAAGTTGTTCCAAATCATTCTCTGTCATGCTAAACACCTGAGTAATCGTGGCTAAATGCTTCCGTAGCCTGGTTGAAGTGATAGCTCGGGGATTTTTGACACCGCTCCTTGAAACTATTTTACTCAGAGTTTTATATCCACAAATTGGTGTCTGGTATCCCGGCCTTCCAAAAAGGTAAGGATTATCGTCGGAAATAAAATTGGACCTGTGTTTTAACATGACATCTATATGATTTTGGACTTCTGGGCTAAACAACACAGGTACTCCTCTACCACGCTTTCCCCTTATAACTACTCGCTTAAATTTTTTAACCAAAATTTTTTCGCTGGCTGTTAAAATATTGCCGAACTCTTCATATTTTTGGTCATTACAATTTGTTTCGCTGCATTTGTAATAAAATAGCGGCATCCTTTCAAGCTCTCCAGGCCTTCGCCTATTCAATATTATTACTTGGCAAAATATTATTTCTACCAACGACGTATATGCTTCTGCATTTAAATTAGTTGATTGCAATTTTGAAATAGCGGCTACTGCCTTTTCTAATAAATATTTTTTTAGAATATTTAAATCCGACGATAACGGAACAAGTGTTATCTTATTCCACTTCTTAATACTTAAGTCATTAGCGGCCTGACTGCTTATTTCATATCTCCAATGAGATTCAAACAGCTTTATTAGTGTTTTTAAATTTGCCTCCGCCTCACCGGCTGCTATTGTCGAATAAAATTCTTTTCTTTTGAGGACAAATACGATAGCTATTTCGCAGCATTGTTTAAGGGTCGTAGCAATATTCAAGGCAAAAGTTGGGGATTTGAATACTTGGTTCGTTTCGTCGTAATTTGCAACAATTTTGGTGGCTTGCACAAACAGGTCAAAGTTGGCTGGTTGAAGAGAGTGAAACAAATTTCGAACATTATTGTTCAATTTTTTAATTTCAATTAGTATTTTTGCCAGCTCTCGCATTTTTCTTGATGCAACATTAACGAAATGTGCTTCCCTATGTACCGATATGTAGCGAGAGCCAAATGCACATATCAGTTCATCCTTTTTGGCTACAAGGGAAACAGAATCTGGTCGCATCCGCGGAAAAACCTGATTTCTTAATCGCTCATCAACTTTTGTTTGTTTGGTCAAAAAGTTTTGACCATCGGACTGAGCAGTCTTTGAATTGCTGTTAAGATTTTTTGCACAAACTTTTCTGTGTTTCCACAATTGTTTTTTTGAATAAAATCCATAACAATTTGTGCATGGTAAATAATCTTCTTCATTCAAAAGTACCGATGTCTTTTGTGGTCTTTTGCAGCCTTCAGAATTTATGATGAAATTGCCTTTTTTGCGCAAATTTGCTAAAAGTTCTTTCCTTTCGCGACTGTTCTTTGGTTTAGACAATATGCGCTGGACCTCAATTTCGTCGGGATGGTTTCTCTCGATATGGCGAGAAAACTGTAAAACCATTGTATCACAAAAGTAACAATGGTTCTTAAGACGAATGCGCTTTGCTTGGTTCATAGGATGATCTTCCGAAATTTCAGGATCCTGGTTTTCGATTTCGGTGTCGGATTCTAAATTTAAATTTTCATTGTTCAATGGGTCCTAAAAATTTAAATATATTAGTAATTTAACACGAATCAATAAGTAATTAATCTATTAGTTCACCTCTAAGGCAACATCCTCGGATGAACATGAAACTGCATCGCTCTCAGAAGAGCTACTTTTGGTTGATTCATCCATTCCGAACTCAGGGTCTTTATCTGAATCATAGTATTCAGTACTATCCTAAAAGCAAAAAAAAAACAGAGTAATTAATTTATTTATTATTTTTCATTTTAATTATCTTACGGATACATCTGAAGGTGCAAAATCATAAATAGAAGCAGGCAGCTCAGTAATTGATGTTTCGGTCGCAGTTTTGCTACATATTTCATTGGTTTCCTAAAACAAAAATAATTTACAAGTCGTTCTGATAAAAACATTGCATTAATTTACCGATTCATCAGAACTATAATCGGCTACAAGTTGAACAGGCTCACAACTTATGGGGAATGATATTTTTCCTTCAACATTATTTATCTCAGGATTTAAAATTTTAGGAACAGACGCGCAATTGCTGTCTTTTGCTACCTACAAAGCGACAAATTTTTATTAAAGAATATTAGACAGCTTTCTAAAATTTACCAAAAATATATTACATATTTTAGATCTCGTAAAGGTAAAACATCAACAAACCTTATGTTCTTTTTTTGGACAATTAGAAGTGAATTGTACACCTAAAAAAAATTAATACATGGTGATAAACAAGGCAACAAAAAACTGAATAATACAATCGGTTCTATTTTGGCGAGTTTTGTTTTATTAAAAACCCTACTAGAATAAATTCTGAACTTATATTAAGAAATAGCTACGATTAATTTATACTTTATAAATTATACTAAAATGACTGTCTTGTAGCTCGATAAATCAGTTATGTACTTATAAATATAATTCATAATTAGTTTATGATGCCATAATAAAAATAAGCAAAGTTAATAACTCCTTTTAAGTCACCATAAGCGAAATATTTGAAATAAAATTCTGACGTTAAGAAATTTAATTTAAATTAAATACTAAATGATAAATTTGTAACGCGGAAACTTAATAGTATAATCACATGTACTATTTATAGTTTCGTTTTATTTCGGAGCTTTGATATAGCCTTCCCAGTCACTAATAAATGGCCTATCGTGCGTGCGTTACATAGCTTGAGTTGCATTATTGTTTAGGTAATTTTCGGGAAAACCCTGTTCCTAAGATTCAGTACACAAAGCGCTGGTCAAATAAAAACCTTTTAAGGGTAGAAATATGTAATCTTAATATTTATTACAGTAAGTAGGTAAAATTTTTGAATGACTCAAATTCGTAGCCTGTAAAATATCCCTCAATGAAGATTTTTACATACTATTTATATTAAACTCTAATTAAAGAAAGGAATCTATCCAGAAATTGTGTATTGTGTTTCAAAAATGTCTATCCCAAGTAATTGGACCAACTATTTTTTTTATTGTGAAAAAGCATATCATAATAATATTTATAAACTTGTTATATATAAATAAGTCTATGTGTTAGATATAATATTTTTGAATTTTCACTAATGGAAATGTTCGTTATTTCACATAGTATTATTTTTTAAATTATCTTTTACATGTCAAAAATAATAAATTTTCTTATATCGTTACTACATGTCATTTTCCTTTATTTAGCAAAAATTATTTCGATACGTTGTGTAATTGTTTAAAGTCTGATCAAATAATATATATACTTCATCTAATTTAGATAACGACTTACGTCATTATCTACGTCAGAGATCGAAGTTGACATACCTAGTTGCCAAAGTATAAAAAAATCCTGACTCCATTTTAAATCAAATAGGTCACATAATTATTGCAAAAGTATTACCATCTCTTTACAACGACTATTTAAATTCTTACGTGACATTTTTGAAATAAAATACACTAATTTTGTTCCAAAAAGAACAGATTTTATTAAATAGGTAAAAATATAAAACAAGAGGTATTCACTTTAAAATTCAAAATAATAAAGTACAAAAAGTGTCAACACCGCAACTGTCAAATAAGTGTTACCAATTTATGCCAAAATTTTACCTTCGTTCGATTACAGTTACAGTGTGTTCCGAACAAATGTTCTTGATAAAAACTCTTTATAATGGATTTATACAAATTAAATGAAACATATTATTGTGTCTTTCTTTAAGTTAACATTAATAGAAATTTTTAAATATTATTTCTACGCGTATATAATAAAATATGTCTAGTGGCTGTAATGCCAGTGTACTCGGTAAAGTGATTCTAAAAAGAACACACCTAAACCCTAAATATTTCGTGTTGGTATCATATGACGTCACAGGCTATGACACCGATGACGTGCATCGTTATATAAATTAGATGAAGTGTAGGTTTCTATTATTTCTATAGCTGCTTTTTTAATATATGGCCACTTAGTTACTTTCAAATAGTTTATTAAATAACTTAATATATATTTCGACTTCTTAAGTTAACTTCAGAAGTATAATAAGGAGCTTAGCTAAACAAGTTAATATTATTCCAAAATAATATACAGCCACAACAAAACAGAAAAACAAATAGTGCGGGGAGGGGTATTTTTTATTTACATCAAAGGGCAGGTAGACAACTTTAAAGTGGCGACGAAAATAAGGCAATACAATTCATTCATAAGGGGTTTCCCTTGTCTAATGGCTTTATGGCTTTCAAAGGTTTTTAAAAGATCTAGAACTTAAGCCGTTATTGACCATATGTATCACTTTTAAATTGTCTATGGAAAATGGTGTGTTTGTTTTTAAACATAAGTTTCGCTACGTTATAATTTGTTTTATGTAACTGCAAAGAATTTAAATGTTCCTTAAATCTAAATTCAAAGTTACGTACGGTTTTCGCGATATAAACAAATAGTGTGGGGAGGGGTATTCTTATTTACATCAAAGGGCAGGTAGACAACTTTAAAGTGGCGACGAAAATAAGGCAATACAATTCATTCATAAGGGGTTTCCCTTGTCTAATTGCTTTATGGCTTTCAAAGGTTTTTAAAAGATCTAGTTTTAAGCCGTTATTGACCATATGTATCACTTTTAAATTGTCTATGGAAAATGGTGTGTTTGTTTTTGAACATATGTTTCGCTACGTTATAATTTGTTTTATGTAACCGCAAAGAATTTAAATGCTCCTTAAATCTAAATTCAAAGTTACGTACGGTTTTCGCGACATATACATATATAAAGAGTCAGAAGAATTGCAGATTATTTTATAGATTCCGCTTTTAATATTTTATCTTTATTTCCTAATTTGTTGTTGATCAATATCTTTTTTAAAGTATAGTTGCTGTAATAAGCTGCAGTGATTTTTAATTGTTTTAATTTTATGAATGTTGACCTAACTTCCTTATTATTCTTTAATTATTTTATAGCAAGCTTATTAGACAAACGTAAACAAAAACTATATAAATTAAAACAATGCTATTAAGTCCCGGGACACACGTTGACAATTTTGTCAGAATAGAAAAATTCCCAATGCTCCGCTATCTTTTTTTAAGCCATCTTACACTGGCGTTAGAAAAACGCGCTTTATACCTACTAGGAAATCCCAAAAAGATCACAAAAATTCTCATCGTGTATCACCCCACTAAGAGTCCCTAATAAGTCGAAATAAAGGTTTTTAATAAGCTAATTGAACGTAACCAAGTGCTTTCTATTCGTTCCTTGATGTATCTAAAATATTCTTTCAATAAGTGATTACAGCTGAATTAATCGAATTTATGTAAAATTTATTTTGTCGAATTAACTAAACAAAGTCAACATTTCTTTAGTTTTATTAATATTAATTTGAACGGTACATCATAAATATCATTATATGATTTACAGTAATTAGTTTAAAATAAATAAATTTCATAGAAATAATTTAACTTATAAAAATTATTCTAATCGAATACAAAAGAGCGTTTGATAGTCTTTTGAAATTAACATGAACAATATTCGTGAAAATAGCGCTTTCGCTTTCTTCTTACCCTATACCGTTACTGTTTTAATAAAACGGTAAATTCTTTACCTCATAATCTATTACTGTTATTTAAAATAACTATTGCATATATAAGTTTGTTTTTTTTTGTCAATTGTTAAAAAAATCGCTGTTTTTTATTTGAAGGTAAACCGGAACTCTTAAGAATTCATAGGTTTATTATTAAAATAACATCAATGTTAATTCTAGGTATTTTATTATTGCCGTTTTATTGTAAATTCGGGCTTTAGACACGAAAATGGTATAAATTCATTTTTGTATATACAAATATAATATTTTTTGCCGCAATTAAAGTAATAATGAGTATAATGGTTTTTTATTGTACAGTAGTATGAATAGATGAAATCAAATATGCTATCAAAAACTCTAAAGACAATAAGGCAGCTGGATTAGATGAAATACCAGTAGAACTCTTAAAACTAGTGGAAGAGGACAACTTGGAAGTATTGGCAGATTTATTCAACACGGTGTACGATACGGGAATAATACCACAGGAGTGGCTAAAGTCAGCATTTATAACCATCCCTAAAAAACAAGCAGCAAAAGAGTGCTCTGATTATTGAACACTGAGCCTCATGAGTCATACTTTAAAAGTTCTGCTAAAAATAATACATAAGAGAATATACGAAAGGCTAGAGGAGGATATTAGCGAGACGCAGTTCGGGTTCCGAAATGGAATGGGTACTCGAGAAGGACTATTGGCCATCAACATATTAATTCAGCGATGTCGGGATGTGAATGTTAATCTACACTTGTGCTTCGTTGACTACGAAAAAGCTTTCGATAAAGTAAGACATGAAAAACTAATATCAATACTTATGAACAAGCGCATTGACAGTAAAATCATAAATATAGTGCAAACATTATATTGGAACCAAAGTGCCATAGTTCAAATTGATGGGCAACACTCAGAAGAAATGAAGATCTGTAGAGGAGTTAGACAGGGATGTGTGTTATCACCACTTTTGTTTAACTTATATTCTGAAGAAATTTTCCAAAACACGCTCAATAATATCGAAGCGGGAGTCACCGTTAACGGAAAATTAATTAATAATTTAAGATATGCAGATGACACTGTGATCATAGCAACGAGTATAGAGGATCTACAACATCTTATCGAAAGCTTGAGTATAAATAGTGCTGAGATGGGAATTACTATAAACGCCAAAAAAACGAAGTACATGCTGATTGCAAAAGGGCCACAAAATATACATCACCTATTGACAATAAATGGTAACGTGATAGAACAAGTAGAAAAATATCAGTATTTGGGAACTTTGATCAATGAAACCAATGATCATACTGTAGAAATAAACAGACGAATAGAGATTGCCAGATAGGACCCTTAAGCTAGCGGGGACACATGAGCGGAATCCAATTTAACCTACGTAATATTTTTTCACTCATTTTCACTAATTTATTACCACCCTAATAATTTTTCACCACCAAACCAACCTTAAGGGGAGCGATTCTGCTGGCTTAAGGTTCAAGCTAGCAGAATTTAAAAAAAAAACTTTTTGTTGATGGCATATTTTTTCACCCATTTTTCACTAATTTATTACCACTCTAATAATTTTTCACCACCAAACCAACGTTAAGGGGAGCGATTCTGCTGGCTTAAGGTTCAAGCTAGCAGAATTCAAAAAAAAACTTTTTGTTGGTTTTCACCCATTTTTCACTAATTTATTACCACCTTAATATTTTTTCACCACCAAACCAACCTTAAGGGGAGCGATTCTGCTGGCTTAAGGTTCAAGCTAGCAGAATTCAAAAAAAAAAACTTTTTGTTGATGGCATATTTTTTCACCCATTTTTCACTAATTTATTACCACCCTAATAATTTTTCACCACCAAACCACCCTTAATGGGAGCGATTCTGCTGGCTCAAGGTTCAAGCCAGCAGAATTCAAAAAATAAACTTTTTGTTGATGGCATATTTTTTCACCCATTTTTCACTAATTTATTACCATCATAATATTTTTTCACCATCAAACCACCCTTAAGGGGAGCGATTTTGCTGGCTTACGGTTCCAACTAGCAGAATTAAAATAAATATGTACGACATACCATAGTGTTTTGATAGGTTTTTACGAATTTATTACCACCCTAGCAATTTTTCACCCCTTAACTACCCCTTCAGAAGTCAATAATTGTGATAGATTAAAATTAAAGGAGAATTTTTTTTTCAAATTTACTCTCCTCTACTTATAACTGAAATAAAAAAGTGTTTAGTTAAGATTTTACTAAACTTTGACCATCCTGATAATTTTGCTCCCATAAACCTTTTCGGAAACTTGTCTGCTAACTCAATATTCGAACCAGCGAAATTAGAAAAAAACGTATTTTTGAAATATTATAGTATTCTATACCAACTTAGTAATTTTTTATCCCTCGACTAACCCTTGTTGGAAGTTAATAATTCTGCTATTGAAAAAGTATTGTTTTATAATTTTACTCTTTTCTGTGGCAAATAGATTTTTGTCTAATGCCATTTCTCTCTCATACACACACATACACACACACGCACACCTACACACACACACACATACATAATTTTACTAAATACTATTTATAAATAAAATAAGAAACCGCTCTGGTTGGTTTTTACTATTAGTTATCCAACCTCACCAATTCTACCATCTAAACATTTACGCTAGTTAAATACAAAGCAAATTTTTTCGGAAATATGAGATACGATAGTATTGTGCTAGATTTTTACTAATATATTAGCATCCTAGTAATTTTTTACCCTTTAACTACCCTCCCAATCCGGAATTAATAATTCTGCTAGGTTAAAATTTAAGGTGATAAACAATCTATTTCTATAATTTAACTGTATTCTACTTTTAACTGATTTTATAAATTGATTGCCAGGTTTTTACTGAATTTGATCCACCCTTATAATTTTTGACCCCCTGAGCCTCAGTTAACGGGAAACATTCAAAAAGCTACACATTGAGGCTAGGTGAATAAAAAAGCTTTTTTTGGAAACACAAGAGTGCTCTCCTAGATTTTTACTATATTTTTACCAACCTAGTCATGTTTTTCTCAACTACTCTAATTGAAAAACATTTTCAAATCTTATTCTATGCTAACAATTTTTTATTTTTTTAGTGTTTAAATATTGAAAATACTTTATTCCAAAAAACTATAAATTTGAACCCTTTATGAATATAAAATAACTGAAATCGAGTTGAGTTTTAGTCAATACAATGGAATTTTTATATTTCACAGAATAAATTACCAGGTAATTCAAACTAACATTTCAGGTATTACCAGGTAATAAACATTCAAAATAACATAACACACAAATTGAAATAATTTTATTACGTCTATTATATTATTTAACTAATTGAAAAGAAGGGTCGGGACCGTGCGTATCTATTGTTAAGAGATTAAAAGATTTGTATTCAGTAGGTACATGAAAATTTGAAAAATAATTTAGGTATTTAATATTATTCAAATAAGAAGAGTATTAACGATTGGTCAAACCATATTTTTAAGATTATGTGTACCTATAGCACAAAGAATTTATCTTGGAAAACATTTTAGGATATAAATATTTTAAGTAGGTATATTCAAATAAATCGGAAATTACCGGTTGGTCAGAACAGCTGTTGTAGATTATTTGCGTAGTAAATTAAATTTAAATTAGCAGCATTTTAAAAATTTAAAGATCTTTGTATTTTTTTAATTCTTTGTCGAATTTTCATTCATTGTGTTGAATATAACTAGAAATTAAAGGGCATTTCAAAAAATATTAACCTGTTTATTTTGTTTATGGAAATGTTTAGAAGAATCGACCAAGGAGAGATCTGGTTTCTCGGGACAGTTCGCACACTCATAAATTGGGTTTTTTCTAATGTTTAGGATAGTACTTACTCTGCATCTTTTTATTATTAATTTTTTATATTAATAATTCTATATCAATTATTTATAGGTAAATGTTCGCGTACGATATTCCGTCTTTCTTTACTTTTTTTATGAATTAATTTACGAATTAATTCTAACCTTCATACCGTTTTTTATGTGTTTTTTATTTAATATATTGTTTAAAACTAAATCTAACTTTCCACGGTACCATCGATTCATCTAGTGGTCATTCTTTTACTGGATAATACAGAGCAGTCATTTTATAATTAAAAAGTATATGACTGTTGTTATTCTATAAAACCGATCTACAGAAATAACATTAGGTCTCATTGGATTATGGATGAAGTGTAAGCACCCTAAAATTTAAAGAACAAGATCTCTGCCGAAAAACTTAACATAACACGTTTTTATTTCAGTTATAAGTAGCGAAGAGTAACATTGTAAAAGAATATTTTTCACCTTAAAGTTTAACAGAATTATTGACTTCCCATAGGAGGCAGTTGAGGGGTGAATAATTGCTAGTGTGGAATTAAATTCGCAAAAACCTAGCAAAACACTGTGATATTAAAAAAAATAATTTTTTTCTGATTTTGCTGGTTCAAATATTGAGCTAGCAGGAACATTTATAAATAAGATTAGTTTAGAAGTGCAAAATTATTAGGATGCTCAAAGTATAGTAAAAACTTAACAAACCACTTTTTTTTATTTCAGTTATAAGTAGAAAAGAGGAAAAAATTTCTTCGTAAATTTTAATCTAACACAATTATTGACTTTTCACAAGGGGTAGTTAAGGTGGTAATAAATTAGTGAAAAATGGTGAAAAAATATGCCATTAACAAAAAGTTTTTTTTCCAAATTCTGCTAACTTGAACCTTAAGCCAGCAGAATCGCTCCCCTTAAGGTTGGTTTGGTGGTGAAAAATTATTAGGGTGGTAATAAATTAGTGAAAAATGGGTGAAAAAATATTACGTAGGTTAAAATGGATTCCGCTCATGTGTCCCCGCTAGCTTAAGGGTGCTTTGCCAGATCAGCATTTATACGAATAAAGCCACTCCTAACGTGCAAAAATCTAAATTTGGAGATCAGACTACGTACCATTCGCTGTTATATATTTTCAATATTATTATATGGAGCTGAGACTTGGACATTAAAAAAATGTAATTTAAAAAGAATCGAGGCCTTCGAACTCTGGTTATACCGCAGAGTATTGAAAATATCATGGACTGATAGAATTACAAATAAAGAAGTACTGGAGAGGGTTGGTAAAGAAACAGAACTAATCACCACTATACAAACCAGAAAACTGGAATACCTAGGCCACGTGATAAGGGGACCAAAATATGAAATTTTGAGACTGATAATACAGGGAAAGATTCAAGGAAGAAGATCTGTTGGCCGAAGGCAGAACTCATGGTTAAAGAATCTACGTGATTGGTACCAATGCAGATCGATTGATTTGTTTAGAGCAGCAAGTTCTAAAATAAAAATAGCCATTATGATTGCCAACCTCCGTAGGGAGACGGCACTCTAAGAAGAAGAAGTATGAATAAACGCTTGTAAATATTTATATCCAAAAGCATACATACAAAACCAGAACATGAATTATGGGTGTACGGGACTTAAGTATATTTTTTAAATTTAACTTTATATTAATATTTGATTTATAAAAATGAGATATAGAACAAATATTTACCTAGCATATAATATAAACGCAGCAATTTCTTGAAAATATAAAATAAAAAAAAATTAAGTTCAAAATAGTTCGATTGTATTTTTAATTTAAGAAAAGGAAAATTATTGAAAATATGCATATTACAAAAAATATATTCTTTGTACTTACCCGCTAATTCCAACATTTTCTGGGCGCGCGAAGAATTCATCACAATTTATTTATCAACACGAGTATCAATAAAAGTAACTATTCACAACAGCACAACTTCTGTAATAAGACTTTTTCGAATTGCGGGGTTGACAAATTACGGGGTGCCGAATGTACGATCAAATGTCGTAGAATGTATACTTTGAAATATACGCGGCGATACTAGAGACATTTGCGGAAAAAAATGTAACTACAAATACACCCAAATTTTTATTTTACTATTAATTTGGCACCCCCCTAAAACTGTGTTTGTTGCCTAAATATTATGATTTTCTAGCATTTCAACACAAAAAACTTTCGGCACCCGATATACGGGTACTAAAAGTAGGTGGGTGCCATATCATATGAAAATTTGGAAATGTATGGGTGCCATATGTATAGTCAGATATATATATATATATATATATATATATATATATATATATATATATATATATATATATATATTTTTATTTAAAAAAAAACCGCCACTTTTGAATTATGAATTATTTATGAATTGGTTTGGGGGTGGGAAAACACTCCTTCTATCGACTGGGCGAAAAAAAAATTTAATCCGGAACTTAAAATCCGGGGCGCTCAGAAAAAATTACCATATCTTTGTTAAATATGGACCAATTCCGCAATTTTTTTATCTAGGGTAGGGAAAAAATTTTGTGAAAATTTGCGACAGTTTTTTTGGCTGCGATTAAAACTTTAGTGAATATTACCATTTCTTTTTAAATTATTCTTAATTATTTTTATAAAAAAGAATGCAGAAAAAGCTTAACTTTTCACAAAAAAGCAGAGAGGAGTGCTACAATAATGATCGAACCAGATACAACATGCTATCTGTGTGTATAGGTATTTTAGTATTAGGAATTATTAATGGTTAGCCCGCAGAAGGCATCCTAGATGGGAAGTGTGGGAAACAAATGCAGCATTGTATAGCTGGAAGTGTCTACTCTTTCAGTACAAAAACACTTTTTTGTCGCTGTAGCAGTAGTTTTTCTGTCGAGGTTAGAAAATAACGTGTTTTTTTCTCGTGCCGATAACAATGTGTGACGAAAAACATGAGCAGCGGATTAATGTGAAATTTCTTGTATAAACAGGTTTCTGCTGGAAGGACGAAAGAGCGCCGAAGATGACCAACATTCAGGTCTCTGTTTCAACTCAGCAAACAGTGACCAAAATAAATGAAATTGTGCGCGGAGATCGTCGTATAAGCATTTAAATTATTACTGAGACTGTAAACGCCGATAAAAAAACTGCCAGAAAAATTTTACATGACGAATTGGACATGAAGAACGTCTGTGCAAAGTTGGTACCAAAAAATTTGACCCCTGACCAAAAGCTCGTCCGTGAACAGATCTGCTCAGATTTTCTTGAGAGGTTTCATGAAGAGCCTGAATTAATATAAAACATTATCACTTGCGATTAAACCTGGATATTCAAATACGATGTTGAAACTAAGCGACAATCCATGTACTGGAAAACTCCTGCATCGCCAAGAATGAAAAAAGCAAGGATGTTGAAATTAAAATTTAAAGCCATGCTAATCGTTTTTTTCGACATTTTCAACAGAGAATCAAACTGTAAACCAAACTTATTATTTGGAAGTTTTGGCAACGCTGCGAGAGCGAGTTCGTAAGAAACAGTCCGAATTGTGTAAAAACAAGCCATGGATCTTGCATCAGGACAAAGCACCTGCCCATAACGCGCTGTCTATGTAGCATTATTTAGCCGCTAGAGGCATTCCAGTGCTCGAACACCCACCATACTCGTCCGATTTGGCATCCTGTGACTTTTTGCTGTTTCCGAAGATCAACTCTGCCTTAAAAGGAATCCGGTTCAAGTCGATGAAGTGAAAAACGGCGGAGCTCCTAAAATCTCTTACAAAAGAGTACTTCAGCATTGCTTTGACCAACGAAAAAAACGAATGGAACGATGTGAAGCGAGGGAAGGGAAATACGTGGAAGGAGAGTATTCGACTGCAGAATAATTTTTAAATAACAACTCTTTTTTTAAGTTTATTGCACCTGAAATTTTGTAAAATATAAAATTGAACCACAAGTCTTGAACCAATGAGCTTTGCATTCTTTTTTGTTTCTAAATATCAAATTTAAATTAATATTTACATCAATTCTCTTTACATTGTTTCTGTATACATATAAAATTTATATCCCTTGCAAACGTCTTCTGATTCTCTAATTAAGTTCATTTTCTCTTATTAAATTTAAATTATGGATCAATTTAATAATAAAACTTGTTACATTGTCTTTTGAGCCCATAAGTTGATTTATAGGTGTAATATTAACAGTACAAAAATCTTCTAATTTTAATAAGTTTTAAAAATTACTCATTTTAGGGAGTCCAAATAACATCAAAAGCAAGAAGTAGCAAAGAAATACATTCCAGGATTGACCAAGCAAGGTCAGCCACCAGACAGCTACACGGACTATTCTGGAACAAAAAAAATAACAAAAGAAAATAAAAGAAGAATTTATAAAACAAGAATAAAAAGTATTGGACTGTACGGCGCCGAACTCTGGGAAATAAACCAAAGAAACAAATCAAAAATTAAGGTCTTGGAAAAGAACTACTGGAGACGATGTTACCAGCTCACTAGACTTGATAGGGTGAGAAACGAAGATATTCGGAGAGAAATGGAAAGCGATCTAGACATAATAGACAGAATCGAAGCCAAAAGACTTAACTGGTATGAACACGTTAAGAGAATGCCGGAAAATAGATGGCCAAAAAAATAGAAAAATGGACTCACCTTATTAAAAGAAAACGAGGTAGACCAAGACGATCCTGGAGAGACGATGCGCGATGTCGACAGGAAACGCTGAAAATTAGGATGCGAGAAGCGGCGCCAGCTATAGAAGACTCGCTTGTTATATATATATATATATATATATATATATAATTAATCAATAAATTTGTTATAATTAATTCAGAAAACATTTAGCCCAATTTTATACTAAAATAAACTTATGTATGGACTTATGGAGTAAGTGTATGGAACACGTTCGCTGTATTTCATTATTCTTAGTGATCATATTTTATTAGCTAAATCCTGTCATATGATCTATTGCACGATCCTGTAGGTTAAGTTGTAGCTTAAGTTCATTTTGAGAATTAACCCTCTGACCCCAACTATGTATTACTAACTTCTTTAGCCACTATTTATAACTACCTTTCACACGTCACGATCTATCCAGCCGTTTTCGAGCTAAACGATGTCAGAATGGAAGCGGGGTAGCACTACCCAACCACTACTACAACTTAAACAAAATAAGTTCCACTTTATTGGTCAAGCAAACTCTACTTCTATTGGTCATAAAAAACTTTTTAATCCTTGTCTTGATTCCAGCTGTAAGTATTAATAAGTTAAAAATGTGTATGAGTATATAAATCTCGTGAGGTGGTGCAACGAATGGAGGGTTACCTTAAACCCCTCCAAAACTCAAGCTATAGTCTTCAGACCTCCTTACGGACGCGACCTCCAGGGCCGGGTGACACTTTTGGGAGAGGACCTTATTCTCAGGAACTCAGTTCTCTACTTGGGAGTTCGTTTTACGAAAACTCTCAATTGGAAGGCTGACGTCCATGAATCCCTTGATAGGATGAGGAGGTTTAATCTCCTGAAAGTGCTAACCGGAAAGCTAGGAGGAACGTCCTCTAATACATTGTTGCACACCTACAAGGCTTTTATCAGGCCGATAATCGAATACAAGGCATGCGTTTACCTTTTTCTGAAGAGCCACGAACTTAACGCCATCACAGCCACCGAGCGTAGAATTCTGCGCTACTGTATGAGTAAAGATTGGTTGTATCCATCACCCCACATATACGCACTAACTAACATAACGCCAATTAAGGACAGAATCCTAACCCTCAGTAGGAAATATGTCCTAAGAAGAACCGAGCAAAACAAACACTAAAGACACCTTGTTCGCATAGAGGGAAAATACTCACCAGGCACCCTGCTAAGAAAGTTCCATTTTCTCCAGCTAAACTTCTATACAACGCTGGACCTGAACTTCCTGATGAGTATTTCGATATTCTTGAAACTTTCCCCATCTACTATCGCAGATAGTAGAGCCGTTCCTACCGTATGGCTGGTAACCTCTGAAGTACCTTACACTGCATTCTAGGCAATTCCAACTTCTTCTTGTGCGTTCTATCGATTCTTATCGATCACACAAATAACCACCTTCTTTTCCCTCTTTTCCTTAGTAGTTCTTTACTTCTTAGCTCGCGTTTCGCTTAATTGACGTTTTTCTCACACCCCTCACAACTCCGTCAAAAAAAAAAGGAGTTCCCCCATTCCTTGAAGAGGCGCAAGCCTAAACAAGGTTAAAACTCAGTATATAAATGCTTGCCTTTGTTCCCTGATCCTTATATTAGTCATTTCTTCTTCAGCCTTAAGTAGTCCAACTTTGGACATAGGCCTCCCCCAAACTAATCCAGTGTCTTCAATTTTGGGCCACTTGCTTCCAGTTGTGTGCTTTGATCTTCTTAATATCATCCGCCCATCTTATTTGTGGTCTTCCTCTGCTTTTCTTTCCTAACCATGGTCTCTATTGTTATATTTCGTGGTTCCATCTCTTATCCTTCAGTCGGGCATTGTGTCCTGCGAAGCTCCATTTTCATTTAACAGTATGATCTCCTGCGTCTTTTTCTTTGGTTTTGCTTCTAATCCATTTGTTTGGTTTTTTTGTCTATAAGTCTCACCCTGAGCATTAATCTTACCATCGCTCTTTGTGCTTTTACTATTTTATCCATATTAGACTTGGTAAGTGTCCACGTCTATTAACCATACGTGAGTATAGGGAGGATACACTGATCGTAAATTCTGGTTTTCAAATATTGTTCTATTTAAGTGATTTTTAGTCTGTAGTTCTTCGATACTTCGAATATTACAACGTCATTAACGTATCTTAAGTGACTCAGTTTTCTTCCATTGAGATTTATTCCATTATCTTCCCAGTTAATGTCTTTGAACACATCTTCCACTCCAAGTTTGAATATCTTTGGTGGGATACCATCTCCCTGGCGAACTCGTCTGTTGATTGGTATAGCTTTGGTTTTCGCATTTATTTGTATTTTTTTATTGTAGCTTTCATGTAAATATTATGTATAATCATCCTGTATAGGAAGTCTATCCTGCAGTTATTCATAGCTCTTTCTATTGCCCAAAGTTATATGGAGTCGAATTCTTTTTATTAATCAACGAAGCCAATGTATAAGTTTAAGTGATATTCATTGGCTTTCTCTATGAGAGTTCTGACTGTAAAAAGATGATCCGCTATACTGTACCTTTTTCGGAATCCTGCCTGCTTTGACGTTAACCTGTTAGTTGTTACTCTTATAAACAGCTGGTATATTTGGGACAGCAGGAAGATTGGTCTAGAGTTCTTCAGATCTCCCCAGTCTCCCTTTTTGAAGAGAAGTATTGTCAAACTTTCATTCCAATAATCTGGGACTTCTGTCTCTCCTCTCTGTAATCTCCTTTGTGAAGACATTCGTTGAAAAAATTTTTCAATTCTTCGAGAATAATTTCACTCCCCTTCTTCAACATTTCTACAAGTATTCCATCTTTGCCCGGAGCCTGATTGTTCTTTAGTTGTGCAATAGCTTGTTTTATTATTTCGAAGGATTTTATGTTAGGAAGTAGTCATTTTATATCCTTAAATCTACCTTAACTCCCTTCTTCATTCCATTATTTAATCCTTTGAAACCATTGGTGTTTCGCTTTCCTTCGCTTAGAAATGTCCGTCTCTTTTCCATCAACCGTTTTGTTTCTTCATTTATTCGGTCTTCTTTATTTTCCGTCTTCTTTGCAACAGTTAGTGCTGCTTTCAAGAGCTTTCGTTGCATTCCTTTATTAATTGTGTTCATGTCCAAATATTCCTTGTTGATAATGTTCTACAATTTTTTTTCTTAGACTTCTCTGTACTCATCTCCCTTGTGTCGTATTTTAGTTTGATCTATCTGATTGCAATAATCATGTGGCTTGTTTCTACTGGTTTTCGCCCGTTTAGTAAGAATCCTTGCTTTTAAAAGACGATGATCGCTATCAGTTATGAATCGATTGAGGGCAGTAATATCTTTAAAAATGTCTTTGTTTTCACATAAGAAGTAATCGATCTCGTTTTTCATCTTTATATCGGGAGATATCCACGTCCATTTTCGGTTTGCTGGTTACTTGAAGTGTGTGTTCATGGCATATAAATTTTGTTGGTCTAATAATTTTTCTTCTCTTTCATTTCGTGTGCCATAACCATGCATCCCTATTTTGGTTTCAGTATTCTCTTCTTTTTTGCCTAATTTTGTGTTGAAATCTCCCATAATGATGGTATACTTGTATACTGTATTATTTTCTTCTAATGCTGTTATCAAATCTTAGTAGAAGATTTCAACTACCTCTTCTTGGTGTGTTGTTGTGGGAGCATACACTTGTATAACCTTGATCTTGGTTTTATTATCTAGGTCTATTATAATATAAGCTACTATATCAAAAACGCTTTTATATGTAGAAATGTATGGTGTGAGATACTTTTTGACAAGAAATCCTACTTCACCATATGTTTCGTCTATTTTCCCTGTATAGTATAAGCGATTTCCAGAGTTTAAATGCATGCATTGTTCGCCTCTTTTTTTTTCTAAAAGTCCTAAAATATCCCACTATATTTTGGATAGTTCTTCTTCTAATTCGTAGACATTTTCGTCTTTAGCCATAGATTGGATGTTGTATTGTTTTAGTCACTTATATAAGTATAATCATCTATTTGTTCATTTCTCTTGACTTTATTTTCAGTGAGAACAGTTTTTCTCATTTTGATGTGTCTTACAGCTCAGCTGTAACCTTTATTTGTTTAGAACGTAGCCATTTAATATTTCAAAAACCAAAATTCATAATTCCTTTTCGTTTACCAATTTTCGTTTAAGCTAAGTCCATCTAATATCTTCTCTTTACTATAAATTTTAACATGTAACTATTCTTATGATACTTAAGGGGCTGACCCTACGTCTTTAACCCCCAACATGTATAACCAGTTACTCTTTTGTTTTGGGTTACCATACCCTAGCCGATTTTTTCCAGTTTTTGTGCCTCCAAACGTTTCATCACTTTTCGTTAACTACCTTTCATGCCACATATTGCCCAGAGGTCACAAAGGTATATGTAGGAGTAGGATGTGCTGAGATGTTGAGTTAAAAGAATTCAGACATTTCCCAGAGTTTTCGCACAGCAAAGACCTAGGCAATTTTAAGGTCCAAACCTCAACCATATGACCTCAATTACTGTACCTATGTTGATTATCTGCATATGAGTAAAAAATATATTATACGTAGTTCATGAACAAATTATCTCTTCTTTGTATCTCTCATGGAATTGCCACGTTCATCTAATGGACCGTGCTCTTAGATTTTCCGTTCGATGTTTCCCAGTCAATACTTAATGTTTATTGCTGTTATTTCTTACGTCACAAACATTTAAATAGCTAATTACTATTCTATAAAATTTTATTATTTATTTAGAAACGCTTACAGATAAGTTAATACTTTGCAGCGCATTTGGTATACTCGAATACCAGGAAATCTTTTATACCAATAAAAGTCACGTTCGTTAATTTACACCATCAACCTTAATAACGGTGTTTTCAGTATCAGTCTCTATAATTTATTCTCGATTTGGTATCAAAAATATCGATGTATAAATAAAGTGACAGCCAGATGATGAAACTGTCTTTAGGAGCATTAACCAAACGGGAAGAGAAATATTTTAATAGGCTTTCAAGTAGCCAAAAGCACTTGACGTATCTCACACACTTGTGTCAAATTAATTAATCAATATATGTTTTTAACAACGCCCCAAATACTTGCATTAAAACACTGATGTGAGGTTTTTACCAATCAATCTCGATTTAAGATAAACTTTATTTAGGCCGTAATTGGTAACAGCTACTAAAATATATACGGGATATATTGAATTATAAGAGTACATACAAGGTATGTCATAAATTAAATCACGCATTCCAGGGACAAAAATAAATTTATTGAATCCAACTTACCTTAGTACAAAAGTGTACACAAAAAAAGTTACAGCCCTTTGAAGTTACAAAGTAAAAATTGGTTTTTTGCATTATCTCCTAAACTACTTGACATTTTGTAATAAAAAAGGACGTTACTTTCTTGTTCTGAAAGCATTTTTCATAAAAAAAGAAACAACAAAATCTAAGCGCACAGAAAAATTTTAAGGGGGGTAAAATTGTAAGGGTTTTAAGGGGGGTGTGCTGCCCTAACTCCCCGTAAAATTTTTTGAATACGTTCAATTCAAATGAAGTTTGTGGCATCATTATAGTGTATTTTTATGTATGAGAGAGTAATAAAACAATAAATTATGTATGCAAATCCCTAAATTGTTGATACGGGTGACTCAATGAAAGACAGATATTTGTCAACAAGTTTACAGAAGTATATAGGAAAACAATTTTAAATTGAGTATGACCACCAGGTATAAAGGTTGGACCAGAATAGAATACAATACTTGTGAGGGTTACTAATCCCTAAATAAGGTTGCCAGTGTCGGAGTGATGGAGGTTAACAGGTACTAATGAATTTGCAAGAAATGTAAGATGTTTATTTTATTGGTTATATATAACCAATAAAAGTTTAATAAGTACCTACCTATTTGCAAAATAAAGTTTAATTCTTTAGATAAAATAAAACGTTTTATTTTATCTGAAATGAGTGCATTCCACGAAGTAAGGGTTTCAACAATCAAACATTTAATTCTTTAATTCCAGGAATCTACGACATTAATTGACTAGATAATTACCTTTTAAACTTATTCCACAGAAAATGTGATAGTGGGTTTTTCCATTTTGTAGGAAGGTCCAAGTGGCGTATTCAAAATTCTTAACAGTTCACTAAAAGTAGGTACTTCAGTTGCAAGGTGCAAGGTGTTATGGAAAATTTGGAAGTGCCGTGTAAACGCCGAAAAATTGGTCCTTTAACAGTTAATGAAAAAACATTAATATTTAATTGTTTTAAATCATTTACAGACAAACGTTTATGTGAAAGTGTTGATGAGACCGTTGAGTTAGTTAGCAGTACACTTGGTGTTGGGAAATCTACGATTTACAGAGTTATTAAAGAAGAGAAATGTGGTAGTTTTCAAATGCCACGTAATGCTCCAGGGAAACCAAAATTTCAAATAGAATATCATTTTAAAGAAGGACTTCGACGGAAAGTGCATGAATTCTTCTTTAGATAAGAATTTCCAACATTGGATAAAGTTCTTGTCTCAGTTCGAGATGATAAGGATTACCCAGAAATGAGTCGAGGTACGTTATGGAAACTTTTAAAAGAAATAGGCTTCCGCTGGAAAAAGAATCCCAGAAAGTCTATTTTATTAGAAAGAAGCGATATTGTCATATGGAGAAGACGTTTTCTAAGAACCATAAAGGAAATGAGAAACCAAAAAAGAAAAATATTTTATCTTGATGAAACATGGATCAACGAGGGTCATACACCAAATAAATTTTGGCAGGATGAAACTGTTACAAGTCAAAGGCACGCTTTTGTAAATAACTTTTCTACTGGTTTAAATCCACCATCAGGAAAGGGACGCAAGCTGATAATAGTACACATTGGCAGTTCGAACAAATGATAGATTTTATTCCTAAGAACTGTGTAATAGTAATGGATAATGCAAGTTATCACTCCAGACTTATAAAAGGACTGCCCACAACCAAGTGGTTAAAAAAAGTCTTGCAGAATTGGCTGAGTTCAAAAAATATTACGTACCATCCCGGACCTATAAGAAAGGAACTTTATTCGTTGTGTGCCCTTCATAAAGAAAAATTTTAAAAATACGAAATTGATGAAATTGACAAAAATCGTGGAATGACAGTACTTAGATCCCCACCATATAATTGTGAATTAAACCCGATTAAACTGGTATGGGCACAGATAAAGAGTGAAGTTTCAAGAAAAAATACCACTTTTAAAATTCATGATGTTAAACAGTTGTTTTTGGAGGCCGTAAATAATGTAAAACCTGAAAACTGGGAAAAGGCAGTAAATCACACTATTAAAGAAGAGAAAAAAATGTGGAAGCTGGACAATATTATATGACAATATTATATGATAAAATGATCGAGCCATTTATTATAAATCTTGGTTCTGAAAGTTCATCTTCTGAATCTGATTTGGATTTGTAACAAGTAGATGTAAGTTTTATATTAATATTTTTATTCATCTATTTAACATACCTTAGACGGTTTTAAAAACTCTTTTTCTCTTTTGTAATTTTTAAAAATTAAAAATAATGTGAATTTTTTAAAACCCTTTTTAATGTAGGCCAGTCAGTTCTAATATAGTGTGTGATAAAAGAGGTCACTTTTGTTTACATACACATAACACTTTATAACACTGAAATAATTCATTTATTTTTTACAATTATTTAAAGTAATTTTTCAATTAATCTTGAGCACGCCCATGGAGTGGTCAAAGGTACCAGTTAAAATTATGCTAATTACTCTCTCGTTCATAAAAATAAACTATAGTTTAACACATTATTTCTAAAATTTGTTTGCATCTTATCACTTTTATCAGAAAGCAGTTTTTATTCAGTTACGGCCCTTTTCATGAAAATTTAAAAAATTGCGTTCCACTAGATCTAAATGGGCTTAATAGGCTTAAATGAATTAACAAGTACAAATATTGTCTATAAGCTCTATAAATATGATATTACAATAAATGTTCAAAATGACCCCAATTTTCTTCAATACACCTTCGGCATCGTTTTAATAAGGAAAAACGAATGAGCTGAAAAATCATATTTTTATGATAAAATTGATTTGCAGTTTCAATTATTCTAACTCTCAATTGTTGTTCGTTCTCTATTATTACAGAATATTTTTTCTCTAACCTCGAAAAAGTCCACGGGGTTAGGACCTGGACTTCTGGGTGGCCAAGAAATAGGTGCGTCACAACCCCTTCCAATCCACCGACCATGATACTGCCTGCAAAGGTATTCCCGGACTTCATTACTGCAATGCGGTGGAGTGCCATCTGATAGAAACCACACATTTTGCCTTATTGCAATATTCACTTCTTCCAACTACTCTTGTAAATCGTTTGCCAAGAACGGTAAATAATTATCACCATTTAAATTGTTGGGAAGAGATACTGGGCCTATTAGATTGTTATCCATAATTCCTACCCAAACATTAACTTTGAAAATCCTTTAGTGATGAGTCGTCTTTTGGCATGGCACATTGAAAAACAGACAGAGTCATGTCTATATGAGTTTAAGTCCAAGTAATTTTAGGATGTAGTGGCAAAACTTTACCAGTTGATCTTTGATCGCTATCGTCGAAGGTCAACTACACTATTAGAGGCATAAGGTCAGAATAATATTTACAACCTTTAAAACAAAATATGTACTAAATTTAACATCGGTCTTGATAGAGATGCAAAATCTATGACAGAAGTGGCTAACGTTCCCAATAATGTATACTCCCACTTAGTGTTGCCCAAAATCGGACTTGGTCTTGCAGTCTTGGTCTTGTTCTTGCGTTTTTGCAAGACCGAGACCAAGACCAAGACTGACTAATTTTTGCAAGACCAAGACCAGGACTAACCGTGCAAGACTTGAGCAAGAACAAGACTAAGCCTGCGAGACGCTTGCGTCTTGCAGTTAGCACTGAGTGTAGTTTGAAGGAGTATAATAGTTCGGGTTTATGCTTAGAGACTATGAGACGCAAAGAAGTATTACCAAAAATTTGGAAAATTTGACTTGTGCATTACGCTAAATACCATAAACATACATAGCGAATCAAAATATTCATTACAAGAACACTTAAAAATTTGACACGTACTCAGAGGTCATAATTACAATCTAAAAATAAAATCAATATAAGGTTGAATGTTCGAATAATTGAACTTTGATGGTATACAAGGCAAATATCGAACACAGTAATTAATTAAATCTTGCCCAAGTACTTTCGATCAATAGATCATCCTCAGAGGTATCTGAAATAACCCAATAAACGTTTTTTTATAAAAAAGGAAAATTAATTCACTTCGATAAAAATTTTTTATATAATATAATTTATATAAACATTATATATAAAAAAGTTTTTTATCGAAGTGAATTAATTTTCCTTTTTTATAAAAAAACGTTTCTTGGCTTATTTCAGATACCCCTGAGGATGATCTATCGATCGAAAGTACTTGGGCAAGATTTAATTAATTACTGTGTTCGATATTTGCCTTGTATACCATCAAAGTTTAAAAATAAAATATTTTGTAAATTTTTCCCAGCACATTACTTCTTCACTCTGAAATTATTTGTCCAGATTTTGAGAATAGCTTCTTCTAATAATAAAATAATATCTTTGCTTTGCGACGCCGACAATAATATCGTATCGAAACTTTTTAAAAATGTATCACCTTAGCTGATAAAAAATATAATTAGGTTAGCATATTGTTTTCCTTGTAATCTAGTTACGAGGAATTTAAATACAACAAATCTTATCGGCTAAGACTAAACATCTTTTTTGCTGAGTATGCGATGATACTATTCAAAATTTGCTGAAAGAATGCGGCTAATATTCAAAAGTAACGAGATAAACAAACAAAGAGATAATGCCGATTACAGTGTAAACAAAATACCGATATATTAAAAGTAACGAAGTAACGATAATAATTCTCAGTTTTTTATTCGGTACAAGATACATACCTTACCTTATATTATATACCTTATGTATCTTATATACCTTATTATGTAATATATGTATTATACAGTAAAACTGACAATGAAACGGACAATTGAACGATTTTAACATGTGAATGGCATGTTATATGGAATGGCAATGGAATAACATTTAGTGAATGGCAAACACTCGAAAAAGTACATAAGTTTCTAATAAACTTGCTCGATAAAATTGAACCCATCGTAAAACAATTAGATGAGAAACCTAATCGATCTGAAGTGGATAAAAGGCTCATTTTTGGTTTCCAAGCATCTCGAGACAAAATGCTTAAACATTATAAGAATAGCAACTGGATTTATTGTATCTCTTTAATTTTAGGCCCAAGGCATAAGGCCCAGACTTTTGACATGACGTTATGGGGAAAGCCAATTAAAACAGAAAGCCTGCGAAAATTTAATAAACTTTACAAAGAATATAAAACTCTACACCCAGTAAATAAATCTCTAGAATCAGCAAGAAATGAAAAGAAAGTATCTGAATATGATGAAGATGAAGACTTAATAGACTTTGAGAAACTGTATGAATGCTCCTCGGCTTCATCTGGATCTTGTCATCAAGGCTTAGTTATTGACGAGTTGGAGGAGTACCTAAGTAAACCCAGAGCCGCTAACTCGGAAGACATTTTAGAGTGGTGAAGGACGCATGAGACAGAATATCTGACTCTATCGAAGATGATCCGTGATTTTCTTTTAATAACAGCAACTTCAGTACCTGCTGAGAGAATATTTTCTAAAGCATCGTTAGTAATTAGAAAACATAGAAATAGGTTAAGTGATGAGTCAGCCAGATGGTTACTTTGTATTAATTCTTGGTCAAAGGAATAAATATAAAGTATTAGTAATGTAAAAGTCTATTGTGCACTGTGTTGTATTTTATATTTTATTTAAATAAATGGCAAATTATATAACTATTTTATTCCATTTCATATAAGGTGAGGGTCCACTAATCCCTTTCTAGACAAATAATTTTCTTTAAAATACAGTCAAGTTTATGACATTAATTTGGTTGTTTTGTTTTTTAACCATACGTAAGCTTGTTAAAAGCAAACGCTTATTAAGAATCAGATTAACTCCCATGGAATATGGTAGATAGCTCAGCTAGTTAGAGCATAGGCACGGATCGCTTACATCGTGGGTTCAAACCCCACCCAGTGTCAGTTGTTTAGACATTCATTAATTTGGTTGGTCTTTTTATGGTTATGTTAATTCAAGCTTAAAATGTACCTACTGTGTTACGTTGTTCAAGATCTAAAGTAACGTTTAATAAATAGCAATAGGCTAATGGGTATTTGCGAGACTTGCAAGACTCTTGCTGCAAGACCAAGACTGGGAGCGCAATACCAAGACCAAGACCAAGACCAGGTATATTGGTGCAAGACCAAGACCAAAACTGTTTAAGTCTCGTCTTGTTCTTGCATTTGGGCAACACTACTCCCACTCTATGTCGCCTTTTGTTTTGCAATTTTAACTCACCTTTTTCATCACCTACTTTTATATTTATAATCATTTGACCATATACTTTCCTCAACATGTTGTATCTTATGATTAATACCACACAACCACCCTCCACTCGCTATACCAAACCTATAAAATCTCACAACTGCCTGTGTATACAACAAACCTAATATTAAAAACCTTCCAATTTAGTATCTTTCAATTGTTTTACACAATTCAATCGAATTATAGACCCATTCTTTAAGGAAGCTTTAAAAAAAACCTTCAAAAAACAAGAATATCCTTAAGGAAAGTTTTCATGAGATATATTTACTTGATCAACATAAGTTGATCAACAATCAATATTTTATTAAAGTATGTATAAATTTCAGGGTGTGGTTCAGGATCATATTTTAAATATCTCTCAATGGTGTATTTAAAAAAACACCTAATTTATTAAATTATAATACATATTTTGTACAATATTGTGAATACAAAAATATTTGATATTCGTCTTTGTCTTGATAGAAGTTTGATCGTTTTTTATGTGAATCAATTCCAATACTCATA
The DNA here is from genome assembly GCA_918026665.1 of Diabrotica balteata. Taxonomy (NCBI): domain Eukaryota; kingdom Metazoa; phylum Arthropoda; class Insecta; order Coleoptera; family Chrysomelidae; genus Diabrotica; species Diabrotica balteata. Next base: position 171,274,593 of record OU898277.1, on the reverse strand, counting down.
TTTTGTTGTAGTTTTGTTCTTTCTCCTAAATCTGCACATTTTCAAAATCAAAAGAATGGCTATTAGAGACGGTTCGACTAAGGCTGTTATGTTTAATTTGTTGGTTTGTATTCTTTGTTTGTGTGCAACAACCCTTCCATGTAGATGTTGGTGTGTTAGCCCAATATATATTGAACTGCAATCTTTACAATTTATTTCATAATCCGCACATTTCCCGGATGTTTTTGACATGAATGATTTATCAATGCCGATATTGAATCGCTTATTTATGAAAGGTCTCTTGTCACAAAATGTAAATTTTGGAAAACAAGAAAAAACTGTTTAGTTTTATAAAAAACGATTTTATACTTTTATGATTTTTCGAAACATTTTAACAACCTTAAAACTCAAAAATAAATCATGTTAGTTACACTTTTTAGAATCAATATTTATATTTTTTTTATTATTGAAAATAGCTGACAAAAGGCCTTTCATAAACAAAAGTGTTGTTTTACGGGAAAAGTTTTGATTGGTGGATGAATTTACACCGTGTTTATTTATAATTAATGTTACTTTATTAAAACAGTTCTAAGATAATACAATTAGCTACAATTTATACATTTTATACATTTTGGCTCATTTTTTCGTTGCAACGCTAGGCCATTGGGCAAGCTGCAAAAGTTTCTTCAGGTCATTAATTTTTTATTAATGAATTAGTACCTTTAATTCATGAGTTTTTCTTGCTAATGAGGAAGGGGAGGATGGCTTAGCAATAGACAGTGGATTAGATAATAATTTGAAGGTTTTGCTAATAAATCCGCCTATGAAATCAGATACACAACCACTTCTTTTTTTAAATCTTTCGCAAGTAAATTCATGATAGGAAGAAATTTGAATCTTCCACTATCTGTGAGTTACATTAAAAACCTAATCATTGATTTTTATTTTGTCCTATACAGTTGTCATTGATAAGTACAATTCATCTACATTAGCTGGAACATTCTCGTCCGTCCCTAGACGGACAGTTGTCTAAGGTAGTATGTTTCCTGCACTGGAATTGTGAGAAGCGATATGTTTGCCATACAATCAAACATCGATTCTTTCGTCTGTCGAAGAGATGAATAAAACTTTTTGCTATACTTCACGTTTAAGTCGTTATATTTCTCTTGGAACAAATTGAACATTTTTTTTTTATGTCCAGCTTAGCATCTAGAGATTCTATTTCATTAGAAGAATAGTGACTTGTTTTCAGTGGAAATGACTGAATGTGTTCTTTTACAAGATCCGTATTATCATGTGGAAGGGTCCTCCGATTATTCTATTGGCTTCTTAAATCTCTAGGAGATTTACCTTTTACAAAATGATTTCACGAAGCAAGGCATAGAATTTAAAAGAACTTTTGGGCATAGAACAAAATGTTTGGGCTTAAAAAAAACATCTTCAGCTTCATCTTCGGAAGTGTTTTGTTTTAATCTTGACCTCCTCTTCCGCACGGGTTCTACTTCTATTAAGGACTGGTAAAAAAGGTCTTGCTCATTTTTGTTTGAAAAGTTTACCCCTCTGCATAAAATTTCAACTTCTATTAAGGACTGGTAAAAAAGGTCTTGCTCATTTTTGTTTGCAAAGTGTACCCCTCTGCATAAAATTTCAACTTCGTCCTATTCACATAACTTCTCGAAACATCTCAATCTGCATCTGCAACATTTGAAAAAGGTAACTATTGTGGAACTAAGCAAGGTTTTCAAACTGACTTCTAAATATCATCTTATTTTTTGTCTAAAATAGTACGTTATAAGATAAAACGTAACTTACGAGCATGGTAATCCTGTTTTGCGTGTTTCAACATTTCCTCTGTAATTTAGATATTCTTTACCACGACATCTAGCTTTCTTAATTCGATTAAATTTATATTCTTTATGGTAACGAACACCTCTCTTTCGCTTCTTGCTATCTGCTTCAATTTCAACGAGATTTTCACTCTCTGGCATTATTTCAAAACATAAGTTAAATCACTTTAACAAACTGAAGAGAAATATTTTACTTTATTATTTAACAGTTGATTATAAAATAAACAACAAGAGGTTAATTATTAATATCCAAACACTGAATATCTGTCAACAATCAGCGGACAGCGCAATATTGCCAACAGTGCTTTTATTTATGAAAAGCCCCTTGTCACTGACACGAGGCTTTTCATAAATAAAGAATAATTTTAAACTAATATATCTGATAAAGGAATAACAAGACATGAAGCTTTTCATATGCAAATGATGTGTGAACATATGGGTTATCATTTTCTAATTATGGTTTATTCGTCTTCCGGGTTTGGACCGTGTCATTTGTGAGTGACCCAAAAGTGGGTTCATCTCGACGTGTCGCTACAATTGTATGTAGCTTCTTCAGGAGAACAAAAAAGAAAAAAGAAGAAAACAAAAGAACAGGAAGATGGGTAGTTAGCAACGGTAACTCAGTTACTCAACGCAACCAGAGGCGAATACTAACTACCAAGATGGGCATTTGGTCACAGTAACTCAACTACTCAACGCAGCCAGAGGTGAAAACCAAATGTCAGGACAGGGATTCACGTCCAACAGCTCAGAACACTAACGCGTCGAGAGGCGGGGAGTGAATCCGACGATTACTCCGCTACCGCTCTATTTATAGTCGCGGTGCCTGTCGTGTCGGGACGTATCGGCACACTTCGTGGCGCGAACGTCAAGAAGCGCGCGCTGGCCAATCATGTGGCTGCATCGTGGTGGCGGGACCGGACGGCGGTTCTAGACTGAGATTCCAGATGGGAGACAAGTAGTATCCTTCCTCTCGATTGATATTATGGGGATTTTTTCGGATCTCTAGAGATTCGCGGATTTTCCTGGAATAAAAGAAGGGGCTTTTAGAAATAATATGGGTTTTTTTCGAACAATATGGAATGACCGGTTTCTTGGCAGTGTTCTGCAACTGCAGAATGGGAGAAAAGACCTGATCGAATGCATCTTTGATGCTCTTGAATCCGAGTTTTGACGGAACGACCAGTTTCGCCAATATACACATGTCCACATAAACAAGGAATAGAATAGACACCACAGGAAGATAGGGGCGGTAATGGGTCCTTAGGAGAGGGTAGATATTGTGAGCTAAAAACTTTTTAAGCTGCATCTTGAACTCTCCAGTATTCTTAGTGTCGATGATTGGTCACTTTTAGACCGCATTTCCTATCATCAAGCCGATAAAATCCTTCTTCTAAGCAACGAAACTCACAAAAAGAAATTCCAATCTCTTGTAATCTTCGCAGCCTCTGGTTGCGTTGAGTAACTGAGTTACCGTTGCTAACTACCCATCTTCCTGTTCTTTTGTTTTCTTTTTTGTTCTCCTGAAGAAGCTACATACAATTGTAGCGAAACGTCGAGATGAACCCACTTTTGGGTCACTCACAAATGACACGGTCCAAACCCGGAAGACGAATGAACCATAATTCTGACTCTGGCCGTGGAAGCCTACGATTTCATATCATTTTCTAAGTTAAAAGGCCATGAGGCCTTTCATAAATAACCGATATCTTACTTCAGGTTTCTGTTTAATCTAGATACTTATTCGACTCATTATCTCTTAGTTATTTTTTAATTTTTATATTATTCCTTGTCTAAGTGATGAAAACTATCTAAAGAAAAAAATGTGTAATAAATGAACATGAGTCTTAGAGTAAAATAAAGAATTTCTAAAATATTCCACTTATCTTAAATCAAATTATTAGGGATAAGTTCTAATTACCTAAAAAGACTCTCTCTTATCTATCACGATCCAATAAGTTATTATCTAATTCCTACCGTTCTTTATATCCCCAGTTTGTGATAGAAACCAGCCAGATACGCATCAATAAAACAAAACACAGATAGAGGCTGATACGTTGCTAGCAGTGAAAATCATGTGAATATTTATTCTCTCCACGTATTGTATTCGGCAATGCATGGCGGATGCTCCAGCGAGGGCTAAAGAGGGCTACAAGAACCCCATCGACGGAGAATCCTCTAATCCTCACTCTCATACATACGGTAAAAGAACCCTTTATTCCTATAACGAAAAGTTGGATGCCGTTTAGCGATGCTATTTATATTTTAATGGGTGTTTTCCCAGTCACGGTTTGATTTCTGATGCTCGTGAAGAATAGTTTATATAATATTAAGAGTTTCAGGTTATAGTTTTTTTATTTTGTTGTCAGTTGTTTTATTCATCTTCAATTTATCCCTAAAGATAATGTACATATCGTCGCTAGGAATGAAATATCTCCAATGTAAAAATATCCTAATTTTACAGGAGACACAAAAAACAGTAAATAACGCTATTTTATATTGTATTAAATTAGTAATTGATTTTTTTGGCCAAACTAAGATTGATATTGATATTAAGGTGAAATTGATTCCTTAAATCAGTACAAAACATTAAACTAATAAAAAAACTATTCCAAACGCGCACATTGGAGAAATTATAAATGATTGAACCGGTACATAGCAGGAATTTCAAATATTGTGTATGGCATGTCATAGTACTATACACCTTGAATTTGGTGTTATTAGGGGAAAAAAGAGTCATATTTAAACAGTAAAGTGATTTGTATTATCTTTATTTTAAATAAACAAACTTCGACATGTAGTATCAGTGTATGATATTTTTACGAACACCACCTAAAGTATTATTTTTTGTTGATTTTAGGAAGAGTATCGTAAAAGTGATGATGATCTTTTTCAATAACTGATTTGAGGTCTTGCAGATGTTTGAACTTGTCTTCTGATATTTCAGGAGGTGTCTTGAAGAGCGAGTTTTCATAAACCGACAGGTCTTGGCTTTCTTTTCTGTGTGGTAGTAGCTTCCAGTTATCTGAGTAATCAGTGGTGTAGTATACCTCTCCATTGGGACTATATTTTAATTGTCTTATATCTACAACTTGCGGATCTTTGGCATTTTTTTCCAGGTCTTATTGAACGAAAGTTACTATCAATAGCGTACTTTTTAAAGAACGTAAAATCTACGTTTTTAATATTATATGGATGTTTTGGCCGAGCAAGACGCATTCTAGCAATCTAATCCATCGGTGAATTAATTGGAGTCTGAAACTAATGTTCCAAAGTTAAATGAACTGAATCTGCTTCCATCATAGTATGGCCTTTTTCAAGATATAACTGCTGTATTGTAAGGCAGAGTTCTTTTTAGATTTTGGTAGTTGCATCCATCTGAGATGAATACAAGAGTTTGATAGTTAGCAGGAATATTATTTATATAATCTATAACACAAGATGTAAATTCATTGCTACTGACTTCACCATTTGCTTCATGCCAAACGTACAACTGGACATCTTCATCATTTAGAGAATAAATAGTGAAGTTGTGTACTTGGAGTTTGAGCTTATAATACTATTGGAAAGCTAATACTTTTGGACACGTTAAGAAACTTTGAATATCAACTGTGAGAACCAATTTTTCAGAATTTGCGCTACTTTTTAATAACTCTTTTGCCCGTCTTCCTTCTTTCTGCTTTGACATGTGCTGATCATAATCTTCAGTACTTATTGTCTTTATTTGATGTGCAACATACGTATCACATTGATCTTTCCTTTGCTTATTATGTATGCCAATTTTCTCTGCTTCTAAAACAACTTTAAACAACTTGATATGAGCAACTGACTGCTTTCTATCATCGCACCATTCTTTATATAGTCTGTACATGTAATTTGTTGTTATGATACTGTTGTCAACATATATTCTGCTAGTAGATGCTCTACAATAGTGTGAAGGAACTTTAGGAATATCTTGCAACTATTCCATAACATTCTTTTCTTTGCAAATTTGTCTCATTTTTCTTGGAGTAATTTTGTTGAATGTTGGAATCTTGTAGACTTTCACTAGAAGTATCAATTTCATGAGGGGCTGGCTCCCTTGAGACCCATCGTTTCATTGTGTCTTCTCCTAAATTTAATGTGTTCAAAAACATAACTCGGCATACCTCGAGGTAACTTCCGTCTTTAGAAACAAAAAAAGTCACGAGCACTCTTCTTTTTGGACCGTTTGTCTGAATTTTGAGTATCTTCTCGGCGCCTTTGCACTGCTCTTGCCCTAACAAGATTTTTAACATAAGTGCTTCTATGTTCCCACGACGTAAATGTCCAAAATTTTTTTAAAAATTCGTAGTCTATCGTCCTGCGTAATTAAAGAACATCTAAATGAGTGTTCTTTTAAACATTTTGGCGTTATAATATGGTTATACCGCTCCTTAACTGACATGCCATTCCGTCTGGTAATATGTTGTAAAAAAAATCGCCAAAAAACAAATTTTGCCTTTTTCCTGTTCCAATATAGTAGCTGCAGGCAAACTGAAATTAAGAAAAATAATTATTACCTACTTAATTTAAGCAATAATGAGATGAAAGATATCTAACCGTAGTAGTGAATTTGTTTACATAACTGTTTTTGGATTTTTCATTATAAATTTCATTTTCAATAGGAGCAAAAGTTTGGATAGAATTTTGCCGATCTTTCTTAAGTGAACTTTGTACAACTATTTTAGTTCTTGTCTTGAAAACACTCATTTTGCACTGGTAAATAGCTTATTTGAGAAAATTTGAGGATAGGAATTTGACAGATGAAAGTATGAAATACCTCTAATGTGCAGATATTATAATAGATAATAGCTCCAATGTGTTTTTTAAGCACATTGGATATATTTCAGTCCAACAATTAATAATATGTTACATTGGAGTAATGCATTTTTATACATTAGGGAAGTTAGGAATCGGTACGCACATTGGATATTTTTCTAGACTGTAATATTCATAGCGATTCAGAATCGTTTAAAATCTGAATTACTGGAAATTTGCACATTGGAGGTATTTCATTCCTAACGACGATATTTAGGTTTTAAACTAGAATTTTGGTTTTGAAAACATTAACCCACTATTGTAAGAATTTATTTTATTTTATTTTTTGACAAAATAAAATAAAATTATATTAAATTACTCTTAATAAATGTATGGAGAATTCACGCTTACACATTTTTTTTAATGATACGGTTTTTGAGAAAAAAAATTGTGCTCATTTGGGATCATTATTTATAAAACTTTTATTTGTCATATACAGTTTGAACCACTTGTCATACACATTAGATCGATGTATTGTCAGTAACAAACTATTCCAAATTGTCAAACTTCTTAAAACAGTTACTTACATTTTTCGCACTGGACCCTTGATTTTCCTTTACAGTTTATCATCTTACATCTTTCCTTGTGTTTACAATCCAGTTTGGCCAATGTGAAAACTGATCTGGTTGTACACTTCCCGTCATATAAAACTGGTACACTCTTTTTTCCCAATGTAAACCTGTGTTTAGAAATCAATTCGTTGTTGCCATTACAGATAACGGAATTGCACTAAATCTAAATAAAAAATTAACGTTAAAAATATATAAATTTTTAGATAGATATTATTTTTATCATTACCAAAAATGACTGCATCTAAGAAATTAAATAAGCAGAGGTAGGGTTGAGTTATTATCCAAAATACTCGGTGCGAAAAAACGCTTTTCAAAACCTAACAGTTACAATACCATATCTCATTGTAATGTTTTATTATAATAATTTTAAGTTTGTCTAGATTGATTATGTGTGATTGATTATTATTTTTGAATTGAAATATTTTCATAAATTGTTATAAAACACAAACATGAATATATGGGTACTTAATTGAGATAATGGAAAATTACAAAATTAATATGAGAATTTTTTAGGATGCATGTTTAAACAAATTAAATGTGACTGACTGATTGAGAATGCTCGATAATGTTTTAGTTTTTAGTTTACACAAAACTGGCAGTCTGTCACACAGCCTTGATTTTAGCTGGTTTTATATAATATTTTCGTTGAGGTGGCAACGGTGCCCTAGAAATCAGAATGACACATGTGACAAGATCAACGTACACAACTTAAAAAATACGATTTTTGATTATAAGAGTTGTACCAGTTTTTTATGACGGGAACGGTACATATTATATATTGAGTCTAAGTACAATGCATCTTCTGTTGGTTGTTCGGGTGTGGAACTTGTCAGGCGTGGTTGTCAAGCTTATAATTTCTAAATATACGAATTGTAGATGTAATTATAAAGAGCTACTAATTTTTAAATATGATAAAATGAAAAAATATTTCCTCTTCGTTCGTGTGTCTTTTGGCTATCATATGTTCATTTTCTCCAATGTTGAATATTAAGTCTTCGATAATGTTAAGATAATAGTCCTTTGCCGAATCTTTGCAATTCTTGTGTTTCTTTAACCTCATAAATTAGTTTTTTATAGTCGCCCTCTAAAAGTACCGTAATGCCTGACTTCACGTAACGTTTATTTAACCCTTTATAGGGCAGAAATATTTTTTGGTAATATAAACAAATTCTTTGCAGATTATAGATAAGGAATGATCCGTTATTGAACTTTCATTCGTATTTTCATTTTATTTTCACCCCTTGTTGTTTTTTTTTAGGTGATTGAAATTTCGACCACAGCCTGATTAGGTATGTTGACTTTGGTACATGTAGTTGTGGTTCCATAATCGACCACAGAAAAAAACACATTAATTAAACATTTCTATTATGAAATAATGAAAAACATTGAATACATAATGCAACCTGGCAATCTGAGCATTTAATACTTGAACGTTTTAGCTTTGCTCTCATTGAACAGAGTGCACAACGTCTTGATGTTCCTTTTTCTAGCATGTGATTGCCAACATCGCTTAGTCTCACCGTGCTTTCAACGCTAACAGAATTAGTGGTTGCTCCCATTTTCTTCAGTTTATTTCTTCCTATTGTTACCTTAGTTCCTGGTCTCTTTCTGTTATAGAAATCACCTATGAGCTCGTTGGCCAATACACTTCTAAAATACAGGTGACTCATTGGTTTCGATTTAATGGACCTCATTTTTATTGTAGTCTTATAAGTTATATATGAATTTACCACTGCTGCATCAATCAAATAGTAAATAATCTTCATATATCATCTTCGGGATTTCCATGAAATTGGATAAGGAGCATAGTACTGCCGACTAAAACGCATTTGCGCCCCCGATCTTTCCATTTAACAACAGACATATCATTGGACATGAAATAATCGTGTTCTCCCATTTTCATTGTTTTGTCCTTTCTCATTTGTGTTGGAAAGCCTTTACGATTTATTCTAAAAGTTCCACAGCAGAACAAATCATACGTTAACATTTTCTTAAGAAGAGGAAAACTCGAGAAAAAATTATTGAAATAAATGCAGTAGTTTGCGCCTCTAAGAGACTCGGTAATGTCTAATACCGTTTTAGAGCCTAAATCATATTCAGCATGTTTGAGATTTGCCTTCATATATGCTAAATTTGTGCACGTATCCAGTTTCGGAGCATGCAACGACCCAAACTGTAAAGCCTCTTTTTATGGGCTTTTTCGGCATATATTTTTTGAGTGAACTTCGCCCCTTGAAAGCAACCATACTTTCATCTACCGCAACATTTCTACTTGTATAAAAGTTCTCTTGAAAGCGTTGCTGCAGTTCTGTTATCAAAGGCCTTACTTTAAACAGTTTATCAAAATTGGGGTTATTTTAATTTCTTTCCATGTTTTCGTTATTGTTTAGATGGAGAAAACGAAGAATTTTTAAGAATCGTTTTTGCGTAAAAATTTGCGAAACTCTTGACACGTGCATGTTAATATCAGTTGACCAATAATGTCTCAAACTAGGTAGTTTATGAAACCCCATGATTATAAGAACCCCTAGAAATGCTTTCAGTTCTTCCTCAGTTAGGTCGAGATTATTATGATTTTGTTGTTGAGCATAGAGATTTGACTGTGTAATTAAATTAGCTATAATATCTTTGCTCATGAACAAAGAAAAAACGTCGAATGGTTAATTTATATTGACCGGTTTTGCTGGGCCAAATGGTCTGGTAAACGGCGCATTCGAATATTTTTGTGCATCAGAAGCGTTCTTTCTCCATTTATATGTATCATCGCACTTTACTGTGTTCTCTTGGTTCTCTTCTATTTCGTCTTCGCCTGAGGAAGTATCGACGTCGTCAAAAATGCGATTTGTTCTTACCTGAGGGTGGAAAGCTATATCATCCATTAAGTCATCTGAATCAACATCAAGAAATTTAACCTTGTCATTAGGTCATAATAGGAAGATTATCTTCTGCATCAGAATCACCCTCAAAATCTGAATTTATGGCTTGTTGATATGGAATACCATCTATGTAATCAAATAAATCATCCTGAGTCATATTTTGTAAATTTTCAAGTATATTGCGGTGTTCCATTTTACTGAAAAAGTATACACGTACATTGTTATATACAAATACTTGAAAAATTTAATTACTTGATCTACCGCACAGCAATTTAATTCTTGGAAATATTATTCAAGTAAGTCAGATTTACGTAAAAAAAGAATATAATTGTATAGATTTAAAATAAACAAGAGTGAAAATACATTTCAATAGAACAATTGTAAAATCAGCATGTGCTACTTTGAGGTTATGTTTAGTAAATCAAGATATATCATCTTAGCGCCAATAAAATCTGATTAGGTAATAAAAGACCATAATACTGTGATGTGTTACCTTGAGTTTGATGTATAAATCTTTTGTAAATTATTTTTCTAACTTTTACAAACGGCAAAAACCTGTGATCACGTTCAACGGTAACTTACAGAGTATGATGGGTTGTGGTTGGCGAATCGACCACATTGCTGCCAGGTTGCCGTATTTTGTTCTGTGGTGTTCATTTTGGGTACAATTCATTTACAAACACTGAATTTGCACTTCGGTAACTTTTCATGTCAATTACTAGCTCATAAGAGCAGTGGTCGAAATATCGACCACAGACCTATAAAGGGTTAAACAATCCTCGAATTACTTTTTAAGGTTTTCGATTGATTGACTAATTGTATTAGAAATTATCAAAAACTACAGTGAATAAAACTCGTGTTACCTGTAAGATTCGGTATGCGATTTCTGTATTTCCCTTTGTGTGTATTTATATTGGCCATAAAGCAAAATTCGTCGTGTGTTTTCAACGGCCTTAGTAGTTTCGCATTGTGGGTCAATGTAATTTATCTACAACGCGTTCTATGCACTGTGCAAAAATACCCGAAACGCGATGTGAGAAATAAACGAAATTCACATATCTCTAACTGATCAATTGAGTTAAAACCTTATTTAAATATTAACAAATAAAGTGAAAGTCGTCAAGAGGAAATAATAAATATGCCAAAGTAATGTGAAACTTGGACTTACTATAGAGCAAGACTAAATTATGGCAGTCTGAAAAAGAAAATATTGAAATGACTACTAAGAATTGATAAAAGTGGTACAGAAAGATAACTCTCGCACACTGGACACATGACCTAAAAAGGTAAAAACAAAATAAATTTAAGCAAAAAAACGTTGAGATAGCTTAACTTTTAAATTTAAATGTGCGCTTTTTAAATATAAATTTGAATATACAGGGTGATCTACGCAAGTCTGGCATAGTCCATAGTCTATATTTCAAATGAAACACCCTGTATATGTTTATGTTTTTAAAAGCTCCTTAACAACCTGATCTCAACGAACTTTATCATGTAGGGTCCAATATGAATAATACAAGGTGAAATTTTGAAATTAAGTATAATTATCTTCAAGAGAATTAATTCATAGAATACCCGAGGTAATTGATTGGATTACTTTCAAAAAAATGCTTAAAATGTTGTCCACCTTGTTGTTGGCAATAACACAGTTTCCTATAAAATACGGCCCGAACTTTGTTTAAAGTTTGAGGTGGAATATTCCGTATTTCTGTAGTTATCCTTTCTGGCGACCTAGCTGGCCACTCAATAGTACCCCCTCGCTCAATTCATTTATTAAAGATTTCATTTAAGTAATTTCTCGGTCGGTCAGATAGCTCAGCGGGCTGTGCGGCTGCCTCTCATTCGCTTCACTGTCGAATGGTTTAGTGGATGTGGGTCGAGCCCCAGCTCGGTGTACAGAAGACAAAAAGTCTAACGCAGCAGTTTAAAATTCTAGATGAATCTGCGGCTTAGACTAGGATATGCTGGGATCTGATCGACCTATGGTGGAGCAGTACGGCAAGAGATAAGGGCTTGCGGCTTGGTGATACTCCTCCATAGATCCCTACCGGACGGGCGTAACGCCTAAAAAACCGGATATATATATATATATATATATATATATATATATATATATATATATATATATATATATATATATATATATATAATTTCTCACCATTAAAGCATAATGGGGTGTTGCACAGTCCTGCTGGAACCAGACAGTTTCATGTGGTAGCGTCGGATCTATTGGGTTGGGGTATAAGTTAGTCAACTGAGGAAGAATACGGTCTCTTAGCATGAAAATTTTTCCGCTGTCAAATTACCATCGACAAATATAGGACCAATAATATGATCTTCTATAATATCTGCCCAAACATTCAACTTTTGAGGATACTGAGTGTGTGTCCTACGCATTTAATGAGGATTCTCTGCTGATCAATATATCGATGGTGAGCAGGCAAAATGTCCTATCTCGCATTTTGTCGATTTTTATATTTTTGGTCGAAACAATTTTAAATGTGACTATTTATCACCCCATTAAGGAATATTTGCGAAAATCGACAACATTGTCTCGGCACTTGCGTATTTCAATTTGGCCTATTGAAAACAGACACCATTTGGAATGCTAAATGTCCTATCTAACGTCCATTTTAATTTGCGTGAAGTGGCTGTGCACATTGTGCTAATTATTTTTGTATAATCACTGTAAATAGTGACCTGTTTTACTAGAAAAAGGTATGTATTGATTCTTAAGTTCTGTGAGCATTGTAATATTTATATGGAGTTGGATAGAAATCTTATTTTAATTAAAAATAACGTTGAATTTAATACTTATGTAGATAGGACAATTTGTCAGAAAATTAATTGTTCTAGTAGGAGTCTGTTAAACGTGTCAAATGGAGTTAGGACAATTTGTTTTTAGGCATATTATAAATTGAAATCCTTTTTATACATAAATTAGGAGTAACTGCTATTATTTATATTACAGAATGATCCAGAGGAATCATGAACCGAGGAAAGAAGTTAGTGATTATGTGTAAAATACAAAATTCGATGGAAACCTGCAATAAGTCAATGAACGCACCTTCCACTGAGGTATTATTTTTTGGCTCAGTAGATAAAAACAGTCATTTGTGACTGCTCATGTAATAAAAATTGAGAAAAAGAGAAACACTGTAGATCGTATTGACTCTAGATGCAATTTTACGTTTCAGTATAGATTAAATAATGGAAAAGGAGTAAAGCAAGTTTGTCGACAAATGTTTTTGAATACGCTTGGTATTAATTACAAAATGGTTCAGAGATGGTATTAACAAAGTTCATATACCATCCCTCGTCTCGCAGATCAGCGCAATAAACAAATACGTGACCGACCAGAACTAACAAGGAGAATTAAGTTCCTCCAAAAAGTTTTAAATGAACTGCCTAAAATGCCGTCACACTACGCTCGAAAACATTCATCTAAACTATATTTGGAACCCATATTTTATACAATTTCTGATGTTTTTAAATTGTATCTTAGTAAATGCGAAACTGAAAGCGTTTTGTCTATTGGCAGAAAGAAGTTTTCAGAAATAATTAGACAACAAAATATTTCAGTTTTTCCCAACAAGAAGGACCAGTGTAACACGTGTTGTAGCTACCGAACTGAAAACATAACAGAAGAGGCATAGCATGCTCATCAAAAACGTAAACAGGACTCGAGAGATGAAATGGAAAAAGACAAACGTGAAGCTCAGTTAGGAAATCAGTTCACAATACAATTAGATTTTCAGGTCGTAAAATTAGCTCCCTTTACACACACAAACGCTTTTTATTACAAGACCAAGCTTGCCCCTGCCACAACTTGACAGTATACAATTTGGCTACAAAACATGCCAGTTGCTATTGGTTTTCTGAAGATCAGAATAATCAGCTTGTTGCATCAACATTTACTTCTTGTTTACTAGATTTTCTTTTAAGATATTGTGTAACAGAGAAAAACAAACCTATAACAATTTTTTTGGATGGATGCACTGTTCAGAATCGAAATAAAGTTATGGCCAATGCCCTTTTAAATTTAAGTATGTTACATAACATAACAATACATTAGAAATTTTTAGAAGTTGAGCATACACAGATGGAGATGGATTCTGTGAATGCATGCATTGAGAAAAAATTAAAGAATAGAGAAATTAAAGTTTCAAGTGATTACATATATCTATCACAAAAGAAGCTAGAAAGCTTCCAAACCCATACGAGGCTATTCATTGTGATTTCCTTTTTTTTAAGGAATATAGCAAAACTTGAAGATATTCTTCTATTCGTCCAGGACGAATAGTAAACGATCCAACTGTTGTGGATATAAGATCTATTTTCTACAATCCGTTAAGACATATTAAGGTAAAACTTGATTATACGGAATCAGATTGGACTGATCTTCCTGTAAGACAAAAAAATATCACCACAATATCCAAATATCCTGCATTATTCACCGAACGATGTAAAATTTCCAAATTAAAGTGGCAAAATCTACAAGAACTAAAAAGTGTCATTCCATCGGACTGTCACTTTTTCTATGACAATTTGCCACATATTGTTTATAATCATTAAAAACTTTTTATTATTTAGGGTTATCTGTTATAAAAAGGTTCTTTTTACCTTGATTTGTATTATATAATCATAATGCATAGAGTCCTATGTAACAAAATATTTTATTTCAAATTGTCCTAACTGACCCACTAAATGTATAATGCAAGTAAATCAATTTTTGTTAACATTCACTTTTACGTAATAAAATTTAAGTAATTACGTATTTTTTTATTCGTCCCTATATCAATATTTTTAAAATAAAATGATTTTTTCTTCCTCCTGTAAAACACACTTTTTGTAGATAGGACATATTGCCTGCTCACCGTCGATATACAGTTTTGTCGGTTTACCTCTCCGTTCAATGTAAATGTTGATTCATCAAAAAAAAAAGGATTGTGCCAAGAGCTATTTCATTTGTATTAATTTTATCCATCATATTATTACGCAGAAACCTATTCTACGATCTGGATCGTGTTTTGTTAGCTCCTGCAGTTTATCTGCACATTATTTTGACGTGCAATTTGACTTGAACTTGACGTTTCTTTCACCTCATCTTCAATGAAGTTTAGAGTTACTAGAAGGGAGAATGCAAGCTTTTTAAGGCCAAGGAGGAGTGTAAACAAAACCACTAATGGTTTGATGTATTGCTGTTAAGTCAGGTTTGGACAATCAAGCTCTAAGATTTTTAGTCTAATTTTTTAAACTTTTTTAAATTTTTTAATACTGATTTTATATTATAAGTAATATCAAGTTTTGAATCCTAACTGTGTTATTGTATATAGTAATTTAAACCGTTAATGGGGTTATTCCGTGTATGGTTAAAACAATGTTTATTATTAACTTTTATTCTAATTTTTGTTTGTTTTTTGTTTTCTCTATCCACTGTAACATATATAGTACGACAAAAGTGGGCCATGAACCTTCTTGACATCAATTCCCGGTAAAATTAACATATGTATATCATAAAAATAGACCGTAATCTCATAATCTTTTAATCCTAATTGATATAGAACAACCCACAATAAAAATGTTGCTTTTTTGATGCTGCCGCTAGGCAATACAAACCCGTCAAATACATTTGTAACTTTTCCTATTAATCACTCGTAACTAACGTGTCTCAAGTAACGAGTAGATGAATACATGGTGGGTCTATTATATTATGTTGTAACAACCCATAAAATATGCTTTTTGTTCTCTAATGGATGTTGGCGATTTATTGATATATTTTTTAGCGTATTCTTATTAAATATACAAAATATTTAAATTAAATTTAAAATGGAGACCTAGACACAATGCTGATCATAATCGAGGACGTCCTGCACACCAGGTGATCAGAGGACAGCAAGCGCATCTAGTACAACTGGATTCAGGGTTCTCTAGATCGGATGCAATGGAAATATTTACGGGAGACCTATGTTCAGCATTGGACTTTAAACGGCTGATAATGATGATAATATTTTAATTATCATTATCACTTAAATATGTAATTAAAGTTGTTGCCGCTTAAGTACAGTCCAGAAGATATCCATCATATTGCTTCAAAGGGCATTCGGCATATCATTATCCATATACCTCTCAGTTCTATTTAGATTCTGTTTAAGTTTCCATGTTTGAAGTACTTAACGTTTTAATTTACAAGAGCCCAGTCAACTACATATCCAGATGTTTTATAGCTTGTATGAGGTATATCAGTTCATCATCATCATCAACTAGCCTCTAACGTCCACTGCTGAACATAGACCTCTCGCATGCTTTTCCACTTAGTCCGATCTTGCGCCATCTGAATCCAATTTGTAGTCACTCTTTTTATGTCATCTGTCCATCTCGTTGGGGGTCGACCTCTATTTCTGTAAGCTTGTATTCGGGGCCTCCATTCCAAAATTCTTTTTGTCCACCGGTCATCAACTGATCTTGCTACATGACCTGCCCAGTTCCACTTTAGTGTTGTTATCCTTTCAATAACGTCTGCTACTCCTGATCTTTTGCGTATAGTAGCATTGGGTATTCGATCACGTAGAGAAATCCCTAACATAATTCTCTCCATTGCTCTTTCCGCAACTTGTAGTTTACTCACTGTTGTTCTTGTGAGCGTTAGGGTTTCTGCGCCGTAGGTCATCACTGGCAAAATACATTGATTAAATACTTTTCTTTTCAGACACATTGGAATCTTAGACCTAAAAATATCCTTCATCTTTCCAAATGCAGCCCAAGCGAGGTTCATTCTTCTTATCAGCTCGATTGTTTGGT
This sequence comes from Diabrotica balteata, assembly GCA_918026665.1. Taxonomy (NCBI): domain Eukaryota; kingdom Metazoa; phylum Arthropoda; class Insecta; order Coleoptera; family Chrysomelidae; genus Diabrotica; species Diabrotica balteata. The sequence continues at coordinate 171,257,679 of OU898277.1, read as the reverse complement.
TGTCTCGACTTATTCTGATCTCATGGCCTAAGTATTTATAGGAGTCAACTGGCTCAATATCTTTGTCTTCTACTGAGATGTTTTTGTTGTGGACTAAATTTGTCATAAATTGTATTTTTGAAAAATGTATTTTAAGAACAACTCTTTTTGTGGCAGTATGGAGTTCTTGGAGCATTATCTGTGCCTGATCAAAGCTATCTGCAATAAGAACGATATCATCTGCAAATTTAAGGTTATTTAAAAATTTTCCATCTACATTGATGCCCTTTTCGTTCCAATCTATTGTTTTACAAGCGTATTCTAGCAAAGTTGTAAATAATTTAGGAGACATGTTGTCTCCTTGCCGAACGCCTCTTTCAATACGAAAAGTCCCAGTATCTTTATTAAGTCTTACACAGGTTGTAGCATGTTGATAGATGTATATCAGTTGTTACATATTAAATAGAAACGGCGCTAGTGCGGATCTTAGGGAAAGTCCGTTGTTTAGGCTTTTATGTTTGCTTGCTGTATTTCTCGTTTTTGTTCGAAAGTTTTGATATCCAGTATGATATTTAGAAGGCATAAGGTAATTTTGCAGATAATTGTTCTAATAACAATGAATTCTACGGAGGTCATCAGTTTTTTCTGGTAATCTTTCTCTATGTAAGAGCCAGTGGCAGATCTAAGGGGGGGGGGTCACGGGGGTCATGACAACCATTCCAAATGAAAACAAATATCAATCAAATAATCCTAAAAAAAATAATTTAAACCCATCAACCCTATAAGCAGGAAGTAAAGAGTTGAAGTGATTTAAGAAAATAGAAATAATTTGAATCCAATAATAAAAACTTATTGTTTCTTATAGACAAAATATTTCTTTATGGATGATAAAAATAGCGAAAAAAAAGTATTGTGAACAGCGATGCTACGTAAAAAAATGATGGCAAATTTAAATGGGATTGCTTCGGTTTAGGATAGATGCTGGCGATAATGATCTGCGAAAATATTTGGAAACTGCTTCGGCTAAACTAACCAAAATGATATCACGTCTTACTTTAAAGAAGAATGTCTCTGCGATATCCTTATTTAAATGAGAATAAAGAAGATTTCATCACATTTGTTAACGCCTACGATTCGATTCGAGAAGAAGACAACGGTTCAGAAGGAGAACGCCGCCTAACTAGAGTTTCTTTAGGCCACATTGTTGAAGACTGTAAATAATTTTAATTTAGATTTAAATTTTTGCATAGGTTTTGGTGTCGACAGTTGCTCAGTAATGGCATCCGAAACGAAAGGTGCAATTAACTAAAAAAATCGGCCAAACATGCTGTGCGTTGTCTATGTAGCAATCGTATTTTGAATAATTCCTTGGCAAGCTCTTCAAAAGTTAAATCACGTCGTAATGCTTCGGGAACTATGAGAAAAGTAGTAGCTTTTACTGATGCCTCTCCCAAACGACATGATGTTTTTAAGAAAAACTGGGGGCTACTGTCCAAGGTATTTGTGAAACTTGTTGGTTTAAAAGGCATGAAGGTCATCTTCAGTTCCAGGGCGAATTAATCATCAAAATATACAACGCTCTTGAAACAATATTTACATGAAAGGACAGTAAAACGTCAACAAACTATTAGGAGTACAGAATTTCTCATTTTAGTAGTTTGTCTTAGTGATGTTTTAGGTACAACTGTATCACTTAGTCGTCTTCTTCAGTCACCAAAATTATTGAATAGTTCCCTAACATCAGGCACAAATCATATCGAAATCACCCTCAAGACCCATGACCCCTCCTCCTGACAAAAATATCTGGATGGAGCACTGGTAAGAGCACTTAGTCAGTTGTGTTTTTTGTGATCTAAATCTTGTTTGTTTAATTGGTATTTGTTATAGCTTTGATCCCATTTTTTTATTAATCAATTTTACGAGGAGCTTGTAAGCTGAGCTAAGAAAGGCGATGTGATAACATTATCACAATAACAGTAACATCAGATAACAGTATTACCTTTATTTTAAATTATGTAGAATTACTGACTCATTTTAACTGTGGAAAATTGTTGTCATATCTACCTTATTAGGGCCAATAGACCCAATATTATGATTAATCTCTAAAGCCTTCCATTAGCTCCAATGTGATTAATGTCTGTGTCTTGTCTATAAAGCTTCCTTCATTGGTACTTGTATAATTAACATTGAAGAAAACGATTAAATTTACGTTAAGCATACATGCTCCTCTGTCCTTTATTCTTTGTCAATTTTTTTTAAACCTATTCTCTCTCCTTCCATTGTTGGATATAGGTCTCCCCCAGTTCTCTCCATCTTTCCCTATCTTGAGCTGTTCTCTGCTATGTGGGACCTCCTTGTTTCCTGATGTCATCTTTCCACCTCATCTGTGGTCTGCCTCTTGATCTCTTTGCATTGTATGGACACTACTTTCCGATGGCATTATTTCATCGTCTGTCCTGGAGACGTTCATTGTGTCCAGCCCATTTTCATTTCAGTTTTGCTGCTTGTTCTGCCTTTGTCAATATATAGTGACTATTCTGCAGACTATTGCTCTTTATTTATACCTCTTTTATATATGTTGTTTTGCTTTTAAGTAGTAATTTTTTTAGTCAAATCTTGAATATGTTGCCTGCGTCCATTTCAAATAGGTAAAAAGAAATAAGAATAAACTCACTCATAATCAATTTATTTTAATATCAACGACAGGTTTTATATACTATAAAATGCTAAGCATCTTTAGTTCAACGGTACATGGTAAACTAAATGCTGAAAATATAATAACCCGTATTAGGGTACTGTCTGATACAGAACATATAGCAATTATGCCATTATTAAATGTGTGTAAATTATTAAATATAAATTTAAATTAAGTAAGTAAAAAATTAAGTGAAAAACGATTTAGTAAAATTAAAATTAAATAATTATTACTTACATGCCGATACAAGGATTATTATTAAATGTCTGAGAAAAATCTGTTTTGGTAATCTAGTGACAGGTGATCATCTGTTTTACTGCAACTGATTAACGAGTAAAGGAATAGTTCTTGAGGTGAAAATATGTTACCAACTAGGCTAGGGATTCAGTTATATACCTACTCTTCAAAACTTCAACTTCAAAACCTCTCGCATTTCGAAAAATAAATTTCCTAAGCTGTTAAAGCAAACATTTGAAATCTGAATTTCAAAGGTCATGTACCTCAAAGAACTTGAGGTACAATTCCGGCTCTGAAAAATTTCGACGTAAAAGACAACTGTTAGCAACTGTTACAGCACTTAAACCATCTGAGGAGTCCAGTGAACGATAATAAAAATGAAAAACTTTAATAGGATGGCAGAAACAATGATGTTAATATTGACAAAGAGGAAGATGAGGTTGAATACTTTTGTCCTACATTATAAAATATCAAGAAGAGACAATTCCTGCTGGTGAAATTTTTGTCTGGTTCTCGAAAAAAAATTTCGTTATGTGTGTAAGGTAAAAGAAGTTTTAGAAGGAGATGCAATCGAAGTTTAAGACCTTAAATCAGCAGGATCGAGGAAGATTTTTAAAATGATGGGAAGTAATCCACTGTTCCGTTAAAGGAAGTTGTTGCTTTAGTTACACATCCGAAACTTAAGACGATTTCTGATAGGATACAAAAGTACCATTTTCGCGGAGAAATTAATATAAAAGAATGTTAAATCCAATTTTCTTTTTCTTTAAAATGTTCTGAATTACATTTTTAGTTCTTAAAAATTTATTTCTTTTTGTATCAATATAGAATAATACAATAAAAATAGTGTTATCATTCACACCACACAAGATCAATCTCGCCCCTTTGTAAAAATTCGAAAAACTGTTTGACCGAGTTAGTCAGGCTTAAGATCATATTCTATTTAAAAGCATTATTATTTCATGCTAAAAAATTCTGATGGTCAATCTCACCTTATTCACGGGTTTAAAATTGATCAAACTTTTTTTATGAAAATTATTTCATGTATATGGTATATATTTCATGGTATATATTTTTTTTTCTTATAAGAAATGGAGTAATTTTTCAACCTACTCATTTCTACCTGAAGCGATGAAGTGAAGTATAGTTTGATGGTTTAAATTTTTGTCCAATTTTTGCATTTAAGTATCCACTTATAAAAGCAAAGTGCCTTACATTCTCATCCAATGCTTTAGATAAATCGATCATATATTCGTTCAACTGATTAATTTATACGATTTTACCTAATCTGTATATGTTTGTTAATATTTGACTGAACGCTTAGAAATTTTCTTTATACAACCACCCTGTATGTATACCTTCCTACAAAACATTTTAAAATAACTCATAATTTAATTTTGTGTGTATTTATATTTATATTTATATTTGACGGTGCATTAAAAAATAATTGAAATTCCTTTTGAAAATTCATCTAGAGCCTCTGACAAAATAGAAAATACTAATAATTTAATGTTGTATAGATACAGACGATTTCGTTGGTAGATAGGAAGTTACACAGAATATAAAAGCGGAAGTTGAAGAGACTATATTTACTTTTACAAAAGCTGATGTCGATTTTAATCAAAAACATATATTCGGTGTCTATTAGACTGTGAATGTATATAAATCCTTCACCAAAACTGAAGGAATGGTGGTGGTCGTATTTTACATAAAAGATTAATCATTTTAATATGCCGCTTGTTGAGAAATGCGGGGAGGTGCTGCATTTGAACAAAATTTATTGTAGGTTGGGATTTCATCGAAGGTTTTTTAATTGGTATCTTATTAGTATAATAAATTGGATATAGTTAGTAGAAGGTTTGTAAATAAGGTCACAATGGCAGGATAATTACAGAGCTCCAAGTAATTTATAATTAAACGGTTTTTTACAATTTTAACGCAGCAGAGAAAAGTGTTTATAAATTAGTATTTTTAATAGATTTAAAAAGAGTAAATTTATCAAAGTTGATGTGGTAATTTCTGAACATAGCGATTTACTTAAGTGTTCATAATCAGCACAATAAGAGCATCAAGGTTTACTTTGTTAATCTCAATGTGGTATTTATTTTTTCCTTACTTAAGCTACTAGTGAGTTGTGATCAGACCAAACGTTTGCCTTCAAGTAGGTTTTAACGTTTCTAATTAACGGTTAGTATTTGTTTTTGCAATGGATGTTCCAATGTAAAGAAAATAGTAATCTAAATAGTTTCTTGAATTCTAACAGCGCCATCTATGGACCAAAATAATGAAGTTTTCGTTGCCTCGTTATAATGTACTCAAATATAATTGGAAGACAAATTCAAAGAATGTAAAACGCATATTTGGACAGTTTTTACAAAAGCGACTAGCCATACATAAAAACGTATGAGTCAATTTATTATCAGTGCTACCAACCAAGCAATATTAGATTTCTCTGCATATTAAACAAAATAAAATGTAATTATGCAATTTTAAATATTCACAAGGAATCTAAGTTCCTATAGTTGGCTGTATACCATAGATCAAACAATTTTTATTAAAAATCCTTTATAAAAGGTATATAATTTAAAAGTCGAGCTACATCACAAAACGTTTTCGAAATTCATATTCAATCATCAGTGTCTAGGTATACATGTATGTAGCCACTAAATATATGGGTAACAACCCGTTAAAAATTGTTTGTTTAAATTTAGTTTACATTATATGATAATAATTCCTATGATGTTAAAGTTATCGGTAGATTTGGTAACATGACCACATATGATTCCACGTGAAGTTGCTAGTCCTGAGACAGGTGTGTCTACGAGGACTTTATAGTTGCTTTCAGTTGCTCAGTTGCTTTCATAAAGTCCTAGTAGACACACCTGTCTCAGGACTATCAACTTCACGTGGAGTCATATGTCGCCATGTTATTAATATAACATAAGACCATAAGCATAACGCCATAAGAATTAATATCATATAATGTAAACTAAATTTAAACAGACAATTGTTAACGGGTTTTTACCCACATATTTAGTGGCTACATACATATTCACCTAGACACTGATGATGGAATATGGATTCCGAAAACGTTTTATGATACAGTCTGATTGGGTTTTTTAAATTATATACCTTTTATAAAGAATTTTTATTAAAAAATAATTTTAAATATGTTAAAAAATAAAAGAATGGTGGGTTATACAGTATTTTTAATATGATTTTCGGACTTAGCACACTAAAATATATAATATAAAGATAATTTTATCAAAAAAGTTTTTTCATGATTGGCCTGTGTATTGTATTAAAGTTAATTATGGATTTTAAGAGTTCTACCAATACATCTGTATATTTAGATTCTCCTAGTAGTTCTTTTAATGGTTTTGGAAGATGGTAATAATAGTCTTTCAACTGAGTATATTGGACAGTCGATCAAAATGTGCTTCACTTTTACTTTACATTTACAAACAAAACACACTGGTTTCTTTTCTCTTTTCAACTAATGTCCATTTGTTTGGACCATTCGTTTTGCCAAGCATCGTGTAATTTTGCTTTTGTACTGAGCTTCTAGCTAAACTATATTGCAATAAAAAAAAGATATTGCCATAAAAAAAATTAAAAAAATTAAGCGAAATATATTAACAGGGAAATAATGTTTGTAAATAGACTATGAGCAAAGAGAAGTTGTTGAGACAGTGATAATGATAATGCTGATGATTTTTAATTCTTTTTAAAATTATGTATTTGTTTTTAACTTTACTTTACATCAACGTTATTTCTCTATTTATATCTAAATATATTTTTGTTACTAGAATCAATAAATGATATCAATACTATGTAACATTGCAGGTTTGTTTTACCATCTGCTTTTACAGTCGGCATAATGCACTCAAGTTTTTTAACAGACCAGACAAAATATACATTGAAGTGTTTTGCGAAAAACAGAAAATAATTCCCACATACGGATAATGAGGCGATTAAATTAGAAATGGAGATCAATTCAACGTTACGTACCGCACCGGGTAACAATTTCCACACATCTAATAAGGTCACAAAGCACCATTAACAAGCAAAAATCGAAAGTTAAGAGCAAAAATCTAAAAAAAATCGTATCAGCAGGAGAACGTGTCCAACGACTAGAGCGAAAGCGTGATCTCCTGGCAGCAGCAGCCACTCTCTCGCGTAGCTTACATTGTCAATTTGATCCTATAAAAAAGTCAAAAGGAGAAGAAAAGGTGAAAAATCTCGGAGTGTGTGGTCCAAAACACTATAACACGTGGCTTGTGCAGCCCTGGTTCCACTTTCCATATGTGACCCTACTGTGCGGTAGTGACTAATACCACTACCAGCAGGAGTGGACTTAAATAAAATAATATAATAAAAGATCTCCAAGAAAATATAGTAATAAATAAGGTAATATAAAAACAGTATGCAGCGATTTTACCATAGAATATTTTAAATACTAAGGAAAACGTTTTACTTACTGATTATTTACAAAGTTTTAATTGGAGTTGTAAAATAAAGAACTTAAACGAATCTTTACAAACAAAAATGGAAAAAGTTCTAAAACTAAATTAGATTATTTTCTTAAACTGGTCACATCAATATGAAGAATCTTCTAAAGACTTTATTTTAGGAGATCATTTTGGTTGGGAACTTCTGTTAATTTAGTATTAAGTTCTAAATAAAAAAAGCACAAGGTAAAATATGTCAAAACGTAAAATTTAGGCCATTTAAGGCCTGACGGGCCTTTAAAATATTTTTGAAGTTACGTACGTACCATATTGACATATCTTGTCTAATGACTACAAAAAGAATTTTCAATAAGTCTAAAAATAGTTGGGTAACAAATGAAATAATACACGAGGGAACTGATTTGAGACGTCTTTTTGGCTATCAAATAATTTTAAAAATATAGACATACATTTAAAATATAACGAAAAAAAGAAGCAATATGTCAAACGAATCAAAATTTTTGTTTCAAAATAGTTTAGAATGCAAGAATACTAAACAGCAAAAGCAGAAGTTTATATGGCGTACGCGAAATAAAAAATAGGTCAGACGGTAAAACGTAATAATTGTGACAAAATGCAACTTGCTGATAAAATTATTAGTAATAAATATAAGATGTCAAAAGCTTTTGTAGAGTGTTTTACTATTTGCACTAAAAATAAAATCATAAATATTTTTAAACAGTAGGTATTGATAGGCATATCAGCTAAATTAATAAACATTAGCTAATACATTTACACAACAAGTGACAAAGGACACCTTATATATAGTAATTTACCCATATAATTTACCCATATAATTTACCCATATAATTCACCATCATTTTTGTGCAGCAAAGTAACTTTTACCTATTGATATCTTTTAACTGTTTGTAACTGTTTGTAGCTGTTTTATAACTGTTTGTAGCTGTTTGTGAATGTTTGTAACTATTTGTAACTATTTGTAAATGTTTGTAACTATGTATAACTGTTTGTAACTGTTTTAACTGTTTCTAACTATTTATAACTATCTGTAACTATTATACATGTGTTAGGGCATAAGGTTACTGCTGATAATGAGATTACTATGTGCTATGTGCTTATTATACTAGAATGATTTAGTGAGTTTTCAAAAAGCCGCATTATTAACGACGTCTGGGAAAAGAAAATTAACCTGATACAGCCTACTGTATAGTTGTACTACTATATACTTAACACTTAATACTTGGAAATTGTACACAGCCAATTTGTTCAATGATGACAGAACAATAAAAACCACCATAACTGGGAGACCATTTGTATGGCCCAAGTATTTGAAAGCTGAAGTTGTACACGCTATCAAACTATTAAAAAGTAACAAAACCCCGGGACCAGATGATATGTACGCAGAAATAATCAAGTTACTTAATAAAGAAAACCTAGACATTATTGTCAAGCTCTTTAACGACATCTATGATACGGGCCAGATTCCAAAAGATTGGCTTCGCTCTACATTTATCGTCTTACTAAAAACACCACGTGCAAACTTCTGCAAGGACCGCTGACTAATAAGCCTAATAAGTCACTTTTTAAAACTTTTGAAGAGGTCAGTGGATGGAGTCAGTTTGGTTTCAAAAATGGACTTGGCACGAGAGAAGCGATCTTTAGTATGCAAACATTAATACAAAATTGTTTAGATCAAAGAAAGGATGTTTTTGTCTGTTTCATCGATTATGAAAAAGCATTCGAGCATGTAAAACACGCAATGATGATAAAATACCTACAAGAGCTGGAATTGGAGGCCAAGAATATAAGAATTATCGCCAATCTCTATTGGAACCAGACAGCAACAGTACGTCTTTAAAATTTCAACGAAACAGCAGATTTCTCCATTAAAAAAGAAGTAAGTCAAGGTTGTATACTGTCTCCAATGCTGTTTAATTTATACGTAGAAAAAGCCTTCGCAGCAGCAATGGCAGACTCTAATAAAGGTATTAAAGTTAACGGCATATTTATGAATAACATCAGGTATACCGATGTTATTAAGCCGAAGCTCCAGGTTTGAAAATAAATATCACGAAAACAAAAACAATGATTATAAGTAGAAATGATTACCCCAACGCAAAGATATATGTCTCTGGAGAAGAAATCGACCAGGTCAGGCAATTTAAATACGTGGGTTGTTTGCTAAACGAGGGTTGGGACCCCGAGAATGAAATAAAGAGCAGAGTTGAACAAGCCAGAAATGCTATTTTGTGGCTGCGTATAGTTTCTGACTGATCGCAAATTGGACTTCAACCTCCGATACAAGATGCTTAAGTGATACTTGTAGCCTGTTCTCTTGTACGGAATGGAAGCATGGACGTTAAAGGCCAGTTCCATTAACAAACTTGAAGTGTGTGAACTGTGGTGCCTGCGTCGAATGCTTAGAATATCATGGACGGACAGGGTCAGAAATAAGGAAATATTCAGAAGAGCGGGCTTACAGGATAGGGAACTTTTCAGTTATGTTAAAAGTTAGAAGACTGCATACTTGGGGCACATATTACGAGGAAAAGGATACACTTTTCAGCAACTGATACTCGAAGGGAAGATAGAGGGTAGGAGAGGTCTGGAACGTAAAAAAATGTCATGGCTGCGCAATATTCGACAATTGACAGGAATCCACAGCTATGAAATGCTACGCAATGCTGCTAAAAACATAATTTTTTAATATTGACTATTTATCATCTCACCTGACAAAACGATGTTCGGTGGACGCCTACGCAGAAATGCACGGCACCTTAAGAAGAAGAAGAACAGCCTACTGGAAATAAGAATAATGACAAGTGCTCACTTAAGTCTTAAACTAATAGTAATAAACGACTCTTCTGAAGCGTAGATAGTGACAAATCTATCCTGAATATAGATATTAATTGTCATCGCTTCTTTTATAATTTATAATTATGTTTCAAAAATTTCATGTCGATATATATTAAAAAATAATCTGAATTAATTTATTTCACTACCATAAAATAACGTTAATATGGTTAGTAGACACTCCCCATAATCTGTGTTACTCGATAGTCGAAAAAGCAACCCTAACCTCTAAATCGGATAACACTGAACTACCATTAAAAGTTTCAGTTTGGCACAAGTCTTCTTTAGCGATTTACGTTGTCATTTTTTTATTCGATCTTTTCTTTTTTCCAACACCGACAACCGCACCGGTGCATATTGGATGTGCGTCATCGGGTTAGGTCACACTTTTGGCAGCTGCATAGCATTATCGCCAGAAAACGGGAAGACTGTTAAGTATTCATCTTTAAAAAGTAAATCACAAATGCAAAGAAGTGTAAAATAAAAAAGAAGTCTAAAAATCTGCCGTATAATTTTATTAAATTATTAGTTTTATTAAAAGTAATAAAAACGTTAATAAAAATATATATACGAGAATACCAAAATATTTATTAATATATAAAGCAGAAAAAATGACAAAAAATCGTGTTCATGGATTGAACAACAACAAGGAGATAACTGCAAAATCATCAGATACTCCTTTATAGAATGGGAAGCTCAGTAATTTCTGAACTGCCGCGGCGCGCAGCTATGAAAATTTTTAAGCAAATCAAATATTAAAGTGAGCAATAATATCTCAAAAAGTTAACTTTAAAATGGTTGCTATCTGTGGTCATAAAGTCCAAATCTTCAAAAGATACAGGTTGCAATTTTAGTATATGAAAAGCTCATAATTAGTTTCAACTTATTCCTATGCTATTAGGATGTCAAGCTTATCACTTTTATAACGTTTCTTCAGTCCACATAGACTTCTATTTGGTCTTCTGCGTGAAAGTAATTAACCCAAGCTTTGGTGAATTGACATCCCCATCCTGACCTTCATTTCCATCCAACTGCTTAAAACTAGCATTTTGGAGTAGAGCTTTTAGTCTAGATTATTTAATTTCACCTCTAAATCCTTATATACCTCCACATGTAGTCATATATCCATGTAACGCAAGGAGGTAATGAGTGCAAAAAATACAAAATATATCTGTAAACAGTTTTATTTATTTAAAAACTGAAAATAATGAAAAAGGAATTTAAACATTTTGGTTTGTGTGATAGGTAACGAAACAATCAATACATTGATTGTTACATTGTTTACACATAAAGTTATATTGTTTACACATCGTGCGTGTTGAACTTTTGCAAAATCTTCCAGCACGTCTTCTTTTATCGTTTGGAATTTTATCCACTAGGTGTTTCATCCTATCATATCTAATTTCAGCGGCTACTCTTTGCGCATTAGAAGATGGATTCCTAAAAGTGCCTTTGGGAGATGACGAATATTTCTTCAAATAAACTTGCACGATAGCCCTTCGTAATATTTTCTGTTTGTAATTTGAATCCTGTACTGCCCAACATTCTGATCTATTCGACTAGTACCACCCAATTGTTTGTTATACTCTGCAAGTACTGCGCTGGTCTGCTAAATTGTATGTGTTTTTTCCTTTGGCAAATAACGTCTAACATTTGTTATTGTATTGATGCTATAGCTATTTGAAGCAATGCAAACTTCGGAATTATCGACCCACTAGAGCTACTAGTACAGCATCCATCTTACTAATAGTACTTTCATAGTATACCCTTTCCCTTTTTTTAATATCTTTTTAGCTAATAAATGACAGCTTTTGGTAAACGGTTTTCCCTTATAATCCCTGTGCCTCCGTATTCTTTCAAACGTAAATAAGACAATAAACTGAAGGTAGTAAATAAACTGTTAATGCAAAATAAGAATGGAAAAGATTTCAGATTATCAGGTAGTTCTATCATTTTCACAAGTAGTGCTGCCGCCCTTCCAAAGTTTCTTTCAATATTAATATCAGAATTAATTACTATTTATAACTGGGAATAAGCCACAATTAAAGATAAAAAATACGTTTATTGACGTTTCAATTTCCAATTCGGAAATCTCGATTTCCGAATTGGAAATTGAAACGTCAATAAACGTATTTTTTATCTTTAATTGTGGCTTATTCCCAGTTATAAATAGTAACTAATTTACAATGCCACAAGAAAATAGCTTCAGAACAATATTAATATCAGAAGTTACAGATTTTCCTTTATATATCTCGAAACCAATCAAATAGCCCAGCACTGTATTTAGGTACTAGACTTTATGACCAAATCGTATAGGTTTGGCCCTTAAAAACTGCCTGCAGCTATGTTTACCGAAGTATTTGACCATACTTTTCGTCGAAAGCTAGATCTTTTTCAGGAACAAAATGCTTTCTAAATCTGTTCTTCGCTTTATTTATAAATGGCCGATTTTTCCAGAACTTATCACCGTTATCAATATCTGCATTGAGAACAATGGGGCTACCCACTGACTTGAACATCATGGACGACCGTTCGAGATGGAAGCAGGTTGTGCAGTCAGCCAAGACCCACCCCGGGTTGTAGTGCTACCAGAAGAAGAATATCTGCATTAAAATTCAAGTGAATAAGCATCAAAATTTGCTCAAATATGTTGGGTCTCTTATCATTAAGTATATACAAGTTCGTTTCTAGTGTCAAGACTTTGCTGACAATACATACGCTTGCTGGGAAGATTATTACAACCACTAAGAATTAATATAGCAATAAAACATTTCATTTTCATCTGGCGAGACTCCTGGGTCGGATCGGTTCTTGAAAGTAGCATATTCGTTTGTTTCCTGTATTAAGAATAAAATGATTTTTCATCTATGAACAATTCTAATATACCAACAACTGATTTATTTTCAAACAATGAATAATCTGACTTAGGAAATTGTTTCTAGTTATATGTGAAATCTCCCGAAACACAATCCCGGGATTCAGAAACTTTTGGATATGTTTTGAGAAATGATACCTTCTGTCAATTCTGCCAGTTGAATAGGAATTTCTTCTCCTAGTATAATTCCATCAGCAGTTCTAACTTCTAAATCGGCAAGTAGCTGACGTTTGCTTAAATTGTCGAAATCACCGCCCTCGTTATCATCTCTGAAATCCTCGTCCGTCAGATGCGGTGGCGCTATATAAATTGCGTCTATAGAGTCATCTTTTAAGAACTGAAGCAAGGCCTCTGAAATAAAAAAACAACTTAGTAGGTAGATACTAACCGAATCACCCTTTTTATTGAAAAAAATATCAAAGCTTTTTTACTCAAAAAATATGTATTTATATTTTCTTATACTATTTGTTTTCTAATATTAACTGTATTATACAAAATAAGATTTATATCAACTCTACTCTACTCTACTCTTTATCAACGAAGTCCATTATTTGAAGCTTTATTTTTTTCGTTATATGTTATCTAGGCACAGATTCATAACAAAGTTCTAATAAAATCTCACACTTACAACGCTGTAAACACTAGCACCTTCTGACAAAAACTGACCTGTTTTCAACTGAAAACAGGTCAATTCCTAACTAATGGGTTGAGAAATGCATGCAAGATAATTATGACATCTTTCTTGAATCTTTCACTTCATTTTTATTTCATTCTTGGAAGTAGTATAGTGCCCTTTGGGTACACTTTGAGTGCACTTTTTAGAGGAAGGAATGAGTTCCAGCGTGTTATGTCGCCAAGATGGCTACCGACCACTGAGTTCCCCCGTTTTTAGAGTAGAACAATACCCAAAGGGCACTATACTACTCTCATATACCATATTTTTAAGTAGATATTGATAATTACTTCGTAACGGATTTCTTTTATCGTCAGGAGTACCTGCATGTTCATTAGGGCATCTTTTACTTTTTTTTTTATTTTATTTCACTTTTGGATACCATTTTTCCAAGTAGTTATAGATGATATCACTGGTGTTTTAATCCCTATTAAAGTTTTGTAACTTTCGTCGACACAGTGTTATAATACAACGAAAGTTGTATCTCTGATAATAATAATCTTACTATCGTCAAAGCCCCATTTTCTTATTGAAACTTTCTTTCCTTTAATTTTCTTTGCTCTTCGAGGTTTTTGTAACCATTGGACTGCATGCATGTTGATGGATCTTTTATTCTATTTTATTTTATTTCATTTTTAGGCGCGCTTTACAATATATATATATATATACAGTTCTTTCTATAATGATATGCAAGGGACCGGGAATTTTCATCGTTATAAGGAGAGATCGTTATACAGAGAGAGACAAAATTCGGTACTGTAATATTAATAATACTGTACTAAATAACCTATTTTAATTTAAAAAATTATCAGAACGAATCTAAATGAATTAGCATTGAGATTTATTAACGAATAATATAAGCAATACAGTATAAAAATGACTGTATAATTAAAACATGTATACTGTACAATAAAAAAAAATAGAATGATACTGTAAAATATATTTAGTCTACATTATCAAAAAAATCTGTCACTTTGGTCTGTCTTCTTTTTCCTTTCCACAGAACTGACCTGACCTTGTCCTGAAGACGCATCAAATCTTCCACAGCACTCATATCGCCTTCCTGGTGGATGAAAAATCGATGTAGTACTTTTGCCGCATCCAATGCCTGCTGAGGGGTCGGAGCTGGTTGTGGCTCTGCTTTCACTTCAGAGTCACTGTTTTCTTCTTCTTCTACACGAACTGCTTGCAGGATATCCTCGTCAAGTCCAGATGTTGTAGCTACATCTTTATCAACTTCTTCAAAATCTGTTAGCTCTTCCGGTCCGTAGGTGATAGTAAGTTCAAACTGTCTGGCCCAAACATCTAATGGCAGGTCATCTTCATTATAAGTCAATTCTTGATCTTCGAGTTATCCTGTGTGTTTGAAGGAATGTTGTATTGTATTGCTCGTCACCTCGTCCCAGGATTTACTAATCATTAGGATGGCGTCAAGAATGTTTAGTTTAACATCGCCATTATTCTCAACCAATTCCATTAAAAGTCTTCTTCTGTAATGGTTTTTCAAACTCTTGATGACACTTTAGTCCATGGCCTGGAGGACACTCGTTCTGTTTGCTGGCAGAAAACAGAGTTCGATGTTTTGAAGGTCGCGCAATACAGGATGAGCAGGACAATTGTCTACAAGCAAAAAAATTTTTTTCCCTTTTTAGCTCGATATCCCACTTTCTTATCGCTTCTTCAAAAATTTCCGAGGTCATCCACGCACTCTTGTTTGTTTTATATGTCACCGGTAGATTTTTTATGTTTTTAAAGCAACGCGGGTTTTTCGACTTCCCTATCACTAACAAATTTCGCTTCACCGAACCTGTCATGTTAGCGGCTACTAAAACTGTAATGTGTTTCTTAGAGAGCTTTCCACCAACGCACTTTTCCAATTTAAATTTTAAAGTTCTGTTGGGTGTCATTTTAAAAAACAATCCAGTCTCATCCGCATTGAAAATGTCGTCTGACGCATATCGTGATTTCAGTCCAGGCCACACGTTTTCTAGCCAATGATCCGTTACGTTTTTGTTAACATCGCGAGCCTCTCCGCTGATTTGCCCGTAGTTGATTTTGTGCCGCATCTTCCACAGGCCCAGAAAGTGGAATATGGTTCATACGCTGCTGCTGGAACCACTGAAGCATAGCGCGATCTAAATCTTCGTGCTGAGTTTTCCGCAACTTCTTCCTGCTACCCCCCTCTATCTCGTCTTTAAGCCACTTTTTTCTGTCCTTCCATATCGTAGCCACAGTTGACTGAGATAGCCCCTTCCGGCGAACGACATCCGATTGCTTTTCACCTTCTCTATTGCTCGAGTTATCGATAGCTTTTCCTCCACCGAGAGCACTTTACGCTTTTTCGAAAACATGTTGACTGTTGGCACATTAAGACACAACTCAAACTAGAAATTAAAAGTCGTAAATAGATGACAGCATCTGTATGATAACAGTTAATTACGCCGCCCGAACAATAAACGTGAGTCACTTAACCCTCTGATAAGAAAGAGTATAGGCCGCATTCCTTGAGCGCAAAACAAAACAACCGCTGGACAATGACCTTTTCATTCGTGACTCAGGTAGTCTGAACACAACAAGTCATTTGATTTGTCATCTACTATTGAACGCTAAAAAGTTATCGCTATAAAGAGAGAACGATATCGGTATAGAGAAAGAATTAATACATTGTTCTTATGAAGAACCAACCAACGTTTACTATTTTCATCGTTATAGAGGAATTATCGTTATATAGGAAATCATTATAGAGAGAGACTACTGTATATATATATATATATATATATATATATATATATATATATATATATATATATATATATCTATATATATATATATATATATATATATATATATATATATATATATATATATATATATATATATATATATATAAATATTGCTTTTTTAATGTACAATATTTATTTTTAAAAAATACGTATCTGACATTTGGATAAGTAGCAGATATAAAATTCTTTCGAAAGCCTTTTACAAAAAGCCTCATCGCTTCACATCTCATATCTCACCTTAACATACAAAGACGAAATTCAATTTCTCGCAATGTACGCAATCCATCGTTAGATTGTCTGCAAAAAGTACATCTGTCATAAGCGATATGTATTCTTCTAGTAAAACCAAATTGAAATAGAAATCAATTCTTCTGGTTATATAGGTCCGAGATAAGCCCTAACAATAAGAGTCTCCGTGACGTGACTGCCAGTGACATAGATTGAAAAGTTTTTCTGGGGTTTGGTGTTCGCTAATATGTCTGAATACGTGACAATAGACAGATATCGCAAAACTAGTTAAAAATGATTAAAAACTTTTCTTCTTAAATTGCAAAATTTTTTATTTTGGCTTAAATTTTATTTAATAAATTTTACACAAAAAAATTAATTAGTTTTAAATGGCAATTTACAATGAAGCACGGTTTATTATAGATGTTTGTTAACATCTATAATAACAAACTGTTAACAAAATAAATAAACTAGAGTCTTTAGAGATGATTTTATATGAGAATGCTGGAAATACTAGGCTTGCATATATGTGACCGTTTCAAAATTGTCAATAAATTTATTATTATAATTCTTAGTAAATATTCAAATCAATGTTGCTCACGTCATCTATTCACCGAGTGCATTTAAATTACCTAAGGGAGAGCGCCCACCAAAGTAACGTGGCATGTGGCAAGTAGCAAGTAGCACGCGTCTAGCATGTTACATAAAATTTAACCAATGCAAACGAATGATTAGATTAAATGACGTCACTGTCATTTTGGTGTGCGCTGAATCATTCATTTTCATTGGTTACATTTTAAGTAAAATGCTAGACGCGTGCTACTTGCTACTTGCCACGTTCCACGCTAGCTTGGTGGGCGCTCTCATTTAAGGACCCTACTGTAGTTCCTAATGTCTCTGACCGTCGCCTCAAAATCAGAGCGTTCGTTAACTCTGCAAAATTCATCTACCTCCCTCTTTCCCTTCTTGAACGTCCAACAGTAAGACGAAAATTTTGTTCGAGTGGTCTCTTGACAAGGTAAGCCGAAAAATTACTTTCTCTTATATATTTTACAATAAATAATTATTTTAGACCCTTTCCTGGAGCCCTAATAGTTACTAAAACTATTTTTATTGGCCGGAGGTTATCTAAAGCAGTTAGCTATGGATTTATGGTATGTTTTCTGCCACCATCAATTCATTTGGAATATCCCGTTTGCTTAGCTGCTCAATCCTTTATATTTTTATGGTGGATATTATGTTCCTGCGATAATATATCCTTTCTACACGATACACACGCATTTGGGAAATTTGGGATAAAGTATAATTTTATTATATGTCATATATTTCTCATTCATAATCTAATGCCATTTATTTGTTTTTTGAGATGACGTAACTGTTTAACGTAGAATCTTTTAATAACTTTGTTATTTACAAAATAACAAACAGAGAGGTTTCTTTTAAATTGTTCATTTTATTTTTTCTGAGCTCATTTTCTCACCAGAGGATAAACCATTCAAAAACGACGACCATTTCATTTTAATTTTAAAGATAATACAAACAGCTTCTATATGATTTTTAAAAGAACCCCAAACTATCAGACACGAGCAGAAGGGCCTAGAAAGTTTGTATACTTAAGTCAATAGTTTCTTTCAAGTCACAAATGTACGGACATATAATTGCATCGCAAAATCTTGAAAGACAAAGAATTAATCAACGCTTTTAAAAAGGAAAAAAACTCTAATACTTTTTAATAAAACAGATATATTGTAAGAACACCCCACGTTTGACAAACGTCATTGAGATTTGGATACCAGTGAGGTAAAGAAATTAAAAAATTGGTTTCGGAACATGTCCCATTGAACACGCAGAGGACCAAAAGCTCTATTTGGACACAATTTTCGTAGTTCCTGAGGACTGTAAAGAGGCATCTGTAAAGTCAATATAGAATACTACAGCAAAAATGGTACAAGAAAAATCTTTTACGAAGTACCGCATAAAAATCGACCCTTTAATAGATATATCTTGCAAATGTTCACGATTGGTCAGAGATATCAGGCGGAGGCAGCTTCAAAGTATTCAAGATAAAAGAAAGCTCAGTTCAAAAGCATTGTCCACTGAAGAACTATTAAAAATCATCCAAAACTACGAGAATGAAACACCCGATTGAGCACAAAAATAGTTTTTTCATTTTTGCTCATTTGAACTTGCTTGAGAGGCAATGAGGCCGTAAACTGCAAGATTCACTTTTTTCAGAAGGAATTTGATGTTATGGGAGAATTTACGGAACAAATTAAGGCGCTTCGAAATGTTTGTCATGGAGAAAATGGCTGGTAAGAAGTTCATCAAACGAAAATTTATGCCAAGTTTAAATATTTTTGATATTAATGGAAAAAAAGGATTAAAGATGTTATCAGACAGACTCTTTTTTACTGTTTACCCCTCGTCTGGAAGGATGAATCTTGGTTCAAAAACTCTCCACGTGGAATCAACACCGTATCTGGGTGGACAAACATTTCAGCTGAAAAAATTGGAATAGACACAAAAAAACATAAAATAACAAAGCATTATCATCAATCTTCAGCTGTGTCAATCTTTTTCAAACAAGGTGTGTCTGAACAGGAGTTAATTAATTTAAAGGTTCACCCTAATGCAAGCTCTCTAAAACCATATCTGCAGCTGGATTCCAGTCACCACCAGAAGTTGATCGAAAATTTCAGAACAACAAATGAAGCAGGACCTTCAAGTTCCCAAACGCTACAGGTCAATAATACACAAAATCATACTTTGGTTGAAACGAATGGACAAACTGCTATAGCTTATAACAATAATAACAATAACAATAGCAATAATATAACAATAATTGTACATTTAGTATGTATTGTCTCGTGAAATAATCTTGTCGAATATCGTTCGAGAGAAAATTATTTGCTGGCAAAATTTTCTTCTAGTTTTATTCAAGTTTGTTGCCCGTTGGCGATTTTCGCTTATGAAATTTTGACAAAATCACTCGACTGGCGTCTCATGATTTAACCGTCAAAATTTAATTCGCGAAAATTGCCAGGCAACAAACATTCATACCATTTGAAAATAATCTTATAATATTATATATGACAATTAAGATGATACCTTGTAATAACATGTGATAATATAAAAATAAGACTCTTTGTAAGTAAATTTTTAAAGCGGTTTTTATAAATCGAAATCTCAAATCAAAAATTAGTTTATAACTAATATAGTGTATATTTTTACCCACCGGACTGCACTGAATACTGTCCAATCCAGAATTATGATATAAGTTCTTGGATTAATAGATTGACTCAACATATATATTGGCATATGATGGCCAAATGGCGAAATGGTAAAATATATTTTACTAGGGGGAGAAATTCCAATTACTTTTGCTATACTTGAACAAGTTTTGACAGATACGGAAGCCGGCAGGTCTAGACAGATAATCTACTCATGCGAACTGTATAATAAAATTAAGGAAATGCAAGAGAACCAATAAGTAAATATATACTGTTTGTTTTGAAATACGTTTAAACATTTTAATATTGATCTATTTAAAAGGTATGTAAAGATCTGCATAAAACAGAATAAATAACAATCAGAATGCCCACTCTCAGATGGCGCCTTTGAGGTTTGTCAGCACGCGATCGTCATATTTTAAACGATCTACTCTGTATTATAATCAGAAAGCAGTCGCACGCATCGAAAATAGCACAACAAATGAAATTCAAATTAAAAAAGGAGTTAGACAAGGATGTGTGCTGTCACCAATGCTATTTAATCTCTATTTTGAAGAAATTATGAAGAAAGCATTAGAGGAAGAAGAGATTGGGATAAAAGTTAACGGCCAACCAATTAATAATATTAGATACATAGATCATACGGTTTTAATGGCGGAGACAGAAGACCTGCAAGCCATTTTAAACAAGGTAGTCATGCAAGAAGATGAAATTCATGATTATTTCAAAAAAACAAAGATTGAATGCAAACCTGTGCATTCACAATAACGAAATCGAACGGGTGCACAAATATAAATATTTGGGAACAAGTGTTAATAACAACAATGACATCACAGAAGAAATAAAAACTAGTATTGGAAAGGCTCTAGCTGCTTTTGTTAGCATGAAGGACTTTATGGAAAGTCATGACATTAACTTAAACCTGAAAATGAGATTGGTTAGATGTATCTTTTATTCTTTATCTTTTATTTTAGTATCTTTTCGATACTGCTGTACGGAGTAGAGACTTGGGCTTTAAACAAGAGCAATACCGATAAACTAGAGGCCTTCGAAATGTGGATGTATAGCACAGTTTTAAAAATACCTTGGAGAGACAAAATAACAAATAGTGTAATTCTTCGAAGAATGAACAAAGAAGATCTTGAATGATCAACAGCTCCCATTCTTTGTTCATTCTTCGAAGAACTACACTATTTTTATTTTGTCTCTCCAAGATATTTTTAAAATTCTGCTATACATCCACATTTCGAAGGCCTCTAGTTTATCGGTATTGCTCTTGTTTAAAACCCAAGTGTCTACTCCGTACAGCAGTATCGAAAAGATACTAAAATAAAAGATAAAGAATAAAAGATACATCTAACCAATCTCATTTTCAAAAAAACAATACTAAACGCTCAACTTACAATCAACCAACAGAATATCGAAAAAGTCGAGCAATATACATATCTAGGCACCAACTTAAATAGCCAATGGGACCACTCAACAGAAATTAAACAGCGAATAATAAAAGCAAAAGCAGCATTCGTTAGAATGAGAACCATTTTCAACAGTCGAGACATATTAAAAACAAAATGCCGTCTCTTGAACTGCTACATATTCACAATTCTGCTCTACGGAATGGAGGCCTGTACACTGACTGTTACATCTATGAATCGGCTCGAGGCTTTCGAAATGTGGTGTTTATAGGCGCATCTTACGTATATGCTGGGTTGACAGAGTTACTAATGTGGAGGTCCTGCGTAGAATGGGGAAAGAATGTGAAATTCTCATGACCGTCAAAACTAGTTGGAACTGAAGTTTGGGAACCGAACAAAAGTTGGAATATCTAGGACATGTAATGAGAAATCAAGAACGTTACGGCCTTCTCCAGCCGATTCTCCAAGGAAAGGCAAATGTTAAGAGAGGACCAGGAAGAAGACGCATTTCCTGGCTTCAAAATTTACGAAAGTGGTATAACACGACTACCACTAAACTATTGTTCTGAA
Organism: Diabrotica balteata; assembly: GCA_918026665.1. Classification (NCBI taxonomy): domain Eukaryota; kingdom Metazoa; phylum Arthropoda; class Insecta; order Coleoptera; family Chrysomelidae; genus Diabrotica; species Diabrotica balteata. The sequence continues at coordinate 171,235,669 of OU898277.1, read as the reverse complement.
GCTATTTTCTTGTGGCATTGTAAATTAATTACTATTAAATTGGGAATAAGCCACAATTAAAGATAAAAATACGTTTATTGACGTTTCAATATTTTAATAGTAATTAATACCACTAAACTGTTCCGCGCTGCAGTAAACAAAGTAAAGATAGCCGTGATGATCGGCAACATCCGAAACGGATAGGCACTTTAAGAAAAATATCTATTTTCCAGTCTTTTATGTAATATAAAACTCAGCTGCTGCTGCTCTTTTGTGTTATGGTTTTCCCCTACATATGTATGTATGAATATTTTTCACTTTTACTATTCCCTATTCTCTATCCTTTTTTGGTCTCTGATATTGTCAGTACACTTAATTCTGCAGCCTTTAACTCGTCTACTAGTTAAGTTATACAACTATAAACAATATGTCTTGTAAACTAAAATTGGGCCAAAGACAAACAGCAAGAAGGCAACAAGATTAAAAATGAATATGTTGTGAAAAATAGAGAAAGAAATCTCGGAGCAAAGAATATAATTCAGCAAAAGATATTCTCTTATGCAATGTGCAAAATTGCCTCTGAGTTTATCCAAAATACTTATGTTATTCAGGTTGTCAATCTAGCCTTTTTATTTAGTATCAAGTTTGAACATCATATAAAATAAATTACTGAATGTTTATCAATTACTTCAATTAATTAAAGAAATCACTCAATATATCTAGTTATATGATTTTAATAAGCAACACTGCAGTTGTTACCTTGCCTCATCTAATTTCCTTTATCAACAGGAAGCCAGGGGTCGCTCATAACAACGAGCGTATATAATATGTCGTGGATGTAGCTATTTCCGTTCGTCCAATCCGTTCGGACAACCTATAATTCTGTCTTTGATTAATTTTGTTAAATGATGGAGAACTTAATTGGTTATTGTCTGTTGTGTATATCGGAATGGTAATGGCGCACTTCCAATTAACGCCGCTTTAATATTTAATGTGCAGCTCGAATTGTGTTCAGATTAAAGTGATTTTTGAGTGCTGCCGTGACATAAAAGTAACTATTTTGGTTTAATATAGTTTATTTAAGGAAAGAGTTTAAATCCTGAAAAAGTTAATTTAGTTTACAACGTGTTTAACGTTTTTACCGTATCTAAATGTTTAAGTTAATAAAAAACTTTGCAATGTACACTAATGTTGTTTTTTTTTTAGAAAAAAAGATATATGTAAATGTAAGGAGTGCAAAATAATAGGTAATAAAACTGAGCCAACATGACACTGATGAAAAAAGAAAGTCTATCCAAAGCGCTAATGGTAGCAAAATGTGCTAAAACATGAAAATAATTCTTCGTAAAATTTGTAAGAACCACACTATCAAACTTATATGGAATCTCCATGAATTTCAAACCAATATTTATTTCTTTTCAAAAAACATGTTAATGTTGTGAAGAATAAAGATTTTTATTGAAAATCATTATCATCATTTTGGCTTTACAACCCTGTGTAGGTCCTAACCTCCCCAAGGATTCTCTTTCAGTCGTCCCTATCCATCGTCTTCCCCCGCCAAGCACGTATTTCCATATTTGTCATATCTTGGTCTAAATTATCTAGGAATCTTGTTCTGGGTCTTCCTGTTCTTCTTTGACCAATAGGTCTATCAAAAAGCGTTTTTCTAGCTGGGTCGGTTTGCTCCATCCGCATTACATGGCCTACCCACCTCAGACGTCCTATCTTAATGTGTTTTACGATATCTGGTTCCTAAATTTTACGATATCTTCTATAGAGTTCGAAGTTGTGTCGTCTTCTTTAGACACCATTTTCATTTACCACTCCATAGATTCGTCTCAGTTTATGAACCATATGTTAGGACTGGGCGTGTTATTGTTTTGCAGAGTTTTACTTTTATATTTCTTGATATAACTGTAGATTTAAAAAGGAGATTAAGCCCAAAATAGCATCTATTAGCCGTGTAAATTCTGCGGTGTATCTCTGCGGTAGTGTCATTTTCAGTATTGACGAGCGTTCCCAGGTATACAAATTCGTTAACTGCTTCTATGATGTCGTTTTTTATAACAAGTGGCCGTCGTATTTGTAGTTGCGGACCTCTTTTCATGTATTTCGTTTTATTAATGTTTATTATTAAACCGATTTTTGTAGCCGCTTCCTTTAGTGCTACATCGTTTCTCGTGCTGCGTTTTCCGTTCTCCCAACAATATTGATAGAAGAAAAGACCAGATGGTAGAAGATCGACAGGAAGGCCTAGAAAAAGGTGGAAAGACGCAGTCAGGGAAGACCTGGAGAAGATGGAAGTAAGGCCATGGGAAATAATAGCACAGGATCGGAATCAATGGAAGGCAATAGTAAACGCGGCAAAAACTCACGAAGAGTTGTAAAAGCCAATGATGATGATGAACAATATTGATATCATCAGCATATGCTAGGATTTGCACAGATTTGTTATATATTGAACCGGTAGTTGTAATTTGTAACGTACGTATTACTTTTTCTGGAGCTAAATTAAATAGTACACAGGAGAGTGGATCTCCCTGACGTAGCCCGTTATTTGTATTAAAAGGTTCACAGAGTTCCCCCTGCATTCGTACTCTGCATTCAACTTTTTCAAGGGTTAGTTTGGTTAGACTTCCCAACTGATTTGGTACTCCTAGGTCTATGATTGCTCTAAATAATTCTCTTCTATTTACAGAGTCGTAGGCTTGTTATTTATTTATAACCAAGCTCAGGTTGGTCAATGCCCTTATTTTTCCCATTGCTAAATATGCAGCTGAAACATGGATTCTCAAAAAAATCGATAGGAGTAAGATCGAAGCCTTCGAAATGTGGGTATATAGAAGAATTCTACGTGTGTCCTGGACAGAACATAGAACCAACCTGTCAATTCTGGAAGAGCTTCATATAAAAGACAGGCTACTAAAAAAAGTAAACCAAGCGTACCTAACTTACTTCGGCCACATAGCTAGAAGAACGAGCATCATGGAACTATTGGTAGTAGAAGGAAAGGTAGAAGGCCGAAGACCAAGAAGAAGATCTCCAATACGATGGGTAGACCAAATGAAGAGTTTGGTGGGAAAATCCCTACATGAAGCCGTCCATATGGCACAAGATCGCAGTCAATGGAGACAGCAGACTAACAATATTTAGGGTGTCACTACGCCCTGACAAGGGCTAAAGGATTAAAGAGGAGGAGGAGGCTGCCTTGTAGTCTATAAATATGTGGTGCGTGTCTACACCGTATTCCAGTGTTTTCTCTAGAATTTGTCTCAGGGTTGAAATCTGATGAATTGTTTTTACCACCTCTGAAACCAGCCTGGTATTGTCCTATTATTCACTCTGCATACGATGGCATAGTATATTGGAGAATATTTTATACGCTGCATTTAGGAGCGTAATTCCTCGATAGATAGAGCATTCAAAGATATCTCCCTTTTTGTGTATGGTGCATAGTATGCCAATCTTCCAATCACTGGGAAGGGACTTCTGTATCCATATTTCTTTTATAAGCTGCTGTAGCGCTATTATAATATCGTGACTAGCTTCATTTTTATAATTCCGCTGGGAGATTATCTATTCCAGGTGATTTGTTTCTGATTCTGATTAAAAATTAACAAACCGATAAAACAATCAGATAACACTGTTCGGTACGTTATAAATTATTTGCTTTAGTTGTAAATTGAACGAAAATAAATAAACTTACTTTTCCGTTCAAAAACGAAAAAATGGCTTATGTGGGGTTAACGCAGGCGCAAAAGCTTATGCTAGGTATCAAAAATTAGTAACGCTTAAGAATAGACTAAGACAAAGTGGCCAAAAGGTAACAATGGGTCGTCACAAGTATACCATTGGCCAATTAGCTAGCAGAAATCCAACAATTTCTCATTCACAGCTCCAAAGACAATTTTTGGAATCTACAGGTGTAAGTGTTTCAGTTAAAATAATAAGAAAAAGACTTCTTACCCAAGGACTATATAGCAGTAGACAGTTAGGGATTCCCGAGTTATCCAGACAGCCCGTGTAGATAATTCGTTCACTTAAAGACCGAAGAAGACAAGCAAAAACGGAAATTATCAGATCAGTTTACAGATATAAAGGAGTAAGTGTCATGTTTTGAGGAGGCATTATGATCAGTAAAAAAAGCTTCTTTAATTTTTGTAACACCTATTTTGACACCTCGTAGATATTTTGATTTGGTTCTAAAAACAGACACTTAAAACGCTTGAGACTTGCAACAAAAGATATCATTGGTCTGTAGTGACATACTTACTCACCCAACCTTAACCATATAGAGCAATTATTGTGGAATATGCTTAAAAGAAGAGTAAGAGCCCACCAGGGGAAAAACTTTGTATCTTAAGTTTCAAAGAATCAAAGATCTAAAGAACCATATATTCAGAAATCAAAGAAGTAAAATAAAAGTGGATAAATGAAATATTTCACGAAATAGAAAACCTAGACTGCAAATATGATATAATCAACTTCTAAAAAAAATTGAAAAAAACCTTCAATACTAACAAGAAACATAATATGTATAGCCACTCTAGCTAACAACAAAGTTAGAAGAATTATAGCAAGAAGCGAAAAAATTTAAGTATGGGAGGAATTTACCGAAAAATCCTTTGCGAATGACAGACCTGAATTGTAACAGACGTAGACGTGGAAGATGGGAGGACCCTCAGTCCTAGGTATAAAGGTAAAATAATGGATACAATGTGCAAAGAATTGGAAAGCTTGTGGGTTAGATAAAATAGAAATATATTTAATAAAACTAATAGATGATAACAACACAAAACCACATATTTTTAACAGTATATAAGAAACTGGCGTAATACCAAAGGTCTGGCTTGACATTCATATAAATTCATAGCTATGCGAAAGAAATCAAGTTCCTGCAAATGCGGCGAATTTAGGCTCGTTAGCTTAATGAGTTTATTACTAAAAATATTCTTAAAGATAATACAAAATCTTTTCTAATAGACCAATTTTCTTTAACTGGAATTTTACATTCATATTCAAATAAGCACTAGATGGCGTCGAAATTGGTATAAAAATAAACGGTAACAATATCAGGTATGTAGACCATTCTGATAGCAGAACATATGAAAGACTTACAAAATATCCTAGACAAACTTAATAATGCAAGTAAAGCAATGGCACTAACAATAAATCGTTAGAAATTACAGTAATGGTGATTAGAAAACCGATGAAAATTGTCGAATCTACTTAAATAGCACTTAATTAAAACAAGTTCACAAATTAGGGAGTAAAACTAAATGATAAGTGTGATCCAGATATAGAAATAAATAGAAGTACAGAACAGGCTAGGAACACGTACAAGAAATCATCAACATCATCCAGCCTCTATTTATCACGTCCACTGCTGGACATAGGCCTCCCTTAAACTCCTCCATTCCTCACGATTTTGTGCTCTTTGTTGCAAATTTTTAGTGATACGCCTGATGTCGTCGGCTCAACGTGTAGGTGGTCTTCCTCTACTGCGTTTGTCTGCTCTTGGCCTCCAATTTGTAAATTACTATTAAACTGGGAATAAGCCACAATTAAAGATAAAAATACGTTTATTGACGTTTCAATTTCCACTTTGGAAATCGTTCTTAGAATCCTAGTAGCTTTTCTCCTCGATCATTTCTTCCTGGGGAACCGAATTGTCCTAAAGATGTTTCTAGATCTGCTTCTTTTACCCCTATTTTTGCGTTGAAATCGCCACATAAAATTGTGAATTGAGTACGAGAATCATCAAGCGCAGTGGATACATCGTCATAAAACATTTCAATTTCTTCGTCTGTATGGTCGTAGGAGCGTCTGTTGGAGCGTATACTTGGATAATTTTGAGTTGATACCTACTGTTCAGCTTCAGAATAAGATATGCCACTCTAGATAATATACTTTTGATGTTTATTATCTTGTTCGCGTGATTTTTATGGACAACGAAACCGATGCCTCCAACTGATGTAGTTTCAGGACCAATCTGATAGAATATATGCCCTGATTTGAGTGTTTTCAAAGTTTTACCTCTCATTCTAGCTTCGCTTACAAGAAATGGAATGAAATAATTATGTATAACCAAAAACTAAGCTTAGACATCCCAATTAGAGTTATTAAATGCTACGTTTGGTCAGTCCCACTGTATGAAGTTAAAGCCTGGACTTTTAAAATTAAATAACATTAGACGGCAAGAAGCTTTTGAAATGTGGCTTTATAGCAGAGTGCTTAGAATATCATGGGAAGAACACATTACGAATCAAACGGTATTAAACATTATAAATAGAGAGTTTATATTAACGATTAAGAAAAAAAAACACCCCTTACCTAGGCCACAATGAGAAATGACAAATATAACCTGCTAGGATTAATAATTGAAGGGAAGAGAGTGAATCAAAGATAAGTAGGCTGAAGAGCCTTGTCATGGTTTCGCAATATCAAAACTTGGCGGGCATTAAGTGCAACAATTACTAAGAGTTTTGCAAAATAGAGAACATTTTGATTTAGTGTACCTCATTTAGAAACCTTAAGTGTTGGAGTGCACAAGAAGAAGATATTGACATAAAACTACCTAGGTAAATTAATTGTTTTAAGGATTATGTTATAAATCTACTAAGCACATCAGTGGGCCTGTGATATCAGTCAGTCTAGAAACTTTCAAAAGCGGACAAGGGATTTGTCTTCCTGGCAAGCTACTTATTGGTATATTATATGAATTATACTTTATTAAAGGTAAATTTTTTTTCTAGTTTTCGTGTGGATTTTATTTTTGTTTATTGTATGGCATACAATAAGAACACATAATTAAGAATCAATATAAAACGTTACATAAAGTATTAGAAACGAACATCTAATGTGTTATTAATATAATGTAAAACATTTTCGGTCGCATTAAGGAACTTTTCGAAAACTCCAGGGAATGACTTTCGGGGGCATTCTTTAACAATGTGATGGACGTTGGGCATTACAGTCACACTCAGGTCCAAGGGATGGATCAAGAGTTTTAACCTTGCTTAGACTATCGCCTCTTCAAGGAAGATAGGCGTAAGGACTTTTCCGCATCTATATAAGCTATTAGCACATCTACTTGTCGGAAGTTGTACTTCCGTTGTCTTCTCCAAGCCTTGTGAAGGTTGAAATATTCCTGATGTAAGGAGTTGACAATTAGAGGACACAGAGAGGATATCTGAAGCGCAGTCTTGTTTATTTCGATATCAAGCTTATCATGGTGGCTGCGTAGTTGATGGTTAGCCTGTATTTTTCGATATTCTCTGAGAAGAAAATGACTTCTTCGCAGTTTCTGCGGTGAAATGTAACTCAGAAGGGGAAGCCAATAGTTCGGTGTGGGTGATCTGAGTAGGGAGGCTGAGGAGTCCTGTGAAGAAAGATACTCTTCGTTACGTTTTTGGTCACAAATATGTCATCCATGGACTTAGTACAATAATGAAGGTTGAAATTACACAATAAGCAAAATATCATATTAATTAAGTACTTAAAATAGTCTTTCTAAACATTTAATAAAGTTTACTTAAATAGATATAAAAAGTGTAGTGTGAACAAAAACTCTCCAATTTTTCAAAAAAAATGAGACAAAACAAATAGAAACACTTGATTAAGTTATAGATAACATTTAGTAATTCAGAAAAGATCGTAAACGTTAGATAAAATGTTTAAGCACAACATAGGAAATATTTTTAATAACTTGAATCGTTTATTCTATGCAGTATTATTCGATAAAAATCCGCGGTAAATTTGGCGAGCGAAAAAATCCACTGCTGCATAAAACTAGGTTTAAAAAAACACAACACACAAAATTGAATTTGTAATGTGGGTATACATCAAACAAGCACCATGCTGTGGTTTTCATCAAAATTACTCGTTACGTGTGTTAGTGTTACAAAAAATAAAACTTCACTTGTTCATTATTTATACCGAATTAATATGCATACTGTCTTTTGTTGTCAACAGTAATTCTGATCAGATAATAATATGAGGTATGCGTTTGTCAGGTAATCCTTTTGATGCAATATGTAGAGAAGCAAATAGATACACTAACACAGGCCTGCATACATTTTTTGTAATTTGTACATAATTTATAAATAGGGTTCTAGTAAAAAGTTAAATATTTGTATATGTTCTATTTTTTGTTAATATATAAATGTCTTAATTCATAAAAGAATAATTGTTGTTCTTATAATGGTGTATACCTTTTTATAATGCTGGCCACCACATTGGCCCATCTTATTCTATTTACTGCACATCGATATAGATTAGATGACGTTAGATCAGTCCATTTCCTAACACTAGCTAGCCAGGATATACGTCTGCATCCAGGGCCTCTCTTGTACTTAATATTTCTTGTATATTTAACTATAGATGTATTTGTTATTATGCATAATGCAGCGAAGTGGTATATTATACCAGGTGTGTATAATAAGTAAGTGTTTGTGATTGTAAAGAAATTTTAAAAAATTTTAAATATAGCAATAAGTTTTATGTAAAAATATGACAGACTGTGATAAGTTTTATCGACATTGTAGAAAATCATTGATGATCCAACCTTATTAAGTTTCTCCCTGATAAAGGACATAACCATGTCCGAAAGCTCGGAATAAAAATTTAAAAGAGTATACGTATCATTTTTATTGCTGCAAACCCAATATTGAAAATTTACTTCCTTGTTGTCAGCAAATACTTCTAGTTTATATATATATATATATATATATATATATATATATATATATATATATATATATATATATATATATAAACTAGAAGTTCTAGTTTATATATATATATATATATATATATATATATATATATATATATATATATATATACATATTTTACAATGACTGTTCTTAGACATATACATTTTAGAATCTTAACAAAGGCAACGGTTTCCTGTCGAAACGTTAATTGCTATGGAAAATAAAATCTTGTTCCACATGTAATATATATTTTATTGAACATAAACCCAAGAAATACTAATTTTATAATATATATATATATATATATATATATATATATATATATATATATATATATATATTGTTATGATACGTAAAATCAAGAAAATATCGGTTTGTTTAAAATACTTCAAAGTTCAAAAACATTAAAATAATTCAGATAAGTAGGATAATAACCAACAAACATTTCGAAGAAGGAAAGTCTTTAAATTTTTGGATTACCTGTATTAAACAAAATGTAAGCTATGCATAAATTATTTTCTTTGTTATAATATACTTGAGTGACCCGCATAATTTTAAGTGAAATCCAAAGACAATTGAACCGGGTTTTCCAAATACATTAATGCAGTGATTAAGGACAATAGAATAGATTTTAGAAAGAGGTTTTTGTTAGTTTTTAAGAATTGTAGAAAAATATTATTTGTAAATAAGTTTTAGGAAATTTTATAATTATAGGTAAAAATTTGTTTGTTATCGAAATAAAAAAATGGGAGAATTGTGACGAGCTTTGATTGGCAGAGATTAAAAAAGGTGGGATAGGTATGTAGGAATGAAAGTTTAGCTAGATTTTTGAGAGAGAAAAGTTAATCAGTTGGTTTCCAAGGGTGCAAGGCGAACGGCCGTTGTTTCTCGGGTAGTTTCCCAAAGGTAGGAAGCAGTGGCAGTGAAAGTTTGTGGGTTTTCGTGTAGTTAGTATATCTGACAGAAGCTGATCCAGTAAAAGATTGTGAGTCATATTTTTCTACTTATATTCCAAGAGTCACTGTACAGGCCAACGAGAGATTCAGTTTATCGTAAAGAAAAGATATTCCAAGAGTCATTTTTCACTCAGGCCAACGAGAGATTCAGTTTATTGAGAGAAGAAGAAGCTAGCATAATTTGAACGATTCGTGCATTTGAAGGAGATCATTAAGGACGATAAACTTACAATAATTTGTTGTAAGATTGCTGATTACCTAGGGAGCGGCCGAGAGTAGATAATATAGTTTATAAGGAACAAGGATTTGGACCACTCATCATCAGAGAGAGATAGTTTTGTTTCTGCAGTTTTTCTTTTATTGATAACACAATTTTACACTTAATTTAGAAAGGATATAAATATTTTGATTAGGAGATTTAGAATAATATTTGGGATTTTGAGATTTCAACTAATATTGTTTGTACCATTAATTTTGAAGGTTCACGTACGTAGACCAAAATTTTGAGAATCAGTATATGAGATATTGTTTATTGAAAACATTTGAGTGTGAATTTTATTTCATTATTTTTATTTCAATATATAATGTTAGATCATATATGTTTTTTATTATTCCGGTATTCTTTGGACCTTACCTTTCACATGTAATAGCATAGATATTAAAGCACGAATTTAACCCTGAAATAAGAGAATTAAAAAGTGTGATAGAGTCATAATCATATCATTTAAATAATTTTAATTAATTAATTAATTAATTAGCTAATTAATTGCTTGGAGCACCAAGACTTGAAATATCACAATAATATATATATATATATATATATATATATATATATATATATATATATATATATATATATATATATATATATCATCATCATCAATCAGCCAATCGCGTCCACTGCTGGACATAGGCCTCCCTCAGTTCTTTCCAGTGTTCTCTACACTAGGCCGCTTGTAGCCAGTTTCCCGCTACACGTTTATTGTCATCGGTCCATCTAGTCGGTGGTCTTCCTCGGCTTCTTTTATAATTTCTGGGCCTCCATTCCATAATACGTCTTGTCCACCGTCCATCTTGTGTTCTGGCTAAGTGCCCTGCCCAGTTCCATTTAAGCGTCGTGGTTCTTTCGATGACGTCTTGAACTCCTGATCTTCGCCTGATTTGTTGGTTTGTTATGTGGTCTCGAAGGCTCACGTTCAGCATTGCACGTTCCATGGCTCGTTGTGTAACTCTAAGTTTATTCGCAGATTTTTGCGTGAGTGTTAAAGTCTCTGCTCCATACGTTTGTACAGGTAAAACACATTGGTTATAAACCTTTCGCTTGAGATATATATATATATATATATATATATATATATATATATATATATATATATATATATATATATATCGGAAAAAGGAGTACGACCGTCAAATTCCAATATATAAAAGGATCACTCAACAGAGTGGTGGGCTCTTATATCGGTCAATTTGTAGGTGGAGAAATGAAAGACAAAGTTGATGTGCCACTCTATCTATTTTGAAAACGTTTCGCTTTCGTATTCTGAAAGCATCATCAGTTCATTCTAAAAAGTATAATATAAGAACCACACAATCATGGAAAAGATGTTACAGGTGTTACCTTAAAAAGACATGTAGCAGTCAAAGATGTTAACAAGCTTATGAATTAAACTTGAATAAATGGACAATATAAAGTAGAAATGTATAAACATTTAATTTACTAACAACATTTAGTGACTTATTAAAAAATTAGCACAGTAAGTGACCATGTGGTCAGAAGTATAAAAAATATATATTAAATTATAACGTAATTGATGCAAAGAACTAAGAAAATCAACGATTAACTTCCAACAATAGATAATTATTAAACTTTAATTTTAACTTTTGGTAGCATTATTAAAAGATGTTAATATAATTTAAAAATAAAAATAAGTGTAAAAGAATGAAGTTACCGGTCTAAGCCTTACACCTGCTACCAGGAAAATGGCGTTAGATTGAACAGACTGACACAGAACCACGAAAAGACAGCCAACCTTGAGGTTGAAATTATTTCAACAGAACAGCAAGGCCAGAGGTACCACCTCAAATAATTGAGCGGTTTATTTAAAAGTTAATGAGCTTTGGATGACAGCCCGCTTGTAAGAGACAATCCAATGAAAGAGACTGATATAGTAATAACAATCACTCGCATTAGCCCGTCTAAAAACAAACAAACAGGAGAATTTCATTCAAACTCTTATATTTAAATTTATGTTGAACATTGTGGCTGAAAAAAATTTTTTTTTTTTTTTTTTTTGCCAACAGGTGAATAACAATTAGATAATTTCCAACAGTCTAAGCTTCATACACTTAGATCTGTAATTTGTAAAGGATTCTATGAATCAATTACAATGTTAATATTATTACTATACTATTAAATAGTGACTGGTTCACACTCATATGGACAAATTATAGTGTAGAGGTAACCTTGTAATGAAAGTTGCAGTTTATTTTATATTAGTTATTTATTTACTATGTTATATTATTCATTAAAAAATTGTGTTCAAATATGTATATTACATGATAATTATATTGAAAATGAAAGTAAAGCCTAGTTCTGCAATATTAGAGCATGATAAATTTGGCTCAAGTTACTTATGTCAGTTCTCTTATTTAGAGAATTAGGATGTTTAAGAATTGAACACATTTCTAAAAACTGTCTTTTAAATAGATTACGTTCAGTGCCAAGAATCTTAACTTCATTAAAATCCACTTTATGTTTGGTGCTAATAGCATGTTGTGCGATAGCACACGTATTTTTTGATAAATTAATATCACTACGATGGGAAGTAAGACGACCTTTTAATGATCTACCGGTCTGGCCAATGTAGCACAATTCACAATCAGAGCATGGAAGGTGGTAAATTGTATTGACTTGTTCTAAAGTGGACAATGGTGTTTTAGTTTTTGAAAAAAGATTTCTAACAGTTTTTGCGTTCTTGACAGCAATTTTAACAGGAATGTTATTTTGTTTATACAGTTTAATAAGTTTCTCAGTAACTTGAGGAAAATAAGGTAGAGAAGAATAATGGATAATAGGATTCTCAGACTCAGTATCAGGCAGAACAATGCTATTAATTGAGTTATTGGAAATAGTTCTGAGTTGGTCACCATTGGGTATGTCATCAAACGAGGAACCATAGCTTTGTGTGTAAAGGTATTTGTTTATGATAGATGATGGATATGAGTTCTGTATTAGAATATTTCTTAATAACTTAAGGGATTCCCTTCGATTAATTGGATGTGTCAATTTATGTAATCTGCAGCTTAAAGCTTTTATAAGGTTTAGTTTATACTTCATAGGGTGACAGGAGTGGTAATTAAGGAACCTACTGGAGGCCATGGGTTTTCTATACCAACTTGTGGTTAGGGTGTTATCTCCCATTCTAATGACACGCATGTCTAAAAAGGGAATGCTATTGGTGATGCTGTCCTCAAGTTCAACAGTGAACTGTAAATGAGCATCAAACTCATTAAAGAAGGATAAGGTACCCTGAACCTTGTCAGGTGGTAGGGCTAATAATAAATCATCCACATACCTCTTAATAAAAGGGATTTGAACATCCAAACGACCTATTATCCATTATTCTTCTCTACCTTATTTTCCTCAAGTTACTGAGAAACTTATTAAACTGTATAAACAAAATAACATTCCTGTTAAAATTGCTGTCAAGAACGCAAAAACTGTTAGAAATCTTTTTTCAAAAACTAAAACACCATTGTCTACTTTAGAACAAGTCAATACAATTTACCACCTTCCATGCTCTGATTGTGAATTGTGCTACATTGGCCAGACCGGTAGATCATTAAAAGGTCGTCTTACTTCCCATCGTAGTGATATTAATTTATCAAAAAATACGTGTGCTCTCGCACAACATGCTATTAGCACCAAACATAAAGTGGATTTTAATGAAGTTAAGATTCTTGGCACTGAACGTAATCTATTTAAAAGACAGTTTTTAGAAATGCGTTCAATTCTTAAACATCCTAATTCTCTAAATAAGAGAACTGACATAAGTAACTTGAGCCAAATTTATCATGCTCTAATATTGCAGAACTAGGCTTTACTTTCATTTTCAATATAATTATCATGTAATATACATATTTGAACACAATTTTTTAATGAATAGTATAACATAGTAAATAAATAACTAATATAAAATAAACTGTAACACTCAATTCTTTATACCAATTACTTAAATATAGGCAACTTTCATTACAAGGTTACCTCTACACTATAATTTGTCCATATGAGTGTGAACCAGTCACTATTTAATAGTATAGTAATAATATTAACATTGTAATTGATTCATAGAATCCTTTACAAATTACAGATCTAAGTGTATGAAGCTTAGACTGTTGGAAATTATCTAATTGTTATTCACCTGTTGGCAAAAAAAAAAAATTTTTTTCAGCCACAATGTTCAACATAAATTTAAATATAAGAGTTTGAATGAAATTCTCCTGTTTGTTTGTTTTTGGACGGGCTAATGCGAGTGATTGTTATTACTATATCAGTCTCTTTCATTGGATTGTCTCTTACAAGCGGGCTGTCATCCAAAGCTCATTAACTTTTAAATAAACCGCTCAATTATTTGAGGTGGTACCTCTGACCTTGCTGTTCTGTTGAAATAATTTCAACCTCAAGGTTGGCTGTCTTTTCGTGGTTCTGTGTCAGTCTGTTCAATCTAACGCCATTTTCCTGGTAGCAGGTGTAAGGCTTAGACCGGTAACTTCATTCTTTTACACTTATTTTTATTTTTAAATTATATTAACATCTTTTAATAATGCTACCAAAAGTTAAAATTAAAGTTTAATAATTATCTATTGTTGGAAGTTAATCGTTGATTTTCTTAGTTCTTTGCATCAATTACGTTATAATTTAATATATATTTTTTATACTTCTGACCACATGGTCACTCACTGTGCTAATTTTTTAATAAGTCACTAAATGTTGTTAGTAAATTAAATGTTTATACATTTCTACTTTATATTGTCCATTTATTCAAGTTTAATTCATAAGCTTTTTAACATCTTTGACTGCTACATGTCTTTTTAAGGTAACACCTGTAACATATTTTCCATGATTGTGTGGTTCTTATATTATACTTTTTAGAATGAACTGATGATGCTTTCAGAATACGAAAGCGAAACGTTTTCAAAATAGATAGAGTGGCACATCAACTTTGTCTTTCATTTCTCCACCTACAAATTGACCGATATAAGAGCCCACCACTCTGTTGAGTGATCCTTTTATATATATATATATATATATATATATATATATATATATATATATATATATATATATATATACTACAATAATATATTGCAGTGGTTTATAATTTATCGGTAGTGAAGTTAAAGTGATTTGTTATAAAATAAATTATAAAAATTTTAACGTTGATTTCTATTATATGTAAGTTTATTTACATAATAAGAAAATATATGCTCTTAAAGGAATAATTGACCAATTTACTATCAAGTTTTCATCGTTTTATTGAAACTTTTTAGCCAACAAAATCATTCACTCGATAATTTGAACATGAAACATGTTTCGAGTAAATGACAACTCGGTAATTTATTCGTATCGGCCGCTTATGCTCACTTTGTACAATTTCTACCTAATGACTGCGGTAATTGCTCTTTTATATCGACCTTTAATCAACTTCGTTATTTTCGAGGACAGAAATAGGTTGAAAGGAGATGGCCAATGCACGAGAGACAAGGAGAGCGAGCTTATAAACTGCCGGTGTGTCCCCAATTATCAATTCATTACTCTGACAAATCGATTCTTATTATTGCATTTATTACTTTTATCTTGTTGGATTTTTTACCCTGTTCGTTTGACTGGTTTTCAAACTTTTATTAATATCAGTTTACGAGCACTTATGGATCAATAAAATGACAAAAGCTTGGAATAAAGGCAATATTAGGGTGATTTTGAATACGATAATCCAGTTACTTATCAAGGTATTTTACAAATTAGATACATAATTAACTTATCTGAAAAATTTAAATCAATAATTGTCATACGGTATTAAAAAAATAAAGTTTACTTCCTTCCATATATTTATCGTTTAGCTTCTTAATAAATGTTTTTTTTAATCCATCATTTGTAGATTAGTCAAAATAGAAAAAATTAAATTGTACTTATTAGATTTTAAAATTTTTTGATTTTCCAAATCAAAGTTTAGACTTAGACGAACAGAAATTATACACTATTAACCCTTGAGTAATCGGGTACATGCAAATTATTTGATTAGTCAGGTGGGGTCTGTGAGGCACAGTTTGTATTTTATACAGTACATTAGAAAAGATAAAAATTTCCATAGAATGGTTAAAAAATCGTGACGTTACTGTCCTGTCTTGGCCTGGAAATAGTCCAGATCTAAATTCGATAGAAAATCTATGGTCAGGTTTACGGTGTTAATAAGAACTTCGCATTCTTTGATTAGCCTGCTTAGCCGTTTAATGATGGTAATCATTTCGAAGGTAATCGAAACGATGGAAAGAATATATAAAAGAGCTCAACATATCTTTTGAGGATAGACAAACAATTATAAAATTACAAAGGAAGAACTGGTGTTCAGTATGCACTAGAGAACACCAGAAACTTTTATATCTTATTGATATCCTTAAATTAATAAAAAATGAATACATGGATGTCCTCTTAAAACGATTTAATGAAATTTATTAGTCGGGTGACATACCTAATGAATGGTTGACTTTAAAATTTACTTGTCTCTCAAAAAAGAAAAATGCTAACGAATGCACCGACCACAGCACTATAAGCCTGATGTCTCACACAATTAAAATGTTTTTAAAGATCATCCATAAATCCATTTACAAAATACTTGATATGGATATTGAAGAAACCCAATTTGGATTCCGTAGAGGCGTACGTATCCATGAAGCTCTCTTTGCATTCAACTCACTAATCTAGATATGCTTGGATATGAACCAAGTACGTCTGTTTCATACATTTTAATAAGCCTTTCGATAAAGTCCGCCTTAAAGAGCTTATGGACGTCCTTAAAGCAATTACAATATAATGACATTCGAATTATAACAAATCTATATTATAAACAGCAGGCACACATACTCGTTAATAAAGACACATAAGAAGAGTTCAAAATTAAAAGAGGAGTTCGACAGGGGAGTGTAATGTCACCACTGCTATTTAATGTATATATTGTTGTACTTTTGAATGTCCATAAGCAATAAAAAACCGATATACAAATTTTATTACTTAAATAAAAATTAAAATTATTGATATTTCATAAAGACACGGGCATATAAATCAAACATCCTGTATAAGACAAAATATGTATTTTAAGTTGTTCGAAGAATTGTTTATTAGGCCTCAGAGACAAGACTTTCAAATATTATCGATAAAAAATTTAAATAAGTCGGTTATTGTGGAATGGATTTACCCGGAATAAAAGTGTATATAGACAGTGTTTAAACAATAGACCGGGATTTGCGGTGGTTTTTCTCCCCGAAAGATTATATCGGTAAAAGTTTATTAACAAAAGACATTAAATTGAGAAACAGGTATCGTTTGTAGCTATTAGTAAGAAATATTTGTAAAGCAGATAGATTTAGTTAGAATAATTAAAGAATGTTGTTTCCTGGAATTACCCGAATGACTTTTATAAAGAGAGTTGGTTGGTAACGATATACGTCATAGAGGTGGATGATTTTCATTGTTCAATTTTTGAATGCAAGGAGGTGGTGGTTTTGGCTATGAGATAGGAGAGAGGAATAAAGTAGGTAGTCAGTTTTCGTCGCCCAAGAAGGAAGGAGCTTTGTGATTTGTGTTGTTTGAAGTCCCGAAGACGTAATTTACCGGGTGTGTTTATTTGCTGTGTAAAAGCTGACCAGTGTGAGGAACGGGGTACAGAGAGATAGAAAAACCAAAGGGTATAAGAATATTAATATCAGACGAAGCCGGAAACATTTGGAGTTATAAACAGGCGCGGAGATTGGCTCAAAAATAAATAATAGAGACAGTTAATTTTGCGACCATTTAAAAAAAAATTATAAAAAGGGCTTAGTTATAACCTATATTAAAAATCAATGTAAAATAACATTTGGGTCCATGATAGAAAACAACTTCTCATATATTTAAAGTTAGTATATTGCAAATATTACAGGATTGATTGTTATATAAAATTTCATTAAAATAAAGGACATCTCACATATAGTTAAGTTGAAATTCTATGTATTTTCTTCAGGTCATATTACCTATCCCAATTAGGAAGCCAATTGGAAAATATTTTGAATCCACGATCAAAGGTAAATAGTACAAGTTAAATAGCCTGAGATTGTAATTAATAAATGCTGATTTATTGTGATTAATTGGAGATTAGATCATTTAATAAATATAGACAGGATTTTTTCTAAATAAGCAATATAATACAAGTTAAATAGCATAACAATATATATATATATATATATATATATATATATATATATATATATAATATATATATATATATATATATATATATATATATATATATATATATATATATATATATTATTATTATTATTTTTTCTTTGCTGGCCTTCTAGTCCAATTTTTTCCATATCTGTTTCTATCTCTTGACTCCATCTATTTTTTGGCCTCCCTTTTCTCTTTTTTGAAGCTATAGTGTAGTTTAATACCCTTTTTGGAGTCCTCGTGTTCTGCATCCCTTCTAGGTGACCTCACCATCTTAGTCTCTGTGCCTTTAAGACTCCTATTATACTAGGTTGATTATATAATTCCTTTAACTCATCATTGATCATCTTATTTAAAAACCGTCCCTTAATATTCCTCCATATATGTTCCTCAGGATATTCCTTTCTCATATCTTCAGTAAATTTTGATCATTTTTATTCCAAAAAAATTGTCCAGTATGTTACTATTGGTTGTATAGCTGTTTTGTATAACTGTATGTTTGCCTTTCTTGATAAAAACTTACTTTTCAACATTCCACTAAGAGCATGTACACTTCTATTGCCTGCCATTATGTTAGCTTGTATTTCTTCTTTAATGTTAGGTTTACGTGATATTATTTTACCTCCTTATGTAAATCTTTCTACCATTTCGAATTCGTATGATGATCCTTCTTATCCTTCTACTTTAAACTTTTGTCCATCCCTGACCTGATCATCTGTCCACTGCATATATTAGGTTTTAGTTTCATTTATGTAAAGTCTTATTTTCTTCGCTTCTTTTACTATTGTCTGTACTATCTCCTGTAGCTCTTTTTTATTCTTTTAATAGCAACTCTACATCATCCGCAAATGTCAAAACTTGGTGTCTTTTATGATGTAGGAGTCGTTCTCTATTAATTTTCGCTTCTCGAATGTTTTTTTCTAGGCATAAATTGAATAGTAATGATGACAAAGGATAGCCCTGCCTAAATCCTTTGTTTACTAAAAATTTGTCCGATGAATGATTATTTACTTTGTCTCTGTTTTCTGTATTCTCTAAAGTAAGATGTAGCATGTTACGCAACTTTCTGATAACTCCCATGTCCTCAAGGGTCTCTTTTAATTCCATCCTCTTTTCTCTATCGAATGGTTGCTGGAAGTCGATGAAAAGCGCTATCGTTGGTAAGTTGTGTTTATAGCTTTCTGCTTGTAATTCTCTGATTACGAATACTTGGTCCGTTGTGCTTCTCCCTCGTCTAAATTCGCACTGAAATTCGTCTATTATATTTTCAACTTCTTTTTCTATCTTACCTTTTATGGATTTTGATAGGATTTTTTATATACGGTATTTAGTAACGCTACTCCTCTGTAATTACTGTTTTGTCTCCATTTTTGTGTAATGGGCAAACAATTGCTTCCTTCCAATCTTTTGGTATTCGTTCTTTTCTTCATATCTCCTTTATGATCTTATATATCCAATCATTTAGCAGTTTTCCACCATATTTCATCATTCTGCTATTACGTTATTGCTTCCAGGACATTTATTATTTTTCAGATTTTGTACGATTTCCTAGATTTGTTCTTTTCTGGGTGAATTGTCTTGTATGTCTTTTACGTGTTGGATTCTTGCTTCTGCTTCCATACATTCTCTTTGGTTTGACTTATTATTGCCATTTAGTAATTCATCAAAATACTCTTTCCATCTTTCGACTATTTCTGCTTCACTGCCTATATTATTTCCTGCTTTGTTTTTAACGAATAATGGGTGTGTTGGAAACCTATCTTTTTATTTCTAGCACCTTGATATAGGTTTTTTATTTTTTTATTTCTATAATTCCCTTCAATTTCTTTTAGCTTATTTTCTATGTGTGTCTATCAGCACCCTCTTTACTTTTTGTATTTACTCCATATATCTATTTATTATATATCTTTTCATACTCTGCATTCTCACATAATGCATGCTCTGAAAAAATTACGAAAAGAACTCGTGTGGGTGAACGGCAGGAATAAAGGTCAACAGAACACTAATTAAAAACATTAGATATGCGAACGATACTATCCTATTAGCAGACTAACTCCTAGACCTCCAAGATAGTTAAATATGGAAAAGAATATGGATTATTAATAAACATCCAGAAAACTAAATTTATGAGGGTATCAAAAACCCAAAATATTGATGGAAGCCTGGCAATTAACCGTAAAACTTTAGAACAAGTTGAAAACTATAATTATCTTGGTACAATAATTAATTACACAAACGATTACTCCAAAGAAATCAAAGTTTCAATAGAGAAAGCACGAATAAACTTCAATAAAATAAGAAGGTATTTTGTGCAAGAGAACTGAAATTAGACTTAAGAGTTATGCTGGCTAGATGTTATATTTTCTTGACTCTGCTTTACGGGATAGAAGCATGGTCACTTAACGCGTCGACTACTAAAAAGTTGGAAGTATTTACACTGTGGGTGTATAGGAGAATTCTAAAGATATGGACCGAGCATGTGACAAACAACGAAGTCATGAGAAGAGTCAACAAAAGAATGGAAATATTGGAAACCATCAAGTAACGAAAGCTGCAAAATGTGGGGCATCTTATGCGTAATTAAAGGCAAAACAAACTTCAATTTATAATACAAAAGAAAAAGCAGCCTTGTTTAGTTTCTTTTTTGTTGTTGTTTTGGTAAACTAAAACAGGGCACGTACGAATCAAGATATATTGTCCAAAATGACGCTAAAGGTATTATCACGTGGAAATAATGTAGAATGAGAAACTACCAAAAGTTTCTCTCGTTAGAAACCGGTTGAAAAGGGTTAAAAAGTAAGGCCGCTAAAAAAAGAAGGGATGGTTGGAAATCTACTTTCTAGTAAAGAGATTATTCGATACCAGATTGACAGATTTTAAGCAAAAAAAAAGAAGAATATATATAAAATTCCCTTTAACTGGGCAACACTGTATCCTATTCTGCAATTTGTCATATCATAATTAAACCAATTACTCATCTGATCAGTGCCATCGGGATCGCGATGCAGAAATTTATCGTCTCGATTCTTGATTTAAATAGCTCGACATAATGTCAACAAAAGAAAACGATATTTTCTTGTTTTGTTTTCCTTTGTGATTATATTTAATGAGGAGTCTAACGAGCCGTGACATCGCAGTAGTCGTTGGGTACATTCTAATATATACAAGGTGATCTTTGGCTTTCCAGCGTTGAGCTTTGTATCATATTTCAATTAAAATAAAATTTGTGCGGACAGCAAAAAATATTCCATTTAAACGACTTTTTATTGCTTTAAAGAATGATTATACAATTCTCTTGACATAGGTATTTCAGTAGAGATGTATTTTTCTTTGAAGAAGTAATACAAAGACGAGTAAGTTAACTAGCTGATGAATATTTAGGTTTTATACATTCTAATAAAGGTGATAGCAAATAATTAGTTTTATTGAAAGAGCCGTGAGGCGTTATTATTCCGTCAAAATCACTAGTTACAATATAAAGGCTGGTAACGAGAAATGTGAATAAAAAGAAAGATACTTCCAACAGCAAGCATTTTTTGCTTTATTTATCATATCATGTAGGAGATAATGCAAGAGCAGCGATGTCTGACCTAAACGGGGTCTAGTGTGAGGGTAATGTTACTATGACAAACAAGAAGAGACCTGTTTCAATTTCAAATAGCCGACACATAGACTACTCTTTCACTTCTTACCCAGTCATTGATGTTTTTCACCTTGCATCTTCTTCTTCTTATAGTGCCGTGCACCTATAGGGCGAATTATCTTAAGGACAGGTGTCGGTCTTTTGCGACATGCAAAAGATCGCAAGTGTTATTTATGCCTGTCCAGTTTTTTATGATCTGTAGCCACGACTTGTGTTTGCGACCTACTCCTCTCTTGCCTTCAATCTTTCCCTGGATCATTAGTTGAGGGATTGCGTATTTTTTTCCCTCTCAGAATATGGCCGAGGTATCCAATTTTTGGTAGGTATCGTAGGTTTCGAGGCATCCACCTTGTATACACGTAGTATATCTATACATCTACCCTTGTTCCATAGTGTTTTACTATCAATTTTTGTCATCTGAAGTGTTGTCATCTCAAAAATTTTAAATTTGCTGGTATTTCAAAATTCACTTTGAAAACTAAATGTGAATTTTGCCTTTTTGTTTGACCAAAACGTTTAGTTGAGGTAAAATGGCCTTACTATTTGCGTTTTGGGCCAAGGAAATATGAGGAATATGTGGGTATACAAATTTCTCTTGACTTATATTCCGAAACTGGAGATCCATCATTCCAGTATAGGCGGGCACTTTTAACACTTTCACACGCTTCTTCTGTAGCTGCTAATAAGGATCATCCACTCTTTAAAAATAATTTTTCTAAAAATAATCTTGACTTAATATGCATCCCAAATTGCAACACCTCTTTAACAGAGTTGTCCAAAAAATGCAATAACAACATACTAATCCAAAACAAACTAACGAGATTTTTGAACTAGACTACCTTAACTGCACGAACATCTTTACCGATGCCTCTAAATCTAATGATGGCATTGGTTGTGCATTTGTTACTCCAACATATACTTTCAAATTTAAACTACCTACACTTGTACCGTGCCCTAAAACATGCAAACCTCTGAAGAATTTCAAAACCTCTGTTTCTCACAGACTCGCTCAGATCTCTTCTTGCAATAAGTATCTATATCCCAAACATCCCTTAGAGCAACTAATAAAAACTGAACTACAAATCGCCCAAAATAACCACATAACTCCTATATTTATATGGATTCCATCGCATACAGGAATTATCGGCAATGAAGAGGCAGACAGAAATGTTCATGATGCAGCAACAAGTGCAGAATCTAAATTAGAGCGTGAGGGTATATGTAAAGATCTCAACACGTTTTTTTAAACAAAACGTGATTTGACAGTGGCAGCGCGAATGATTTCTATCTCAATCTAAATTCAGATTGCTAAAACCAGATACACGACCGTGGAAAACTAGTGTATGTATAGGATACACTAAGATTACTAGGACACTAAGATGGAACAAAATTCTTATAAGTTGGAGACCATGGGAATATAAACGAAGTAGAGGAAGGCCCCAAATGAGATGGGCAGATGGTATCAAGAAGCACGTGGGCTCTAGGTGGATGACTGTAGCGACCGACAGAGAAGAATGGAGAAGGATTGGGGAGGCCTATGTTCAAAGATGGACCGAAGAAGGCTAATTAGATAGATATATAGAAGATTACATACTCTTATTTACTTTCGGCCAGTGAACGCTCCCTGTGCGACCTATCTGCTACGCTTTTACCTTCGTCCATTTTTTAATTGAGTGGCCAAAATACCACAGAAAACATTCGATAATTAATATATCAAATACTCTACCAGATTTATTAGGAAAAAAACTGTCACGTAAAAAACTTAATTAACTTAAGGCTGTTTTATCGATGCACCAAAACCTAGGGACTGTTATTTACTGACAAAATGTCTTGAAATTTGGACAAAATATTCGAAATTATGTTGCTTTTAAAATGATGGTTTTACTTTTTTTATTTTTTTGAAACTTCTGGTGAAAAATTGGATTATACTGTTTAACGTTGTATTATAACCAAACTTTGTACGCCCATCACTTGAAAGAGTTTTTTTTCTGTAATCGTTGATTTTTTTTCACATTTTTGTGTCCAGTAATAATCGAGAAAAGCGTGTGCCAACTTTAAAGAAAATTGCTAAAAAATACTTAAATCTAATAGTGAAACGTGTTACTCATCATTGTCGCTTAGTTTCACCGTTATCGCTAAGGTCAATCAATATTTTGTATCAGATTTAAAGTTTTGTTTACCGAGTTACGCCGCTAATAACATGTTGGTGGATGCGGCAATGTTTCTTTTTATTTAAAAAAAAACTTCTCTTGATTAATTAGTTTGCGTAGGAAACTTATTTCTGTTTCCTGCAGACCTTCCTTTACAAATTTACCTAGGTAGTAAATATTGAATCCTGTCAAAGCTGTTAACCAGTAAGTGGGCGTGGCCTTGATTGTGCCCGATATAGTTCGCATGGCTTGGTTGAGTTCGACATCAACACGGTGAGTATGTGGACTGTTTATCCATACTGGTGCACAATATTCCATCCACAGTATACCCCGTAATACGGGGTATACCAATCCTAATGCTGTCGATCTAAGTGTGGATGCTGAGGAGCCGCATGTAGTGCCGCAGAGCTTTTGCAGGATGTTGTTACGAGTTCGGAATTTTGCAGCAGTCTTAGTAAGATGCTCTTTAAAGTTTAGCGTTCTGTCAAGTGTAACACCTAAGTATTTTGGGTGTTTATTATAGTTAAGGAGTCTATCTTCAAAATGGATGGTTGATAGTTGGCCATCTTGTTGTACAAATGGAAGCGGGACACTTCTGTCTTAGTTGGATTGGGTTGCAATCTCCATTTGAGGAAATAATTCCCTAGTTGCTTGTTAGAATGCGTTCAGTGACCTCGAATTCTTTATGACTTGCGGCAAGCGTCCAGTCGTCTGTGTATCCAAACTTTTTTGATGTGGTTTCTGGCATGTCTGCTATGTAGAGGCTGAAAAGCATGGAAGCCAGCACGGATCCTTGTGAAAGTCCATTATTCAGTTTTCTTTGGGTACTAGTCTTGTCTCCCAATATAACTTTAAAGCATCTGTTGGATAGCATTGCGTTAATAACTTCAGTGGTCTGTCTGCATGGGATTATCGCATTAATTTATATATTGCCCCTTGTCGCCACACAGTGTCGTAAGCAGCAGATAGATCGATAAAGACATCTTCTGAGGTACAATAAGTGAATAACGTCCTTTAATTTGATCTAGACAAATGCCTTCTTAAGGTCCACGAAACATAGATATGCCCATTTATTGTACTCTACTGATTTCTCTAAATATAGTGTCGATGCAAGATCTCTTAGACGTAGAACCTTTGTGTTTTCTACTAGTGTTATAATTTCATTCAGTTTATTTGATATCACTTTGGTTGCTAATTTTAGTGTTGTGTTTAATAAAAAATAATTTCTCTGTAATTTTCGGGGTCTACATTGTTCTATTATTTTTTGGATTAGTTTTAGTAGTTTTTTGGTCAGATGTGGTTCTCCGTACTTTAGGAGTTTGTTCGATATTCTGTCCTCTTCTGATGATTTTCCATTTTTAATTTCCTTATTGCCTTCCTTTGCCTTTGTTTATATATGATGTTTATATATTATCCCCTAGAGGAAGTTAAATTAAAAAACGTTTTACCTTCATTAATTTGTATAAATAGTGGTTTTATCAACAATCTTCAGTGTGTTTCTTTTAGTATTCTTCTTCAATAGATTCAAAATATTCCAGCCAAATCTCATTCCTAATCAAACATATTTTGCTACTATGGCAATTAAATAAGACTTCCTGAATAACTCTGTACTTATCGCGATCATGTTTCTTAAGAACAAGCAGCAAAGGAAGCTGTTCTGTGTTGTACAAGCAGAAAATATTATGTGTATAAGTAGGTGTACCTGTAAACTGGTAATTGCTGTGGTTGTGTTCGTCCTTTTGTATTTTATTTTGAGAATATTAACTTACTTATAAATGAAGAGTAGTATTTTGTTTTTATTTTGTGTCAATTCGATAAAATCTCGGTGTTAGGTATATAAATTCATCAGAGAGGGACTGAGAACTCTAATGTTTAAAAGTGACTAAAAAAAATGGTGGAAAAAACTTATTATTCCATACTTATTTTCAAAAAGTATTTGACGTAGGCCATCAAATACTATTTGTAGTGGTTGATGATATATGATGATACTGATGAATAGAACACATTCTATTGTAAAGTTGCGTCCACCATTTTTATGAGTATTTCTAAGATTAAGAATAATCACCAGACAAATTTATCAGCAGAAAAGATAACATAAGTAAAAACTCATGGATAACTAATAATCTCAACAGCAGAAACAGGTTTAAATTTCTTTAGATAGCCAAAAATATTATTAAGGCTTATTCCTCGATATTTTCCCTCTTTCGCGTAGGTTTCAGAGAAAATAGGTAGGTGTCTCTGTTTCGTTAAGGGAATTTTTTTTGTCCTTTGGAAGCCGTACCCAATTAGCCTGCCACGTTTCCTAAAATACACGCTACCATACACTATATACACCATAACTAAATCTACTCTACCATACACCAAGACTATTACGAACCTTATCGAACAATCAAGGATAGAGAATAAGAAAAAAAAAAACACTTTTTACACCCAGGGTCGTTCAGGTTAACTAACCGTAAACTAAGTGTACCACGAGAAAAGGGGTATTATTACTTGGTCAAAAAACAGAAGTAACTAAAAGCTAAAGCTAAGCTGAAATTGCAATTAACAAGATTTAACAAAACTTAAAAGAAACTTAAAAATTGACTGCTTGTTCAGAGCTAGAGACGTAAATTTCTAAATTAGGAAATAAGATAAAGTTAAGGAAATAAGAATAAGAGAAACTTTGGTGAAACAAGTAAAACAATAATGTGTTTTGTCACCCCTGCTATTTAATCTTCATTCTTTTTATTTTAAGTTTTTATTTAAAGAAGCACTGGAGGATTCCAAGGATGGAATCAAGGAAGGATGGAATGGCGTACATTTCAACAGAGTCAGATACGTTGAGGGCATGGTGTTGATTATTGATTCGGACTTGGGTCTGCAACGCCTTTTCGACAGAACCAACTCAGTCTGTGAGTAATTTGATATGAAAATAAACATAAAGGAAAAGTGATGACAATATGAAAAAACCAAAATTAACTTCAACCTTAAACAATAAACGGGAAAATTTTAGAGGAGATCAACAAGTTATAGTACCTGAAGTAAGATCGATAACAGAACAGATTAGAATATCTTTCGAAAACATTAAAAGATTGCTATGTGACTCTCGAATAAAACTACAAACTCGACTACGTTTATTAAAATGCTACATCTCCTCAACTCTGCTCTATGCAGTTAAAACGTGGACCCTTACAACATGAACAGTAAATAAATTGGAGGCCTTTGAAATGTAGATCTACTGAAGATACCCTGGGCTATCAAGGACATTGCATACCTCAAACGAAGTGCTCCATAGAGTAGACAAGTAAAGAGAATTTTTTAAGAGTAAAAGTTAGAAAAACATCATACCTAGGCTATATCATCATTAGCTTTGTTGAATTCACTGCTGAGCACAGGCCTCCCGTAAATAAGTCTGTTACATCCGATCTTGAACATGATCAAGCTACTCAAAACTTCAGTGTTTTAGACGACATTTTCTTCTTCTTCTTCTTAACGTGCTCCATCCCTAAGGCGACCATCATGGCCCATTTGACTCTATCTTCAGCTATTCTGAAAAGTTCTATTGACCTTTTCCACTCCATTGTCTCAGATTCTTCAACCTGCGTCTTCTACCCGGTCCTCTTTTGCCTTCCTCCTTCCCTTGTATGACCAGCCGCCTCAATTCGTATTTCTCGTTTTTTAGTATATGACCAAAGTAGCTCATTTTTTCTCTCTATAGTGTTGAGTATTTCTTTATATTTTTTTATTCTTCGTAGCATTTCCGTATTTGTTATGTATATTGTCCAAGATATTTTCCACAGTCTTTGATAACACTACATTTCAAAGTTAATGAGTCTTTTACATACGTAGACGTATGTCTACGTCTACTAGAGGAGACGACATACGTTTAGGTAATAGAGGGAGCCGCTAGGTCAAATATAAAGGTAGTAGAGGCCGGTATGAGTATTGTAGTGCCCAATCCAGTCACGTCCTCACAGTAAATGCAGCACAGGTGGGGTGTTTCTGTGTTGTAGTGGAAAAATATCTGTTTTGACATTTACCATGAGATTAATTTGTAACATCATGTTATCAATATTTCTTTATTTTTTAAATATGTTGTGTAACTTAAGATACTTTAGAACTATTGTAGACATAAAAAAAAATTCACTTTAAAAATATGCAAATAAAATATAACCCCCTATATTTACTAAGATATTTCCTGACTGTTCTCAGAAGTCAGAAGTACAATTTTTTTTTTCCTCTAAATATTAATTATTGCTAACAACTTAGTTTACGTCTTTTTATCCCAATAATGTAAACATATTTGGATTTTTTCTCCAATCTCTATATTTTGACAACAAAGGGCTAAAAACTATAAAAAGTACAAAAAAAAACAAACTGTTATCTGATATAAGTGAAAAAGTGCGCCTTATAACATTTTTAGTAGTTTTAAGAGGAAAACTTATTAGAGGCACGTAAGACGAAATCAGTTTTATAAATTACGTTTGCAAAAACGTAAGTAATCTCCAGTTTAGAGTAATCGTTTGGTTTTGATACAAGTTTAGGTTTTAATGTTGATTTTAAAAAAATTCGTAACACTGTTAGAATATCAATCTGTAGTTAGATTATATAACCACTAATATTTCTATTATCAATTTTCCGTTCTTCTATTATATTTGGCATCTGGTGTCTTGGCAAGTACTTTGATGTTATTTTGCTGGTATTTATTTTATGTGCATGACATAAAATGGGGTTTACGGTTTTAGATAAAGCCTTTCGATTATATTAAATCTTTCATTTCACCAGGTGCTTCCAATAATTGTAACTTAATCCGATACTGTGTTCATCCACCTCGGCATCCTTCCAGTTAAATTGAATATGTATATATCTCTGGTTTTCGATAAGTAAGTGCGAATACCTGTTAATTACGACCCGTTTAGATACAAGCACGACACTTGGAATAATCCTTGTAAACATGCCGATTTATCTTATCCTAATAATTGTAAAGGTCCAATGCCGGCCTAACGACGGCACTTCTCCACCGTTTGCAACGACATATCGGTAGTTCAAAGATAACTTCGTTATTTATAACCATTCGTGGTCAGTGCGGTAGTTCTCTTACAACAGGTGGCATGTAATGGTAGAACATAAAAAATGTTTAGATTGAGCAAAAGTTATGTGAAAAACAAAACCTAAAAGAGAAGGTGAATATAATGTAATAGTTAAAAGCGGATAGTTTTAATAATCCAGGTAAACAAGGACTTCGTAATGGACGTGTCATGGTATTTGATGAGTTTTTTTTATTTATATATACCCTGTATATTTATAATTATATATATATTATATATATATATATATATAACTAGAGATAAGATTAATAATATTACTAAAATTAATATCAAACTCACCAGTCTTCCGGGTTGAACCGCGTCGATATCCATTTTGCCGAGCTTTCGGCATCCTCTTTGGCAATCCTATTATCGGATTTAAAGAAAGATGACGTTTTATTAGAACTTCGAATCGATGGGTGCTTCAAACATTTTTTGCGCATGAGTAGTTCAGATATGAAATTGTTCCTTGAA
Source organism: Diabrotica balteata (assembly GCA_918026665.1). Classification (NCBI taxonomy): domain Eukaryota; kingdom Metazoa; phylum Arthropoda; class Insecta; order Coleoptera; family Chrysomelidae; genus Diabrotica; species Diabrotica balteata. The sequence goes on along the minus strand of OU898277.1, from coordinate 171,206,193 downwards.
AAAATTACACCAGTGATAAAAAAAAGCATTTACTCACAGTAGAAAGGCTATACCTCCACAAAGACGATTAGCTGTAGCATTGTGCTTTCTGGCAACTGAAGATTCCTACAGTAGCTTGACGTATTTATTTAAGATTTCAAAACAAGCTATCTCAAAGATAGTACCAGAAGTATGTGCTGCGCTAGTAAACGCAATTAGAGACCAAGTTAAGGTAAGTAAACTTTATTGTACTGTTTTATTGATAAATTCGGAAGTTTTACATGTTATTTAATTAAAATGCCTCTGCGATAATGTTTAAAGAACCAAAAGCAGTAGAGGAGTCTGATGAGTTTAGTATATATGTCTCCGCTGATGATGTAGCTGATGTGCTGCAATACGGTGAATGTGATTGTGGTCTCGTAAAAAGTTTCACAGATAAAATTGACTCATATGTGTTAGTTGATTGTGGCATTCCATAATCATAATATTTACCCATACTTGCATCTAACAAAATATTATATATATAAAATGGTCTAGAATATTTTGTGCGCAGGTGGTATCCAAATCCATCATTTTACACGCCATATATTCTTCAAATACATCGAATTTCTCTCGATGTCGTTTATTTTTTATGTCTTTTATATGTCTCTTTTTTTCGAGCGTTATCATCAACTTTTCTTGTAGGTGTTTGTGTGAGACGTCTAGTTTTATTAGGGTGTTTAAATTCATCAAGAATTGTGCCGTTCGGATTTTCCACGGTTTCCTTACGACGCTTTTGAGAGGGTTTGTTAGATGGCAAGGCCTCCTCACAAGTAGCGTTACATGTTGATGACTTTTGAGAACCATCGTTAGACAAGTCTTTCATGCCTTGGTTGCCATTTTCTGCATCTTCAAATTCTTGGGTCTCATTTACACCTTCATCAAAATCTGTTACTTGTGAATCATCTAAATCAGTTTTAGAGGAAGAGTCATTAAGGTCATGCTGAAAAGAAAAATACATTGTATAAAAAATGTAAACACTAAAAGGTGGGAAAAAACTTAATATTACAGTGATCTACATTTTTACCATAAGTAATGGATTTCTTTGTATTTCAGATGCCTAAAACTGCTGAAGAATGGAAAACAATTACTAATGGTTTCAATGTTCTTTGGAATTTTCCAAAATGTGTAGGCATCATGGATGGCAAGCATATTGCAATACAAGCACCAAAAAAAAAAAGTAGAAGTAAGTTCTTCAATTACAAAACGTTTTTTTTTTGCATTGTTTTGTTCAGCGTAATGGATGATAATTACCGATTTTTGTATTTTTATGTAGGCTCCTAAGTGAGAATATCTGATGGAGGAGTTTTTGAAAATACATTATTTAAAAAACTACTAACTCGCTGCAAACTCAACCTTCCAGAATGTAGCTCTTTAACATGACGTGAGAAATTAGTCCCTCGCGTATTTTTAGGGGATAATATCTTCCCATTATCACCAAATTTACTGAAATCCTATCCTGGGGCTCAGGACAAAGAGTCTTTCAAAAGCATATTTAATTATCGTCTCAGTAGAGTGAAGAATATCAGAAAATGTTTTTGGAATGTTATCTTCGATTTTTAGAATATTTAAAAAACCATTACTTTTAGAACCAGAAACTGAAGAAGTTGTTGTTGTGGAATGCATTTACTTACATAATTTTTAAGGAATAGTTCAAGATCTAAAAATTCCTACAATCCCCAGGTACATATGACGGTAAAGATAAAGATACAGGACGTATTTTAGAAGGATCGTGGAAAAGAGAAACTCAGAGTAATACGTTTACTTCATACACGAAAGTTGCACGAAATGCATCAATTGAAGCAAAATATATTAGGTAAGAGTTTGCAGATTTTTTCGTTATACCTTTGGGGATGGTGCCGTGGCAGAATAATTCTTGAATTATAATTCAAGTATAAATTGAAATTGCCTATTTATTTGTTTAAGTAGACAGAAAGATTCTGTCTCCGGCTTCGGTGCTCAATGTAGTTTATGCCTATTTTTAATAATTTTAATGTGTTTGTCCTTGCGTAGTGTAGTATAATGTACCATTTTATTCTTGTCGGTTAGGCCACAACTGACGATATGCCCCTGAAGATGCTCTGGGGAACGAAAGTACTTGGACAAGATTAAATAAATAAACTGTGCTCGATATTTGCCTTTTACTTGATCAAAGTTCATTAATTTTTTTGACTTTCTAAATATATTTTAAATATTTTTTTTATTATTATTATCTTAGTATAGTATAGTAGTACCATACGCCATTATAAAAAAAACTTGCTACACTACACTATGTTATATTATATTTATAATCAGGAAATGCAGGGCTACTCAAAACTATAAAAAATACCCAGGGTGTCCCATTTGAAATATTGAAGATGCATTTTATTGGGCACTCCCTGTATACAAAATTTGGTCTGTTGCTACACTGTTGGTCGGTACAGATAAAATAATACAATTTTATTTAAAACTTTGTTTTTGTATTCCCGAAATTAAGGAAAATAAGTGGGGGGTCAAAATATAATGAGAAACCCTGTACATTTCAATAAATTAAAACAGCTAAAAATAATTCAAACAGTGCATTAGATATTAAAGAACAAATTATCCATTCAATCACCAACCCGCAACTGACAAAATAAATGCCAATATAACCGTCACAATTTTCTTCTTATTCCTCATTTTATGTAAAAAAGAAACATTATTTGTAAAATAACTAAGAATTCATTAGTACTTTATGAATAAAAAATTAATTGCAATTATTTGGAATCAAATTAAAATAAAATAAATATAAACCTGGAGAAACGTATAAAACATAGTTGATCCCTTACTAAATAAATACCCTGTACATGAAACCTGGCTGCATATGTTACGTTTAGGAAAAATCTGACAATTAGCGGAAACATCCTTGTCTACAAGTACAAGTTGGAGTGAATTCATCGATAGCAAATAATTTATTATGCCTGTTTGCTGCAGCATCGCCAACTTAACAATATAATTAGACCCTGTGATTTATCGTTATGTTCGCTTTAAGAGCGCTGGTGGAGTATTGGCCACATGATTCCACCAAACATTAATCTTCAAAGTCAAAACAAAAAATAGGGCAAACTGCAGAAGCTAGAAATAAAATTAGTAGGAATGATAATGGATTAAACCACGGTGAACATGAATTCATATAAACGATTAAATAAAGCGGAATGGATTTGTGTTAAAACGTTTAACACTTTGACCCGTGTGTGTACCAGAAGTGGTACTCAGTAAGTTTTACTGGGTGTATTTTTTATCAAATTATTTTATTTAAAGAGTAAGAAATTACCAATGTACCAGAAGTGGTATTCAGTAAGTTTTACTGGGTGTATTTTTTATCAAATTATTTTATTTAAAGAGTAAGAAATTATAAAATATAAAAATATATAAATTTTGCAAAAACTTATTGCAAAGAACCTGTCAAAATGTAGGCGTAAAAAATTTTAGCACTTAGCGGGTCTTCTTCTTCCTATGCCGTCCCCATTAACGAAGGTGGCGACCATATTGGTAAAAGTTTCTCTCTCTTTTGCAACGTGAAATAATTCATCTACAGTCATGTTTGTCCAGTCTCGAATATTCGCAGCCATGACTTCCTCTTTCTACCTATTCATTTTTTGCCATCGACTCTACCCTGCATGATGACCTGCAGAAGACTATATTTATCATTCTTTAGTATGTGACCAAGATAAATATGCAGTCTTGTGTACTTTTATTGTTCTCAACAATTTTTTGTCTCGACCCATCCTTCTCAGCACTTCCTCATTGGTGACACTGACAGTTCATGGAATTCTCAACAATTCTCTAACATTTAACAAAATGCTAGTTTTTTAACTGCATCTTTAATTTCAAAAATCATTGGTGGTTTCTTTTTTCTCTCGTCTGCTTTACCTCATCTCTTTCGTCTTCCAGATTTTCTTCTCCTTTCTCTATATTAAGTGCCTCGTTAAAGTATCCCACCCATCTACTCAATACATATTTCCTTGTTGTTTATAGGTCGTCAATCTTACTTGTCTTCTTGGTTGTCTTGAATTCTTTTTTGTTTCCCAAATACGTATTTTTCTCCGCCAGTTCTACCACTTTGTCTTGAATAGTTAAATGGTTATTGGGGACTATATTTGCCATAAACTTAGTTTTGGTCAAGTTCATTCTGAGGATCACCTTTGTAAAGTCCAATTTATTTAACATATGTATGGCTTCTCCTAAAATTATCTGTAAGAGACAATGTCATCTGTGAAACGGAGATGGTTAAACTTTTCGCCGTCTATTGTTACTCCTCTGTGGTCTCAATTGACCATCTTAAAGCCTTTATCTAATTTCGTTATGAATAATTTCTGTGACAATATATCTCCTTGCCAAGGTTTTATTTTTATTGGTCGGATTTTCTTGTGTATCTTAACAGTCATAGTGGCATTTTTGTAAATATTGTAAATAAGTTCACTATACCTATGGTCAGTCCTGCTCTTATTTATTGCGTCTATAAGGCTGTCTATTTCGATCATGTCGAACGCTTTATGAAAATCTATGAAAGTGAGGACAAGAAGTGTTATACTCTATAATTTTTCAATGAGTGTCTTTACTGTATGGAGGTGATCATTGGTACCATTGGTGAGCAGACGAATAAAAATTCATAGTGGAACCTTATTTTATTTCAAGGTTAAAGTGTTTATTAATAATTGTACTCTCTAAAGTTGTTATTTAGTGTAACAATACAAATAATTTTTGGTGGAACGCTAAAGATGTGCGAATAGAAGTCTCAAGAATGGCTGCTATGAGATAGTGCGAAGGTATAAATTAACTGCTTGACAAAATCTTAAAAACTGATTAAAACTTTTAACGTACATTTATAATTTGCTGAATTGACTTTTTCCTGTTCGTTCTCTAACTTCAGATCTTGATAGGGTTACTATTATACTCTCGATTCCCATAATTCAGACGTTTTCTTTTGATTCACGGTATTAACCGTACAAAATGTTTATGTTTTTATTTTGCTTTCTCCGGAAACAATAATTTTTAGTAAAGTATTAAAACAGTTTGCACAAACTAAACTCTAATAATAAAATTAAATTTTGGGAACTACCTATTAATACAACTTACAACCAAGTAAAAACTACTGTTAGGTATAATTTGTCCGTATAGGTATATTTATTAAAAATCATGAATGTGTTGCCTGTGTGAGTCCATTTCAAATACTTAAAAGGAAATAAAATAAGACTTACTCAAAATCAATTTAATTTTACCACTAAAACGACCAGTTTCGCATACTACAATTTGCTATGCATCTTCAGGTTTAACGGTACCAGGTAAATTAAATGCTAAAATTACAAAAACCCATATTAGAGCTATTTTATAAAGATAATAATTACAGCAAATATTCCAATAATATATGTCTGTAATAATTAACATGAATAATTTGATGAAGCAGACAAAAACCCACAAATTAATTTAAGATAATCTATTGAATTGAAATAAATTAGTAAATAACCAAAATATTACTTACATGCCGGAACAAGAATTAGTTATAGGATATAGGCAGAATTTGTAAAGTTCCTCAAGTTTGTGAAACAACTCGTTGAACGACATTTAAATTGAAGAATTATCAACCAAAGAATTCAAAGAGAATTTAGAATAAGCATAAGTAGAATACTGAACAAACCGATGATTGATGAAAACGTGCATTCTGATATTTATTTAAAACTAAACCCAACAATGAACAAGAAAGAACAAAGAATTGTAATTTTAAAAATACCTGTTTGAATAAGTGAACATCAATGTTATATCAATAATAAAGAATGTGATAAATCTCACATATGTAAACACGCATGGGAAAATGAACATAGGAACAAATGAATTCAATGGAATGATCCAAATATAGTACTAAAAGAAACAGTTGGTAAAAAAAGAAAAATCAAAGAAGCGGCTCCAATTATGCTAAATGAGACCAATTGTATCACAAATTCCTCGGCAGACTGCAGTAGGCTCTGGTTAAACATATAAAAAGAGGAAAGTAATAAAAGGAAAATGCCAGTATTAGTAAGTCAGTAACATATTAAGGATACATCATTTATACTTTTTAAATTTAATAACAAACATATTGTAACATTTTTTTTATTATTAAAATATTTTTAATATTAATTAATTATTTTTAATTTCTTTTACCCCCGTGCGATACGCCGATGATTAGGAATTCCCGTGTTTACGATAAGAAAATAATATTGGATCTACTAAATTATAATGGACTTCCCTAATTACTAAAGGTAGTTAATCCTTCCCGTCTTAATACTCAGTATGAAAAGATCTAATGATTTTGGGTATGCAGGTTCTTTTACATAAATTGATAATTTTCGCCGAAGGCCCGTATCTTTTGACAATAACTTAATTCCAAGTATTGTCTGCTTCTCATGTCCAATTGTTGGTACCGGTAACTCAAAACTTTCGGAATTTTTACTTCCTCAGAATTATATACACCGTCTTCTTCTTTTTTCTTGGATAGTTGGTGAAATTTTTAGTGGAACCAACTTACTTCTTGGTGGGCTCTCGTTGAGCACAGGTCGATTATCTCGTGAGACTTTTTGGTGGCCTCTCGTTGAGTGTGGTCGCTTGCCTGAAACTATCGTCTCTGTGAATTATTTTCTAGGTGTGTATACACTCTATATTTCAGTTTTCTTGTCTTAGACTATATTAAGTTATATATAGTTCTACACTACCTTTAATGGTACCTAATTAAATTCAGTGTTGAATACCAGTACAGTATATTAAATTCAGTGAATTAAGCTGCCGTCATCAGGAATTATGTAAGTTACCATCATCTTTATCTGCAAATTATCTGGGCGAGTAATATGGTATGGTATCATATCACCTGCCATTATCTGGACGTATCACCCATCATTCATCCATATCTTCATCTGTAGATTGCCGATTTTTATATTTAATTTAAAGAACAATTCAAGAACTTTCCATAAATAATAACTATGAACATCTCAGTTTAGCATTAATTAATAGTGCGAGATAGTAACCCACTTAGCCAAGTGCGGTTTGGCTAGTTAATGTTTTCAACTCTGTAACCTGTTTGTTTTTTTTTTGTAAATTTAGAGTTAAACAATTTTTGCTATCTTTTGTATTTACTATAATTTTTGCTCATTATCTTTCCTATAATATCTCGAGATACGCCAAACTATATTTGTATATGATTGCCTTATATATCTTGGTAAGGGTATTTTTTTATTATATTATTGCTTAATTTTATACATATATAACACCATTTCATAGTTGTGTATTTTTATTACTTGTGCTGCATTTAGCAGCATCATAATTTTGTGTTTAATATATTGTTAATGTTTTATGCATGTATTTTATTTGTCAGCTCCTACCAAGTTCCCTGATAAAATAGTAGCTCTAAATATTTGCTTAGTATATTAATTTATTACTATACCTTTGACCAGTAGAAAGATCAGGCTGATTAAGTTTCGTAGGTAAGTAAGTGTAATACCTAATATATTTATTATTTGTTTATATATTGTGTTGACCAAATTTATTTGATAATTAACTATTGGTATCTTTCCTTGGGTTTGATCTCTGATCTCTGAAGGATATCTTTCCTTATCTCTTTTCTTTTCTAAGGTTTCTTAATTTTCTCCTTAACCTCAAAAAATTGAGTGGCGCTCTGTTTCTATCTTCTTTTATCTTTGGTAATTTTACCCATCTATCTTTTTGTTTATTTCTATATCTTCCCTAATATCTCTTATTCCATCTTTACTTATTTCGTCCGTTGGACCCAATCCCGGCTCCAAAAGCTAGTTTCGAACCCACGACTCGCTCTCCACCAACCATCTGGCTGTCGTCCGCAGTGTCTCCATTGGTTATCTTTCTAGCACCATATAAAAAAGATTTCCGAGGTTACAATATAAAATCAGAATATGGTGTTTATTGAGAGTAAACTAAATGTAACACCACAAACTTACCATGTCGGGATAGTATTATGAGGTTTTTTTCCTGTTTTTTTTTCCTGGTTTTCCTCATGATTTACTATGGAATCACTGGAGAATTTTACTGTCATCGTGGCATGTGGCATGTAGTTGTATTTTTAAAAACGAATTACTTGCTATAATTTTTTCCAACGGATATTCTCAAGTTAAAGTTGATTTCATGTAATCGAATGAACTAGGTATCTTACAATAAAGTTGTCCCAGGAGCGCAAATCAGCAATATTGGCAATATTATTTTAAAGTCGTCTACTTCAAATATATTATGTAGGTCTGAATTGTCAATATAAATGAGTCAGATAAAATTAAATCTTTAGAAGACTTTTATCACCAAGTAAGAAAACAAAATTTGTGTAATTTATGTGAGAACGATTTTTGAAGTGGATATTGAAACGTAAATAACTTATTTTAACCTTTAGTTGTGGTTCATTTTCATTAAAACAGTAATTACTGTAAAATGCCACAAGGCAGCTTTAGAACAATATTAGAAGACCTTGGGCATTATGATACAATCTAAACCGATGTTAATAACAATTACAAACTAATGATGAGCAACAGCATAACCAAAAACGATGCGAAATGGTTTGTAACCTTCTAATTCTAATAAGTAAAACCTTAACTAAATTATGCATTAAGAAATAGATTATTAATATTTAATATCCTCTACCGATTTTTGTATTGCATATTCCTACTGACCTAAAAAACTTACACAACTCATCCATCAATATCTATTATTTTAATAACAGCACTCAATTCTGTACTAATTAGTACTTTCTGTTAGTATTATCTTAAAGCTATCTACAATACCAAATTTTAATTAAGAGTTTGGCAATCTCACAAATACCAAGTACGTTATCAAGACAGTCAGATCTGTTAATAATACTATCACTTTTTGCAAGTGCATGCTTGAAACGGCTCCATAAATCAAGTAAATACACCTCTAATTAAGATCTAAAAACGCGGGCGATAAAAACCTATTAGCATTCATTAAATTTCAATTGTTTAGCCACTTGAAATCATTAAAATGACATTGACCCATTAGTTTATGGTTGCTTTTTGTATTGGTATGCACTGAATATTGTTTACATTCAATAAGTGGCCTGTTCGTTAGGATAAGTAGACATACGAGCAGTCTAATCGTGCGTTTAGTTTAGTTTTTCCTAACAGATAACGTTAGATTGTGATTAGGTTGTTGTGGTTCGCCAAATTTGTTTTAAATGAGAATATAAGGCTTGTGCACGATTGTATTGTGATGTGTTTTTTAGTCTTTTTGTTCAAAACTATCTCACGCCAGCGGCGTGACGGATTTATCAAATTTCTTTTAAAATCTCATAAAATAATGTAAAGAACCGAATTGCATTTCTAACTTGTAACACTAGCAATATTCTCTATATATTAATATCATAAAGTTATTCATTGAAATCGTAGGCTTCCACGGCCAGAGTCAGAATTATAGTTTATTCGTCTTCCGGGTTTGGACCGTGTCATTTGTGAGTGACCCAAAAGTGGGTTCATCTCGACGTTTCGCTACAATTGTATGTAGCTTCTTCAGGAGAACAAAGAAAAAGAAAACAAAAAGGGCAGGAAGATGGGTAGTTAGCAACGGTAACTCAGTTACTCAACGCAACCAGAGGCGAATACTAACTACCAAGATGGGCATTTGGTCACAGTAACTCAACTACTTAAGGCTGTTTTATCGGTGCACCAAAATTTTTTCTCTGTTATTTACCGACGAAATGTCTCGAAATTTGGACATGTTATACGAAATTATGTTGCCTTTAAACTGATGGTTTTACTTTTTTTATTTTTTTGAATTTTCCGTTGAAAAATTGGATTATACTGTTTAACGTTCTATTATAACCAAACTTTTCACGCCCATCAGTTGAAAGAGTTTTTTTTTCTGTAATCGTTGATTCTTTTTTCACCTTTCTGTGTCCAGTAATAATCGAGAAAAGCGTATTCAAACTTTGAAGAAAATTGCTAAAAAATACTGAAATCTAATAGTGAAACGTGTTCCTCATCATTGTCGCTGAGCTTGATCGATAGTGACGTCATATCTCATGAACGTACGGTACGGTCTTATTTTTATTTTCTATGGGTACGGTCAGTTAGTTCGCTTGAATTAATCCATTTTAGTTCTTTCATTCTTGTATTTTCTTTATCAACTTGCTTAGTTTTTACAGTTTACAGTATTCTTATTTATTTTGAAAACATTGAAATTATTTAGTTTACGCGTATGTTAAGTAATATATTATTAGTTTAGTGGTATAAGTTAAAAGTTCTTTAGTTTACGCGTATTTTTAAGTATTACATTAGGTTAGTGATATAAGTTATAAGAGACAAGATAAAAAATGAGTCCCAGTAAACGTCCTATGTCAAGGAAAACGAGAGCAATTGCACTGCAGTAAGTATTTATTATTTATATTACAAC